>VWZN01007041.1:412342-439064 GCA_013396955.1 Regulus satrapa
GGGGGGGGGAGGTGTTGGAATGAAAGGTGGATGGGGTGATGTAAACTGTTGTACAGGCAGCAGCTCAGAGTGAGTGAACCTGAAAGTAGTACATGTGAGTGAGAAAATACTTTCACATTTTAAAAGGTTAAAAATCAAGAGGCTAGGCATCTGGTTTTATAATTGTGAACTGAATTTCAAAGTCACTAATGCTGTTCCCTTTAGGATAAATTTTATTTTTTCATGGGTATTTTAAAAGGGGTCCTCGCTCTAATGGCTTAATACTGGTAAAAATTCAAGATAGTTTGGGGAAAAGTAGTAGTGATACCTCATTGTGTTTGTGCTCAGGCTATAATAACCCTTTTAAAATAAGGACTCTTGCCAATGCACAAAGAAAGGAATCTTAAGGCAGTCTTAAGTTCCATGTGCTGAGTAGAGAAAGCTCTGAAAATCACCCTTGGGGCACGATATAGCACATCAGTAGAGGGCAGCTCAATGCTTTTCAGCTCAGAAATACTGCATTTGGTGGTCTTTATTTAAAAAGAAAAACTGAGCAGAGGATAGCATATGTTTCCTTCTTCCCTGTGTTTGTCATGCTCTGCCCACATACCTGGGGTGAGCCAGGGCATTGGGGCCGTGTCTTCATGACAGGCTTGAGCTGAAGGAGGGGTGACATTTAAATGTTTTGAGACAGTCTTGTTTCTCATTGCCAGTGGCCCTTCTTTTCTTGTTTTTGTGTTTTTCTCTATACAGTTCTGATTACTTTAGTGAATTGAGGGCATTATTTAAAATATGTTAATAACTTGTCAGCTGCTCTTACTGCTCTGTTAGGAGTGAGGAGACTTGTTTTGCTTGTTCCCAGTTGTCCCACTGAAAGGCTAGCACTGTTTTATAGGAAAACATTCATGTAATTAATTCTGAAGTGTTGGGATAGTGTGGAGACGTTTACATTAAGGTAGAGAGCTGGGGGATGAGCTGAAATGTGTTAATCTAAGATTGAACAGGAGGCACTTAGTGGTTTGATGTGACCTCTACATGTTGGGGAAGAGCACTCAAGTGACTCGTAGTGGAATTGCCCAAAGCTTACCACACTGTGAAGCACACACCTCTGACTCTTCCCTTTGTAAGGTTTTTGAACTTTTAAAAGTGAGGATGTTGTACAAAAATGCACCATGTGGTCTTTATGACTGCATTCTGCTGACGGGAACTTACTGCGAAAATTGCCTGTTGGGTTTTTCATAAATAGTAGGTGAATCCATTACACTATTAAAAAATAAATGATGCCTGAAAGACCCCGTATGTTAGGGGAAATGGTTGCAGAACATTATCAGTTACTCTGTAAAATGTATTTGCTGCTTGTTTTTCTTTGTAGTCTAGATTGGATAAGTGTAGAAATAATTGATTAAGTAATATTTGTCTGATATGTAGGAATTACCCCTATGATTCTGGTAACAAGGAGTCTACAGAGGCTTTATAAGTGGCACTGGATGTGTGCTGTATATTCAGTAAATTCTGGGAGTGTACAAGCCTTACCCTTTTCCTGTGACCAGTACCTAGTTATCTCTTATTATGGTGAAATAGTTAAACCTGATTTTGTCTTCAAATGAAAGTTTAGTGAAAAGAATTATTCCAAAATTTGCTGACAGATGCTACAGATACTGTTGCTTCTGGCTTGTCTGTTAACAGCTCTACTGGAGAATTACCAAGTTAACTTTGTTAGTCTCTCCATTAAGACTCAGGAGGATTTTTTTACTGGGTGCCATAAATTCAATAATTGACATCAAAAAGGTTCACAATGTATGTTTTAGAAATGGTGGTTGGTCATTGTTGCTTTCCTCCACAAGTGTGAAAAGTATACCTACAATTTCTAATTAGTTTACCTTTTTGGTGGTTTGTTGTTTTTGTAACTGGGCAGTAAATAAGTTGGATATTTAGGACAACTCAGTGAGCTGGGGGAGGAGAACGCCTTTTGTATGTGCTGAGGGTACTGATGTATTTTTCTCTGCTTTTCAGGTTGCCACGGAGTAAAATGGATGGTAGCTTTGATTGTGATTGTGGTGAGCTGGAGCCACCTGATCATTAACAGAAGGCATCTTTTGTAAATCAAGAGCTGCCAGTTTCCCATTTAACTAGACTGTAAACAAAGAGGAGAAAAAGGAGGAAGAAGGAAAAAAAATAGTGCTTACCAGCACCATAGAATGACGCTGCTCAGGACCAGTCCAACACTGAATGTATCTGCACTGTGAGGAGGAGGATGTTAATAGAAGCCTATTATGTGCATATTTATTCACATTTTTGTTAAATGTTAACCAGATTAGCACAGTAGAGTTGAGTGCATAGTATGTCATTTCATTCCGTTTGAGTTTCTTGTGAGTATTTTCTTCAATGTCTGCAGAAATGCTGCACCTTTCTTGAACTATGAATGCTGCAATCTTTCTATCGTATGCTCGGTTTGAGTTCTAGAGCTTACGGGCTCTAAATTCAAGGGGACACAACAGGCCTGGCTGGCTCATAATGAAATGAGAGTGTCAAGAAACCATCTTGCAGTCAAAGCCAAGTGTTTCTTCTCCCTTTCTCTAAGACCTTTCCTTCAGATACCAGTGGAAGTGTCTCCGTGTGTTTACAGAAGCTTAATAGTTTGAGGAAAAACGTGAAGAATTTTAAAATGGCAGAAAAATTTGAAAGTCTCATGAACATTCATGGTTTTGATCTGGGCTCTCGGTATATGGACTTAAAACCACTGGGCTGTGGTGGAAACGGCTTAGTTTTTTCTGCTGTCGATAATGACTGTGACAAAAGAGTAGCTGTCAAGAAAATTGTCCTTACAGATCCCCAGAGTGTTAAACATGCTCTACGTGAGATCAAAATTATTAGAAGACTTGACCACGATAACATTGTCAAAGTATTTGAAATTCTTGGTCCCAGTGGAAGCCAGTTAACAGATGACGTGGGCTCCCTGACAGAATTGAACTGTGTTTACATTGTCCAGGAATACATGGAGACAGATCTGGCTAATTTGCTAGAGCAAGGCCCTTTACTGGAAGATCATGCCAGGCTTTTCATGTACCAGCTGCTACGTGGGCTCAAGTATATTCACTCTGCAAATGTTCTGCATAGAGATCTCAAACCAGCTAATCTTTTCATTAATACTGAAGACTTGGTGCTGAAGATTGGTGACTTTGGTCTTGCACGAATCATGGATCCTCATTATTCCCACAAGGTATGCAGAGAATGGGAATAGCTAAGTGATACGTTGACAACCGTGCCTTCTTAAAATAGCATCTTTCTCCCTTTTGCACAGGTAGATAGGCTCTGGAAGGTCTCCTTAGCATGGTTTGTCTCAGACAGGACTACTGCAAGCATAAAATAATTTTCTGTTGTTTTTACTAAATGGGTTCAGAAAAACAAAGGTTTTAACAGTGGAGGCAGAACCTGAGATTAGGACTATAGCATTTAGTTATATTTAATTATAGGAGCCTTAGATAAGATCATAAGTAGTGCATTCATAGTACAAGTGTGGCTGCTTTGGGGGATTGGTTTTGAGATACTGTCCTGGTCTAGATGTTTCACAAGAGAGTTCAGTGTCATCTCTGCATTTATTTGGCATCTGGGAATGAGAAAGCTGATCTGATTTGGCATCTGGGAATGATTTTGCGGCAGTACCTCATTTGACTAATAAATAGTGTCATATTTATATGGTTGCTCTTAACTGACAAAGATATTTGTAAAGGTGGGAAGAAGGTTTAGTAGAATGCACACAGTATAATTCCTGGGACTTTGAGACTAAAAGAATCTTGTTAGTAGTACATTAAAAATAATAAACTTTTAAAAAGTAAGTCTTAAAAATCTAATTAGCTTTTTAATTAATTTCATTAGGGCCATCTTTCTGAAGGACTGGTTACTAAATGGTACAGATCGCCCCGGCTTTTGCTTTCTCCTAACAACTACACTAAAGCCATTGACATGTGGGCTGCAGGTTGCATCTTTGCTGAAATGCTGACTGGGAAAACCCTCTTTGCAGGTGGGTAGAATAAAATCAGTGTGTATGTTTATAAAATGAGTGGTGCTGCTTAAGCATCTTCCTCAGAAAGGATTTGGTCTTGTGACTAACATCAGTAGTCATGTGTGACATGATATATGTGTGAATTGGTGTATTCAGGGAGTGTTTGAAGATTATGAATACCCTGAGTATCATATGCATGAAGATTTTTTTTTTTTAATGTAGTCAACCTAATTGCTTCTTGCTTCTCTATATTTTAAATTATGAGGCCCACAGGGATAGATTTAAAAGTAAAATTTAGTGCAATACAGCAAGGAAATGTGCAACCTTCAACTGTTACAGGTAAGATAGGAAGCAATGCTCTGGTCTTATTGGGTGCATTTATATTAGAGCTTTGGTTAGGATCAGGAGCAATTTTTTGGAGCAAATCTCTTGATAGCCATCATGTACCATGTTGCTGGCGTAGCTCAGAGCACAAACTGGAGCATTGAAGTGAGACTGTCATTTGCACTATAGGAGATCACCACCACCTGCTGAGAAGCACTCAGTCCATGGGAGCAGATGAATAAACTGCTGAAATACCTCTGAAATGCTTATTTTTGTGCACCTACCTCAGCAGTAGCCGTCTCGTTCAGGCTCACTTTTGGATTTGCTTCTGTTGGCCTGAATTATAGGAGTAATACAGATAAAACCTCTGAGAGCTGAGCTTGCAATTCAAAGTTCACATTCCTTTAGACACATGGACTGAAAGCACACCTCTGCAGTCGTTCTTAGCTTTGCATGAAAAGGCAATGGAATTGAGAGCTTCTTCCCTTTAAGTAATTAATGGAGAGCTGTCACTTGAAAGCATTCTTTGGTATAAATTGGTGAATACCAATACATGCAGAAGCTTCTCTTAACATGCAATGAGTTTTTCAGTCTTTGAGTTACTAACTACTGGAGTAATGTCCCCAGAGTATTAAATGCTTGGCTGATACAAGATTTGTTTGGTTCCCATTGCATCAAGGACTTCTGCTGGCAAAAAATGGGAGAAAGTCTGCATATTTCATCATTTAGCATAGATTGATCCCAACTGCCAGCGTTTTGTCCTTTTTTTTTTCATTGAGTAGCATTGGTAATTGTCACAATTTTTTATTGGCCCAGTAGCTGCTCAGAGTTAGAATTCTGTTGAAAAACTTAGTAATAGTCACCAAAATCCTACATTTGCAGGCTTTTTTATATTCCTTAATTGCATTGAATAGATACTTAGAAAGGTATTTTACATATAGATGTGCCCCTCTGAAAATTTAGCACTGCCAGAGTTTTCTAATCTAAAGAGAAGTGGATTTCTTGATGTCCTGCATTTGGAAAGGGAAGATGGTTGGAGATATGATAGTTATTCTGCCCTGAGACCCTGAATAAAGTTCTTTTGAAGGGTTGTTTGAAGGGATTGATTTATTTAATTGCAGCTTCCTCTCTACTTCTGAACCATCCCTTAGGAGTCCTGCTGTTCAGAAAGCTGATGAGAAAGGGAAGAAAGAATGCAGATTAATATTGCAGAATACCTGGAACAAATGAGGGGACGGAAGCTGAAGCAGAGGAATTCTGTAGCTTTTCCAAACAACTTCTCTACTTCTTTCTTCTAAATGAATATTTTGCAATGGTTATGTTGCTGATAGTGGACAGAAAGCTGATTGATTTTTAGGATGGTACTAATTACACAGTGCAATCTGTTTTCCAGCAAATTACAAGCAATATAACATCTGATAGATCATATTAAGTAATTTGTTGTAGTCTGAAGTAGTACAAAAAAAGCTCTTTCAGTCCAGTAAAGAAGTTAAAATGAGGCAGTACTGATTGATTTGGAGAACTGTCGTATCTTCTGCGGTGACTTTGCCTCAGCTTTTCAAGTCACCTGGCAGGTGTGTGGTAGGATATCCAGTGCAGTCTGCTTTGCAGGCACTGAAGTGGGCTGAGAGTGAGGAGGTTTGGAGATGGGACAGTCTCTTGCTGGCCCATTTTTTTTAATATTTATTGTCACATTCATCAGTATTGCTTGTGATTGCCCAGAGCTGCTTGGAGAAGGAAGGAAACACTGGCATGCAAATAATCCTATATAATTTAATCTGCTAGTTCAATCTCTAGGATCCTACATCCTTCTTGGAGCTGAACAACAAGCTGAAGTTGGCAAGTTTTATTTCTGGGTACTCCAGAAATATAGATACTGTTCACTATTCAAAATTGACCTGCTGTGTAGGCACTTATTATTCTTACCCAGGGAAACTTCAGATAGTGCTAAGAGTATTATAATTTCAATCATAATACAGTACTGCTTTCAAAATGAGTATCACTCTATGTTACCAACAGGTGATTTTTGTATTGTACTTGACAGTTAATGCAGGATTTCAAAGTAGAATATTAATATAAATGGTTGTGGCCTGAAAAATGTCTTTCTGAGCTAAACTGCTACTGTTTTTTTAAATAAGGGAGATATAATTGAAAGTGAGGTCAAATACTGGATTAATTGAGTGGACCAGTTGAAAGGGGAAGATTAGAATATATAGTGTATAATAGAAAGGGTATTGCTATAGAGTACCTCATCCATGGTGAAAACACCTTTACAGAAGCTTAAGGTTAGGTCTCTTTATCAGTGAATAGCAGCTCTGTAATTCTTCATATGCCACGGCATTTCTTGAGAGCTATTCAGATTTATTATCATTTAAATTCAGAACTTCATCCTTTCCTCTGTTGCAGGAGATTATAATCTTTTACTGGAAATAGCTGCTCAGAGCACAGAATTTCAGCTTATATGCCTTTCGTATACAGGGATCAGAAATGTTTAAAGTTGAAATGGCAGCTTTTCATGTCTTTTCTTTTGGTGCTCAGGTGCACACGAACTTGAACAGATGCAGTTGATTCTAGAATCAATTCCTGTTGTACATGAGGAGGACCGTCAGGAGCTTCTCAATGTAATTCCAGTTTACATTAAAAACGATATGACTGAGCCACACAAACCTTTAACTCAGTTGCTTCCAGGCATCAGTCCTGAAGGTAAGTAATGGGAAATAAAACTTGTTTCAATGTTTTGATGTTTCAAAAATCATCAGTCTGCAGCTTTGAGGTGCAGGTGTGTGATAGTTAAAAGCAAGTTTCAGTTAGAAGAATCCGTGTTTTCTGAAGGATTGTCTTCTGCTATAATAAAAAAAAATTGCTTCCATGACATCTGCTTGGCTACCTTTAGAGTAGAATTATGAATCTCTGCTGGACCTATTTACACTGGAATCGCTCTGTTTTGCGACACTGGCCTTTTAAATACAAGGGAACATTGGAATGGAGTCAGTATAGAAGCATTGTCTTTCAAATGTTTTTTAAAAGAGAGTCCCCCTGCCAAAGTAACAGCAGTGTTTCCCAGTAGCCATTGGTGGATACTGATTCAGCCTAAAGCTTTCTGTCTCTTACTAATTTTTAGGCTTTAAGTTAAATTATGGTTGATCTTAGATTTGATTTCTCTCTCTTTCTGATGTCTACGGGATGCATATTTGCCACTGTACTGTCAGGAGCTGATACTTCACAGGCAGCTGCTTTGAAACAACTAGAGGGCTCTAGAGCAAAAGCACTGCACCTTAATGTTAAGTTCTAAATGTCAGGAATTCCCATTTAATGGTAGCTTATTTTCTACAGCACTGGACTTTCTGGAGCAAATTTTGACATTTAGTCCCATGGATCGATTGACAGCAGAAGAAGCTTTGTCCCATCCTTATATGAGCATTTATTCCTTTCCAACGGATGAGCCTATTTCAAGTCATCCTTTTCACATTGAAGATGAGGTTGATGATATTCTGCTAATGGATGAAAGTCACAGCCATATTTATAATTGGGAAAGGTAAATTTATCACTTACTGTGGTAACATAACTGGATGGTTTTGTGCTTGAAGTGACATTGCTTCATGGGTATTATTTCCTTTTCTGTTTGTTTCTTCTTATTGAGTTGACCTCAGTAAGAATAAAGTGTTCCCTTATAGCATTATCTTTGGATTTATAATCCATTAGATGTGACTTGGATATGCTGATGGATTCCTGAGTTGCACTCAGGACTATGGAATTTCAAGTTAATATTTCCATCATTTTTTTCTTCCCCAAAGTACTTCTCTAAAAACAAACTTTGTTTAAGGAAAGTTTTAGTTACAATTGTCTTGTGTAATGCTTAGTGTATATTATAGTAAAGATATTTCCCAGTAGTCATCTTAAGTCAATTAAACATGCTTTAGAAAGAGTTGTATAACAATCTATTTCTTTATGCTAGATTAAATTAAGAACCTGAAAGAGGTACCCAGTAGGATTAAGGACGAACTTTGTGTTGAGTTGTCATTATTTTGTAAGGGAATTTCATCCATTCTCCATGGAATTTAACCATCTCTGTCTTGGGAGCTAGAAGACTGATTTTGGCTGCTAACATTTAGGAAATTGTTTTACAGATACCACGAAAGTCAGTTTTCAGACCATGACTGGCCTATTCATAATAACTACGAAGCTGATGAAGTTCAGCGTGATCCAAGGGCTCTTTCTGATGTTACTGATGAAGAAGAAGTGCAAGTAGATCCTCGCAAATATTTGGATGGAGATCGTGAGAAGTACCTGGAGGATCCTGCCTTTGACACCCACTTCTCAACTGAGCCTTGCTGGCAGTACTCAGATCACCACGAAAATAAGTATTGTGATCTGGAATGTAGTCACACTTGTAATTACAAAATGAGGTCATCTTCATACCTAGATAATTTAGTTTGGCGAGACAGTGAAGTTAACCATTACTATGAGCCCAAGCTTATTATAGATCTTTCAAACTGGAAGGAACAAAGCAAAGAAAAGTCTGACAAGAAAGGCAAGTCTAAATGTGAAAAGAATGGGTTGGTGAAAGCTCAGATAGCACTTGAGGAAGCATCACAGCAACTTGTTGAAAAAGAAAGGGAGAAGAATCAGGGGTTTGATTTTGATTCTTTTATAGCAGAAACCATCCAGCTTAGTTTACAACATGAGTCTACTGATGTTGATAAATTAAATGACTTGAATAGTTCAGTGTCTCAGATAGAATTGAAAGGAATAATATCGAAGTCGGTAAGCAGAGAGAAGCAGGAGAAAGGAATGGCCAATTTGGCACAGTTAGAAGCTCTGTACCAAACTTCTTGGGACAGTCAGTTTGTCACTGGTGGGGAGGGATGCTTCCTCATAGACCAGTTCTGTTGCGAAGTAAGGAAAGATGAACAAGTTGAAAAAGAAAATACTTACACCAGTTATTTGGACAAATTTTTTAGTAAGAAAGAAGATGCTGAAATGCTAGAACCTGAGCCAGTAGAAGAGGGGAAGCTTGGGGAGAAGGAAAGAGAAGAGAGCTTTCTCAGTAACAGTGGGGAACTCCTCTTCAACAAGCAGCTTGAGGCTATAGGTATTCCTCAGTTTCACAGCCCTGTTGGTTCGCCTCTGAAGTCCATCCAGGCCACACTAACGCCTTCTGCTATGAAATCATCTCCCCAGATTCCCCACAAAACCTACAGCAGCATTCTGAAACATCTAAACTAAAACACTCAGCAGACATTTCTTTTATATTCATGAGATGTGTTTGTCTTTTTTTATTACTAGTGTAAGTAATTTTTTTACTTGAATCAGATGGTGTAATTTTGGTATGGATTTCATTAGTTTTCTGTTTACCATTGTTTTTACAATCCAGAATTACTTTCTATACATGAGTTAGTTTTGTTTTTAAACTGGCATGTCGTTTGCACACAAAATTAAAGAATAGAGCAAAATAATGCAAAATGCAGGAGGTAACAAAAAATGCACTAAACCAAGTAAAAAAAAAAAAAAAACATTCTCTCAGTAAAACAGTGTCCATGTTTTGCAGAAAAAGAACCTTGCCTTGAAATTTACACAGTGAGACTGTACATAATTGCATGAGAATATCTATTTTTCCCAAAACATTTTTTTCATTCATGCGTATTTTAGAGTTTTTCATACTCTACACATTTCTTAGACACATGATACCAGCAGCAACTGAAATGAATGCAGAATTTGGTACGCATGTGTTATCTACCTCAAGGTAACAGCAGTATGTGGCAAAACATTAACCACCCATAGTGCTTCTCATTATGCACTTCTATTTAGCCAGCATTATTGTAGTAGCTATTCCTATTGAAAATCATTCAATATTTATAAATGTTCTGGTATGCATTCTTTATAGTGAAGTGTTAATATGCAGCACTTTTATTTATTTTAGCAAATAAGTATATTTCTGTGATTATAGAAAGTCAATTTTTGAGTTACTTTTCAAATAAAAGTTTTTGTTTAGCACTATGGTTTTATTGCCTACATAGCTGGATATATATTAACATCGGCTTATTCTGAGGCTATTCAATACATTTTTATTTTTATTTTTTAGTTTTCATTTCAAGTAAAGAGCACTCACTGTGTATAGGAATTTGTAATTGGAGGTGCTTGATCTCTACAAAAGAAATTAGGAATTGCTTTATTATCAAATGCTCCTAGAAGTCTTAATTGTGTTCATTTTTTAAAAATTTTGTAATGTTAGTTGTGTGCATGGAAATAATTAAGGTACAACATTACTGTAGGTTAAAGTTCTATATGGTGAGACATTTTGTTTTTACTGTATGTTTTTACTGAATGATTCCTGTCCCACTCCCAGCCCCCCTCAAAAGCAAGCATGAATAAAATTAGGTTAAATATAGCATGTAGCATCTCAGTCTTTTAAAAATTTGTTTTACCTTCTGATTTTTTGAAATACTGGATGTATCATTGGCTCCCCTGTTGAAAACTAAAAACAAATAAAAACATGGCCAGCAAAAGTGGCTGTTTGTGATGCTTTGTATGCACCCTACCCGATGAAGAGCAGCTGCTGTGCTGCAGCTGGGGCACTTGTGAGGGTCACTGCCTAGCACAGGGTGCTCATGGAGGCATGAAAAGCTCTCCCTGGAAGTGCTGAGGGCATGCAGCATCCTGGGAGGAGAGTCCCAGGAGTTTCCTTCTGTCCTGCCTGCAGCCTGTACCCAGGAAAATCCCGTGTAGGGCTGTGGCTGTGGAAGCACAAAGGTACAGTGGTGTCCGTAACCATTTCTGTTCAAGAACAGCAATTGACTGTTGGAGGGTCAGTGACCAGAGTTACTGTTTTATCGGTGTAGGCAGATTGGTGGTAAAGGAAAAGCTGCTGCTGTGTTTGTGAGCACCTTCACGCTGCTGGCAGCCTGGAGTGAAGGTGAGCGCGCAGGTTCCTCAGCCAGGCTGAAGGAAGAACTTCCAGGAGGAGATTCTGGGAGCATGACCACGTAAGGTAACTCCTGGGGGATGTTTCAGAATGTGCAGGTCAGGTCTCTGTTGCAGCAAGCCCTAGAACAGTATGTATTTCTCCTGCAGTTCCTCCCATCACAGCCGTTCCAGAGGGAGCTAATTAACTGCAATAAAGCTACACCTATGACAGTGCTGTAGTTCCTCCAGATTCTTCCATCCCTGCTCCTCTGGCAGGCAGCACAGCTGCAATTGCACTAAAACAAAGATCTACCCCTACAGTGTGGCACAGGATGGGCACCTGGAGAGGGGACGGGTATGTCCTTGGCCACAGCAGCAGGGTGTGGGCTGTAGGGAGGGGGTGACCAGCTGCCCTTTCTGGGCAAGGGACTGTGCTCAAGGGCTGTAGGGGCTTTGTTGAGATGGAAAGAAAGCAGGGGGTGGGAAATACGGAAGAAAGTAAATAATTCAGCTTAAAAACACATCCTGTACAAATGACGTATCTTTTTTGTTTGCCTTTTTTTTTTNACATGAAACTTAACAGTACTTAAGAAGCCTGTGAGGGTACAAAGGGAACATTTTACACTAAAAGGAAGGGGAGAGTTGAGGGTTCAGCTTAAACCCAGCATGGTGCTTCATTACCTTTTTGTCTTCTACTTGTGCTGCTGAGGAGGCAGTACTGTAGAGGCTGTGCTGCCCGTTTTGGTGCAAACCCTGCTCTCACAACAGGCTCCTTCCAAGGGTCACTGTAGGGTGCAGCTGGGCAGGCAGGATTGTTTAGTAGAAGGAATTCCCTATGTGGGGACAGAAGTGTTTTGTAAGGACCATGCAAAGTGCAGTTCTGGCTAGAAAGTGAAGGTGCTCTGGGTGTGGTGCTGGGCTCTCGTCAAATTGCAGGAGTGTTGGGAGAACAGCCTGCAGAAAGTGCAGGGCGTCACAGGTTGTTCACATGGGGAAAGATGGTTCCTGCCCTGTACTCATCAGCCATGCCTATCCCTGCAGGAAAAATAGGTCAGGGACAAGTTACCCTTTGGCTGTGACCTAGCAACGGCATTGTCTTCAAAAACAAAATATGGAAGAGGCTTAAATTATGAACCAGATAAAGGGACCACTGTTCCACGTCAAGGTGCTTGCCAAGTACAATGGAACACCCTTGTTTAACAAAAAAGCAAGTAAGAAATGAGAACATTAACCATTTTTTAAATAGTACCCTTTCTTCTCCGAGTGGCCTTTGGTTAAAAGGCAGCATTTTAAAGTATATTTAACAAGAGCTTCAGCTAGAAGAGGTGATGTTTACAACAGACCAGGACAGAACCTTTTACACATCCTGTCATCACATGAGATCTAATAACTGCTGAACAGTTTGTTCTGATCAAGAGCTTTCAGCCATGGTCAGTTAGCTTCCTCAGAGCTGTATTTATTTTTAATTAAATCAGAGTTGCTATATATAGTCTTAGCTATTTTTATAAGCCTTTGCCCACACTGCTGGTAGTGGTGTGATGACAGTGTGAGCAGCACAGCTTAGCTGGTCTCTGTGTGAGCAAAGCTGGTCTGCTGGGGTTCTAGGCTGGATGTGGGTTCTGGGAACCAGCTGGGCACTGGGCACTGGGGCAGGCTCTGCTGCTGCTGCTGCCCCTCCCTGCCCTGCTCAGCAGGGCACCACTACCTGCAGCAAAGGGTTCGCTGCCTACAGCAAAATTTGTGCCTGGATACACTTTCCTGTCACCTTGCTATTGCCTTTTCTGTGCTGCAGAAGCTCTTAGAGCCATGCCTGCTGCATCCTTTTAAAGTTTTGCCAAGCTCCCACTTTGGTCCAGCTGGTTGCCTGGAGGCACGGGTTTATGACAGTTTTTCAATGTCTTTTTTACAGGTGTCCACCAGAGAGGTTTTTTTCCATATGGAAGTAATGTTACTGGGATTTTTTGTCCTCTGTGACAGTCAGGGAGGTAGGATTTTTTCCACATGTGGACTTTGATCCCCTACTCTACACATGTGTATACTGCAAACCCCAGAGAGCTGTAGGCAGGGTCCCAAGGAATTCAGTGGCACATTGTCGTGAAATTATTGCTTGATATCAAGAAGAAAACCATTCTTGAGCTAAATCTGCTCCCCCCGCAAGTCTTTTTTTCTTTGTTTATATTCATGTTGCTTTCCTGCTGCTGAGATCTGGAAGGGCTTGTCAAGCCTTCAGCTGGGTTTTACATGTAATTAAACAGTAACCTGTCTTTGTTCTTCCAAAGATGCAGGCCTAAGCAACAGCAGCCCTGAACCAATTTGTTCCTTACTCCTTGAATTATTTCAGTTCTTACAAAATCCCGTGAATTCTTGTTTGCTGTTCTGCCACCGTTTACGTCAGTCTTGAGCTGAACAACCTGGGAAGTAATGCCAGGGGGTATTTAGTAACAAGCAAATAATCCAGATCACCGCTGGCACCCAGCACTCAGGCTTCCATTGCAGTGTCTATATTTAAAATGGTTATCTGCTTACGCTGAGTGCTATTGGAGAACTCCTTAAAATCCTGACTGTTGAAAAGTTCAGTGGCTGGGAAATGGCACGGCCAACACGGTGACTTGTGTGCAGCAGGCCATGTGCAGAGGGAGCTGTGCCCAGCAGCCCCTGGGGATGTGGTGATGGCCAGGTATGGCCACGCTCTGCAAATAGCTGGGTCAGTAGCTGGCAGCAGCCACACGTGTCATTTGCTTTCCTCAGGAATCTGTGCTGCATCCTGACTGCCAAGCAGCCCTTCTGTAGAGAGCTCTGATAATGAAATACCTGTTGTAATCTCTGTGCTGGGCTACTGCAGCCAAAATTACTTTTAACCTTTATGTCACCCAGCCCAGATTGCTACGTATGGTATGAAATACCAAAGTGTGCGTTTGGCAGCTGGGGGTGAGACAGAGAACATGTGACTTGCCCAGCTTCAGAGCCAGCAATTCCATTGCCCTTCATGTCCCAGCTTTGGCTCCCTTGTTCCCAGCACAGAGGTGTTGGGAGACAATTCCCACAGCTCACGTGCTGGGTAAGAGCGTGGCTGTAGGGAAAGGGAACAGGGAAGGGATTTCCATCTGTCCTTGGGGGCCTGGGTTAATCTATGCTTACATTCAATCTGTGTTTCTAGAGCACAGAGTCATTACTCAGTTGGTGGCTGATGGTTTGATAGGTTTGCTTCAGTTTTTACATTGGTAGAAGGCTGACTTATTTTTCTCCTAACTTGGTATCATTCTGCATTGCTTGTGTCTTAGGTTACACTTTTCATTTTTCCAGATTTCTTGTTTGGTTTAGGCTCATTATAGTCTTCTAGTAATTATTCATGGTTGAATATAGTCCGAGGCAAGTGGGTGATCCCTTGCCTGCTTGGTTAAAGATCCCTGGCCACTCTTAGAATAGATGTCAGGCCTAATAAAATACAGGCTTTCCTTTATATCTGAATTTTGCAATCTTCCTCAAGCCATATCCCAGAAGCTTGCAGCAGAAGCTTCATTGCCACACTAATCCCACTGTGGCTGGTGCAAGGTAAGTATAAACCTCATCATTTTTCTCTGTCATCATCTCCACAGCATATTCCCAAGGAACAAGTGTAGCCAGGGTAGAAATTCTGCTTTACAAGAATTGTTGCTCTTTTATTTTGCAGCTCAGGCTTCAGAAATGGTTGCTCCAAAGCCAGATTCAGGCAATGAAAGGACATTTACTCATTCTATTGGTGATGCCATTCAGACTGGATTAGAGTTCAAATATTCAGTGCTAGAGGCTGTAGAGAAACAATGATTCCATTTAATGTCTGTCCTGAATTTTATCATATAGAAGGATTTAAAACATAGACCTGAATAACTGAATGACAGATTTATTGTGACTTCTGTGTGTGCTAGGATATAGATTTAGACATAGATATAGATTAGATAGTTTAGATATAGATTTAGAGCTCTTGAAATAGCTCTTAAAATAGCCGGGTAACTAGCAGAAACATTCTTAAAGCCTATGATTAGGAAAGCAGATGGGTTTGGGTTTTGTTTTTAATAGTATTTGTCTCAGATATTTTCTGCTATTGTTAGAGTCTTAGCAGATTTGATGCTGATACATAATGAAAGATTAAATTACCCCTAGATACTAAATTATCTTTTGGACCCTTACACATGTTATTTCACTGCTGTTCCATGATTCTTAATTTTCTTTTTACTTGCTTTTATACAGAGAGACCCTCAGGTGTCTGAGTCTCCCAGTTTTACATCATGCCTAACCCTTGAAGCAGCAAGGTGCCAGTCTGTTGGAGTGTACAGTGGGCAGGAATGTCCTTTGGGATTGCTGGCATTCGTATCTGTATTTCTACTGGCCTTGTAACTGCATCACCCAGACTACAGCATCCACTTCCAGCGAGGCAAGGTAAAAACCTGTGACAGGCTTAGGAACCTGCACAGGGCAAGGAGTTTCATCATCCAGAGTAAATCCAGGAGAAAGACAAACCCTGAAAGCTGAAGTGGAGGTCTGGCAAGCTGGGCAGCCATGGAGGGGCTCACCATTTGCAGCTGGAACACAGAAGAGCCTGGCTGCCCACGCTGCATGGATCAATTCATCAGCACCTTGCAGCATTTCTCCTGCCCTGATAAAACCAGAGTGACATCAGCAGTGGAGCAGGTGTTTTGGTTCTCCAGCCAACACTGAGAAAAGTATGAAAGCACAGTGTTGCTTGAGTGATTCGCTGGCCAAGTGGACTCAAAATGGCCTGCTGTAAGCAGCTGGGTGGCTGTGGTGGCTCAGCATGGGTACCAGCACCAGCAGTGGAGAGGAGCCAGGTGTGACCAGGGCAGAGTCCAGCTCCTCCTCCAAAATGCTGCTGCAGCCCAAGGAGGTTTCCACCCTGCCTGCCAGGAACTGCAGTCTGGGTTGGCATGGCAGGAGGAAAAATGTGATGGGAAACCGGAAGATTAAAATAATCCCAGTGAAAACAGGATGTTAGAAAGCTGGTAACAGAGTGGGGCTGCAGGACTGTCTGTCTGCAGAGGGCTGCTAGGGGCAGGGAGGCTCTTGCACAGGCTCTTTGGGGAAAAACTCCCAGTTCTACATGTGCAGGCCTACACCAAAGCCTTGAGGCAGAGGCGGCAGAGCTCTGCTGGCAGCAGACTGCTATCTTGTGTTCCCCAAAATATGACTGATTAGGGCTATTTACACCAAAGTGTTCACTCACCTTCTCTCAACACCTGCCTGAATTCTTTTATGTTGGATGAAGGTCATAAACCATTCCCTACAACACATCAGCCTGGCATCACATTTATTGAACAGATAGGACCTGCCAGGCAGTGGGATGGAGCTGTTCCAGAGCCCAGCTGCCAGCGGGGAGCCTGGATATCTCCCAGCTGATCACAGCCTGCTCTCCGAGCTGCCATCCATGGCGTCCTTCCAGCTACGACAAAATAAAAACCAAACAGTGTTTGTCTCTCACTAAACTGACTCTTCCTTCCAGGGGCTGACAGCAGCAGTCAGTGCTGTGGATTTACGGCAGGAGTGACAGGCTCTGGGGTGGCTGAGGAAGCTGTTCCCATCCCTGGTGCCAGTCTGTGACCTGTCATTGGTGCCCAACCAGCTTCTCGAGTGCCTTGCACACCCAGCACTGAGGTGTTTCTGCTCCTCTGGGAGCAGGACAGCTGCAGTGCCAGACCCTGGGTTCAGCCTGGGGAGGAGGGTGGGTGAGAGGGCTCTACATTGCAGGTCCCAGGCTCCAGCATGTGTGGACTGTGCTCAGAAGCAAGCATGGACTCAGTGCCCTGTAATTTATGAGGTCATTGAGCCGTTAGAAAATGCACACTAAAATCTCTGAGGCTAAATAAAACTGGGTTTTTCTTTAGGTAAAATGAAAATTTCTATTTTCCACAAGTCCAAACTGCTACCCACTTATTTACTTTCCATGGCTAAATTGAACCTACGATGTACATTGCAAGTTGCCAGTGTTTGTCAATGCAGTGCAGAACCAGATGGATGCAGAACAGCTCTTGGATGAGGACCATGTCCCCAGTTCTAATCAGCCAGTTAACACAGAGCAATTCTTCCCAGACATCAGGTCTTTCCCCAGCTAGGCATCCCAGATGGACAGGCATTGCTGTAGGGCTTGGGAGGAAAGCTCAGGAAAAGGCAGGCTCTGCCCAGCACCACACAGGCCTGCAGCAGGGGAATTGGGCTTTCCCTGGTGTACCTGCAACTTGCTTTTCTCGGGAGTATTCCAGAAGATTTGGGTCCTGAGGATGCCAGTGTAACCAGTGTTTCCTCTAACCTCAGTTTCTCTTCCTCCACGCTCAAAAAATGAGACAGATATGTTCTCCAGGTCCTTGAAATAGTCAAAGTCCTACGCTCATCCGTGAAGGTCCCAGATGTTCACTACATTATTTGGCTTTTATGATAAGTGTTAAATAAAAGGAGGAGATGGAGTGCTTAAAGTGAATTGACTGGAGTCAGTGGCCTGACTGCCCCTGGAACTCAGGTCATTTTCTGAAGTAGTGGGATGCCCAGCTCCTTTAACAATCAGCCTCTGTACAATTTTTGTCCAAAACTAAGTAAAGAGATACATTTTCAAGATTAACTTCTTCACTGTTGCAGGTTTTGACATCAATTTTGGTGTCTGTGGGCAGTGTCACAGGACAGCTGGTGTCAAACTCAAGGAGCTGAGGAGCTCCTTGCACGCCAGGAGAGAAGTGTGGGGAGCAACACCCCTGTGACAGCCCAGAGACAGTTCAAATTCATGTTAGTTTTACATATTTGACATGAGAAATCTCTCCAGGCACCACTTCAATCCAATTTTACAGCGTCTGGCTCAAGTGAAGTATGAGAAGAATTTGCTTAAGCCATTTGAGCGGGGACGTGTGAGGAGCTGGGCAAGCAGGCAGGGCAGCCTGCAGCAGCCCTGGGGATGGTGGGGCTGAGCAGCCAGGAGGGCTCAGGAAAGCTCCATCCCTCAGCACAGACACCCTGCTCTCTGCCAGTGAGGCCAGTGGCAGCAGCTCAGGAACAGGCCAGCTTGATCCTTCCCCCCTTCTCCTTGAAATACTCAAGAAGCTGATGTAAGAAACAAGCTGGTGTCCTGGGGTAATTCCCAGCAGGGAATGTTGCCTCTGGGTACCAGGGCACTCCGTTTCCACCTTGATGCCACATAGCACCCCAGCCCCATTGCCCACACAGCTGAGCTCAAAGAAATTTGGGAATTACATGGCTTTCTAACAGTTTAAGATACCTTCACTTCCTGCAGAAGGAAAGCAAGTTTCAAGAGGCTTTGCAGAGTGCACAGACATTGTCTTCCTCCCTCACCACTAAGAAATTTGTGTGTTGCGTTCTCCACTGTACAGCAGAGAAAATGAAAGACAGAGCTTTTAAACCTCATCCTGTAAGAGCAGGGTGCTGACTGGGGTGGGACAAACCAGGCTCCCCCAGTGTTGGAGTTTGAGTCACCTTAAGGGTGTTGGAAGATTAAGGTAAGGAGGAGAGTAATTTACAGCTTTAGCTCTTACTTTGCCCCTGAAATCTCTGCAGTGTCCTGGGCATTTATAGAAACTAATGAACTGTGTCACCTGAATGGGGAGCACTTAGAGGGAGAATGGGAGCACTGATGGTGATTAAAGGCAGCATCACATGAGAAAGCAGTAGGAGAGCCCAGCCCGGTTTGGGAGAGCAGTGTGTTTGCAGAGGTAGCACATCCCACCTGGACAGGGCACATCCAGCCTGGAGACAGTGTCCTGGCTATGCTGCCTTAGAAAGCAAGTGAGGAAGAGCGATTCCTTACTTTCAAAAGGGTTGGAGAAAAGGTTTGGTCTAGACTGAGTGTAAAGGAGGGAAGGTCAGTTGTACCAGCTCTTGCTGAGGCTGTGCCATTCACCATGACAGCACTGATGGCTTGGGCCAACAGCGACTTCTCATGGATAGTATCACCACTGCGAGGTGGGATCTTCCACTTCTCCATTTTTTTAATCACTCACACTAGGAAAGCAAGGAATCCCCACACTAGGTGGGAGTAGCATCCAACTGCTGAGTAAGGGAACAGACGTTTTCAGGGCTGCAGGGGGGCAGCATGAGTGTCCAAAGGGTCCAGCTGCCTTGGGTGCATGAGACATGGATTTGCTGGCCATCGTCACCACCATTCCTGCCTCCCCCTCTAGGGAGTGATCGGGGAATAATTCATTCATTAGAAAACATCGTTGCATGAACGACAACATAAAAAATTTTATAGTGCCAAATGGCCAGTTCCAGTTAATGCATTTTTAATTTCTGAGAAAGGCTCAGCAGCCTCTCAGGTGATGTCAGCAGTGGTCCCACCCACTGTCACAGCCTGGGCATGGGGACACTGACCGGGTACTGCTGAGCTGCTGTCTCTCCTATGCTGGCAGCACATCTAGAGCATTATAAATGAAAGTTTCCAAACACGAAGGCAGCACTGAGGAAGAGGAAAATTACCCTTCAGGGAAGTATTCTGCTATTGTCAGGGCAGTGTGGAATGAAAGCAAAAAGGATTTTAAGACTGGGTTTTGGCTGCTGGTTGAAGCTGTGATTATAAACTGCAGCCTGAATGCACCATGCCTGAACCAACCCCTCCCCCTGCCCAAGCCTTAAGCCAAAGGATTTAAACAAGCTCTTATGTAATATGGTTTTAGTGTTTCCAGTAGAAATAGGTGTTCTAAATATAAATGATTTGCAGATAAAATAGGCTTATATAAAATGCCTTTATGTTTATATAACCTCATGTTGGCATTGCACCCAACACCTCCATCAGCTGTGAGCCCAGTGCTGGGGCAGTGCTGGGTGCTGGCAGTGCCCAGTTTGGTGCCAGCAGGCTGGGCCACAGCCAGGACTGCATTGGCCTCTGCACCACAGACTGTCCCTGTCCTGTCCCCGGCCCTCCAGGGCCAGTGCCTGCTTTGAGAGAGGCACTTGGGATGGAATTCCTCATGTGTGGTCCCCTCCCTTGTGCCTGCCCGGGGGTTGGCTCACAGCAGTGATTTCAGGACATTCCTATGGTGTTCCAACAGTGCTGGGGTACTGGCGACAGCCCTCATTTCAGCAGCAATGCCATGGCAGCAGTGATTGTCTGGGCTCGGCAGCTGGGCACTGCACACACTGACCCTGGGGTCAGCTGCTTGCTCCTTTAGGCACAGGCAGCTGCTTTGGGTATCAACAGATGCAATTCTCCTTCACCCCAACGTCCATGCAGGGATGTCTGTGTGCATGTGCATATATTTATGTAACATACATATATTTGGATGCATATATGAATGTATGTGGATGTATCTATACATATGACATAGTGAAAGAGCTGACTGCCTCCAGCACAGGGTTGGCAGCATGGCCTGGGCTGTGGGCTCTTCCCAAGCAGTGGCCACAGTCCCACTGAGCAGCCATGCCCTGTCACAGTGAGGCCATCGGAACACCTGAGGCCAGTAAGAAAAATATCTCCCTCACTATGAGTGTGCACCCATGGGGTGAGCCCTCACTTGGCATGCCTCTTCTCTGTGACCACCTTCATCCAGATTGTGGCTGCTCGAAGCTGCTGAGCCTCTTGCAGGGCATCAGGAGCCATGACACTGGCCACTGGTAAGGGCAGTAATAATTAGCTTGGAAACGGTCTTTTCTGAGCAGAAAAAAATGGTTGCTATGTTACAACCTTTATGTATAGGAAAGATACCCTGTCAAATCTTACACAACAGCCCTCAGTGCATCACACCAAACATTTGTTCTTAGGAGAACGACTGTTTGCTAAGTAAGTTTAGCTACCATTATGTGTACGGAACATGCATAGAATCATACATAAACATATAGAGATATGAATTGATGTGTATGCCTGTTTATACACACACACATATATTTCCATATATATGAGAAACAAGAACATGTTTTTCAGCTACAGTCTGTTACTGCAGCAGAACAATGTGATTTATAGCTCCTTACTGTTAACATTTCCATTCAGATAATGCCTTATTTATGCCCATAACAGTGAAACTCTTTTGACAACGTGGGAAGAGGCTTTTCATTGCGAAGCCAGAACTGTCAGCAGCCTCTATTATTTTTGGTGGGACTGTCAGTTCTCCAAGCAACATGACTTCCTTTTTAATCCAGGTCTGGTGGAAGACACTTGATCTGTCTTGCTTTTGTCAGTCACAGAGGTAAACTTGCCATAAAGAAATGGTATATGCAAACTTCAAAAATGACTGTCACCCTTTCCATCTCGTCTGTGCTCTATTTTTCACAAAAGCCTGTTTCTGTAGTGCATTACAGGGGAAATGAGCCATTCATCTTTGTCTCCACTGCCCTCACGACTATTGGGGAGTCACTCCCTGCAGGCCCAAGGAGAATGCTGGGTCAAGCAGCACTTGGGCATCTTTTACAGCTGGACCTGCAGTGATTCATCAGCCACTTCCCTTTGGAAATCAATACTTATGTGTAGTACAAGTGTTTATGGCCCCTTATGTCATCTACAGATAAAAATTAAACAAACAAAACACAACCAAACAGCTATACCTTGGTCTAAATGTTTAGTGCTTGAACCAAGGGCTCTGACAGCTCCCACCCACTGTGGCACACAGTGAGGTACTGCAGCCCTTCAGCAAACACAGTGGAGCTGAAGGACAAGACAAAAACCCTGCAGAGAGGGCTGCAAACCAGTCCCAGCCACTGAGTCTCCTTAGGGACAGCTTGAACGCAACAAAAATGTTTTTATATATATATATATATACATACACACACACATATACATATATACATACATATATACATATATACATATATGCATACATATATACACACACATACACACATATATATCTACACACACATTTATATATATAAAATATATAACACTGAATATGTGTATATATATATATATATATATATATATATACAATATCCCAGTGTACTATATGTAACAGAAGTATAGATGTATGGTATATGTACATATTATGTATATGATATATATATGTAAATATACAAGTATAATGTCTCTATGTACATCATGACCATATATTTACATATACAACATCTGTGTATGTGTATGAATATATGTATGTAGAATCAAGTGCAGAATTTGTGTATACACACATGTATGAGTAAACAGACACACGTGTTTTGATGCAGATATGTGAATTCAAACTTCTTCACACCCACAGAGACACGAAGGGAGGCTCACCTTGGCAGGGGACCTCCAGTCTGCCAGCTGGTGGTCCTGTCAGTGGCCCAAGGCTCTCACAGTGCCAGTGTTTGCCCCTTAGGGAATTCAGCTGTGATGCCTTTGCAGTGGAAAAGTGATCCCCAGCACCTGAGTCAGCCTGAACCTGCCTTTGCATTAAGGACCCTTCTGTCCCAAGGTGCTGTGCAGGCAGACAGTCTCGGAGGTGTTCTCAGCTGGCTGACATTCTGTGGAGCCCCGTGGAGTGGCAGGGACTGTGTTTGCCCTGCCCAGCCAGGGGAGCTTGGGGTGTTCCCCACTCCACAGCCCTGACTGCTCACTGCCCCAGTTCACAGCAGAACATGTCGGATTTCTCTTGCAGAGGTAGCTGTCACTTTTATCTGGGCTTCTAAAATAAGGTAAAAAGGCAGCCTGAAGTGACGTAGCAAGCTCTCTCCCTGCCTGGATTCGTGCTTACAATTCTTTAAGGAGACTGTATTTCAGTTACAGTAATTGGCCTACAAAAACTACCGTCACTAAAAACCTACCCCTTGCCCTCATACTGCTCTGCTGTATTTCTGAAATGACTAATGTGCCACTTTATTATTAAAGGAACTATGAAAGCAAATGCTAATAAAACTTCTGGAAGAATTTAGCTTTTTTTCCTGGTTTGAAGCTGGGCACTCGTCATGAAGATGGGTGTAAGACCATGAGCTTCCCTCGTGAAAACTTGAGGCAACTTACGCAGCAGCTCCTGCAGCCATTGGCAAGCCTTGGCCCATATGGCTTGGCACCATTTTTCTGGACATCTCAGAGACTCTGCCAGAAGCCTTTTGGCTACTGTGTGAGCCTGCCCTCCTCCCTGCTGCTGCCCCAGGGACAATCTGGTGCTGGAGGATCAGACCCTTGCAGTGCACACAAAGGCAAGGGCCTCCTTCCTCCTCTAAACTTAATTTTGTCTGGGGAAAGCCCATATCCCCAGGTACCTTTTCAGATTTCTTTTCTAGGACAGGTCTTTTGCATAGCATGAAGGCATGTGTATATCTATACACACATATGTGTGTGTTATATACACACATTATATAGACTTATGTGTGTATATAATATATACATACATCTATATATATGTATATTTATATATCTATATTTATCTTCTCTGCAGTACTTGCACACAGATAGGAAGCATAGAGCTGATGACTAAACTCTGGGTTTAATGTCTAAAAATACAGATGGAAAAAAATAACTCATTTCATTGGCAAAAATATTCAGGCCAGTACTTTTGCAGGCATCAACCAAGCACCTACTTAGTGGCCAGGTAAGCAAGTGGCTGGCAGAGGACTGAGCCTTGCAATGGAGGGTGCTACTGAACCTGTGCTCATGGCAAGCTGGCAGTAGCACTTCTGGCCTAGACAGACATTGCTACGGAGATAAACGTGGCTGAAAACAGAGCTGACCCTTGTTCAGGGAATAAATCCTAACTGTTTTTGCAAGAGTCATGACATGCATACTTCTGCTGAAGTAACAGCATAAAACACCAAGCATAACCACTGGAAAGTTGGCAACATCTGGTTTTCAATACTGAAAACATGCCAGTCTGCTTGGGCATTGTGGGACAATTTAAGGAGATGAAAGACAAAGGATGAAATGGAGCCACGCCCTGGTGTTTTGTGCCTGGTGGGTGAGAGGCTGGCCATGGTCACCAGACTCCTGTGCTCTGCAGGCTGGTAGACACTGCCCAGGCTTGGGACAAGCCCTGGCATCCCCAGCCTGAAGGAGATGGTGCCTGGATGTGCAGGTGAGAGAGCTCCTCGGTGTGCAGGTGAGACAGTGCCTGGCTGTGCAGGTGAGGTTCTTGCCCCTGAACAGCCCCTGGCCATCAGCTCACCTTGCCATGTGCAGGGAGCGGTCCCAGCCTGTCCCAGCAGGGTGTCTGTATTGCTGCTACCTGGCAAACTGGGGTCAGTGGGTAAAGCTGGATCCTGCAGCACAAACAAGTGAAAAATAAAACCAGCACCAACCTCAGCTCCTGCTCTATTCTGGCTGCTTCATAGTTTTTCTTAAGGATGAGATGAGGGCTTCACTTTGCCTGGAGCAGATCCCTTGCTGACCCTCCAGAACATCAGCACCAGCAGGGCTCAAAGCCTCAGCCCTTTGCCAGCTTTGCCCTGGGGGCACCTGGGGCTCGACCTCTGCTCACAGGAGCTCCAGTGTTACAGGCAGGGCTGTATTCCTGGGCTTCCTTCACTATGTGACCTTCACCTCCTATTTTTTGAGGCTATACCTATGGAATTTAAATTCAGGTTAATCCTTTGGCACCTTCAGGTTCAAGACTTCCCCCCTTGAAGACTAATGGGCTGCATTAATATTAAATCACATCACGGAGAATGCCAATGATTTTGCTCCTCAGTGCTCATTCAGATCCTTCTAAATTGCTATCATGGTGCTGCGGATCATACTGCTAAGGGGCTCACTGCTGCTGAGAAGCTCAAAGGAGCTGGACCCAAGCTGATCAAGACGGAGGGCCAGGCAGCTTCAGGAGACCTCTTCCAACCTACGTTTCCCTGTGATTCTGACATCAAAAGCCACCCCATGGAAATAACAAATTGAAAACTAGCTCCATAGATGGAGCTTCTGCCTGCTGCTGGTGGTTTTGTGTGTAACGTGGCCACAAACAGCTTTTTCTTCTGTACCTGTCATATCGAGAATAAAAGTGATAGAGAAAACACATAAGAAAAGAGCAAATTTTGTCAAGTCTTTGACAAAAATGAACTGTGACCCTCTCATCTCTCTTACAGAAGTCCATGGGAACAGTAGGCCCAGCCAATACTCACCACAGACCACATGGGCAGATACACCCAAAATCCATGACCATTTTTGAAACATCAGCTGCTCAAAAGCAGCTTTAAAAAGAAACGAAGACACAAACCTACACAGTGTGCAGGCATCGCACTGAAGCAAACCCCTCCATCTGCCTCATGAAGATTGTCTCGGCACAGATTTGTGCCTGAGCTTTGTGCTTCTCAGCCCTCTCAAACATGCAATTTAAATGCTTCAGTAATCTCCAGTCTTTCAGGGTTAATGATCAGACGTAACTTTGAAGCCGCTGAACTTGTGAACCAGGATGTGCTGCGAAAGGCTGAGGCATGTAAAGATTAGCCCTTTCTCAGGAGGAGAGTGTGGCAACTGGGAGGGTTTATCTTTGGTGGGATTTTGCTGATGGAGTGATGCTATGGCCCCGCTCACTCTCATCAGCCTCCCTGCTTCAGGGAGCCCCAGCAGCTTCTCCCCCTTTGCTCTCCCTGCACTCATGCAGTGCTGGGGGATCAGCACAAATCCATGGCTGCTGCATTCTGCCCTGTGGGGTTGGAGGTTTTAAATATGTTGCCGTTCAAATGAGATTAAACCTGGGCATTTATTTCAACTTTTCTGCAAAACATCACTTCTGTGACCCTGCAGCTACCCATGCAAACCAAGTTAGCCATCACCTTGTGCAGCTGGAGCTGCCCTGCCTCAGTGAGCCCAGAAGTCAGGCCTGGGAGGGGCAGCTCTGCCACGCCCAGATGTCCTCCTGCTGCCAGCCTGCAGCGTGCGGGGTGTCAGCCCCTGCTGTACTTCGGGTTGCTTGGCCCATCACTCCTCCCAGGCACAGCAAACATTCCCCAGGTGACTTCAGTTTGACAAGCTGGCGGGTTATCACCTGTGTGAAAACACAAGCAGAGCAATCTTAATGCCACGCAAGACGCGTGAGAACTCATTTCCAAGAGAAACGCATTCGAAAACTGTGCCTCTCTCCCCTGGAGGCATTTTCTCCCCATTTCTCCGTTACACACTTACAGATTAATGGAGCGATATTTTTAATTGCTAAAACTTTCCAGAGCCGCTCTCAACCCCGCACGGTCCGGGCCCCGCGGGGATGGCGCGGCCAACAGCGCCACCGGCCGGGCAGCAGCGGGATGGGCCGGCCCGGGACACCGCGGGACACCAGGACACGCTCAGGTGTGCCCGTGTGTACAGGCACACGAATAATCATGTGTGCATCCAAATGTGTGTGTGTACACATGCCGGAGCATGGATAGCTTATGTGCATGTACACTGTGTATGTATTCATACTGTATGTATGAAGATATTTATACACACACACACATACACACACACACATATACACGTACATATTTATCTGTGTTTATATACCCGTGTATGTTTATACACCCATACATGCTTATACATGCATACAGAAATTATATAGACGCACATCGTTGTGTGCGTACATACACACATGAAAATACATGATTATCCATATACATTGTGAGTGCATAAAAATATTATATTTATTTATATATATATAT
>VWZN01007042.1:10727-22484 GCA_013396955.1 Regulus satrapa
TTCTTCACTGATCACTCCTGTATTTCTAGGCTCACCATTCTGACTTGTCAATATTCTCCTTACAGTGAAAACAACATAAAAATTCTGCTTTGGGAAGGTACAATGAGTGCAGGTGCTTCTGCACTGCTCTTTCCATAGGGCTGTTTAACAAGACATATTCACCTGCAAACTGCCTGTAAATCTTACACATGCTAAAAATTGCTCATGTAGTAAACAAAATTAATGATGCCATTCTAATTTTATAAGAAGTGAACAGTTTCTCCTTCATGTAAATCTAAGTTGATTATAAAAGCACTGAGTTCATCAACCTATTCATTTTCTTATGCTTCCCCCTTTTTTTTCATTCCTGAGAATTACATGTACATGAATGTATTATCACTTCTAGCCAGAATAATCACATAAACTTAACAAAGGTCTACAGAAAGCACACTCTCCCTGTCCCCACCAGAAATTTAAAAGCAACAGGAGACTTTGTACTTAATTAAACAGAACAAAAAGATATATATATGTGTGTGTATAAATACATATATTAAGAAAAATATATGTACTTGAACTCTTCAGAATATATATACACAGTTTTATGCATATGTAAGTGATATAATTTATGTGTATGGGCACATATATGCATGTATATTAAAAGAACCCACACATTCCAAGATGAGACAGCTTTATTTTGGAGCATGTGCACAAGACAGAGAATTATTATGTATCAGTAAAGAAAGAAAATATATAAATGAGGTTGTACATTATAATTGGAAGTAGGACAGGTTACTAAGCTTGTTAGGCCAATTATAACTCTCTGAAAATCCACTAATAGAGGACTGGATGACAGTAACCTTCTTAAAAATGTCATGTTCAATACTTGTAAGTTTTCCCATTGACAGCATGGTCCAATTACAAGTCAATTCATAAAGTTCAAACTGCACAACAGCCAAATTAGCTGAAAATGGTCTTTCAAACTACAGAAATGGTCTTTCTGACTACACAAGGCAACTAACTGCAGTTGTTTCCATCTTTCTGATACTTAGCATGAGGAAAAATTCCCTTTTATTGCTATCACTGGGGTTAGTCTTCCTTTTTTTTTCAAAGTTATAAGAATTTTCCTCTCTTCCCTTTTTACCCTCCTTGTCACTCTGTAAAGAGAAGACAATTTTCAACCTACATCCATTATGTTTGATAAAACTTACCCACCTCTTATTATTACATGGAAAGCCATAGCAGACAAGCACAGACAAATGTTTTGAATGGGCATCATCAAGACTGAAACTTAGTAGAGAAGAGATGAGATTTTGGTTGGAGCATCAGATGGGAAAACAGCTTTTTATGCCACTGATGTCAGTGACAAAAGACTGTAGGTTTCAACAAACATCATTACAGTAAAAAAAAATCCACTTTTGCTTTAAATCTTCAGCAAGTCAGTTGATTTATCCACATTTCACATAACACATTCTCTTTTTTCCCACCAAGACTTCCTTGCTGGCTGAGAAAAGAAACTCTTCAAGGCAGTGAGTCTACCTCATCTCAAAGTAGTAAATGTATAATATTACTATATCAGGACACTCATTTGAAACTTCTGTAATACAAATAAAATGGTTTAGGACAGGCCAGCAATAATTTTTGGGCACAGTGTAACCTAAAATCTGGAATTTGCTGCATATGGCTGGCATGCTTTCTTTGTCTAAATTAAGAAGCCAATCAGTAAAGAGAGAAAAAGGAATAGCTTCTGATATTTCCCTATGTTTAGGGATATCTGTCAAAAAAGAACATTTATAAGGGCATTTTTTTCTTTAGTGACCCTGTCTTGTCTTTCTCAGGAAAGTTATTCTGGGCAGGAAGACATACTGCAGAAAAGTGTGAACAGTCACTGTTTTGGAACTTAAGGAAAATTTTTAAAGACCAGAGAAAAAAGAAAGACAAAGTAGGAAGAAAGACCATATTTTCAGAAGTCAGGTTGAAAGGTATGACAGAGCTACTACATTTCTAGGCAAGGCCAAGAAATAAATCTCTTCTATTTTCTCTAGCAAGATTAAACAGTACTGTCTTTTCTGAGGGGTCCTGTGGTCACAGCATATGTAAAACAAAAGGGCTGGCCACCAGGGACAGGTCTGTGAGTGAGGGCATCACAGAACAGCAAGAACCCAAGGTCAGTGATCTCAGGGAGTACCACTAGGAGAGATCCAGGAAGGGGAGGAAAACTGTGCCAGGCGCAGCTAAATTTCACTGAACTGATGTTACTAGGGCATTTTTAAATCAGAAAAGTAATCCTGCCATAGCAGGATTGAAACAATGCTGAACATTGTGAACGTGCTGCTGAAACAATCTTTTTTAAAAATCATTGCCTGAATGTAAAAACCTAGATTCAAATTTCAAAAACCCTAACATACCCTTGTTCCCAAATATCAATAATATATTGTGCGTTATTTTCCATGATATATCTTTCTGACTTCTTGCGTTTTGTATGCCAACAATTGTTAAATTACATTCTTTGATAAATGGTGGCTACAAGTTGTTCAATATTTTCTCCACACTCAGCCGTCTCTACACTGTTCAATTTTGTAGACACTTTTAGACAGATTTGATATAGCTTTTATTTTATTTTTCTCTTATATGTGATTTATTATTCGATTTGGAGTTTTGTCTTTTGTCTTTAGAGAATACTACATCCATCCAATTACTTCAATAGCTCAATAAAAATAAAAAAAGGGAAAAAGCATCTCCTGCAGATATCCAGCTAACCTAATCTTTTATTTCAAAAAATAAGAAGAAAGAAAAAGGAAAGTGAAAGGTTTGAAGTCAGTCTTGTTCTCATTTCACCTATTAGATGCACTAAGATTGCAGACAGGGGAACAAACAGCAAAATATTTAAATTTTATAATGACTAAATATTCTAGTCAAGAAAAAAAAAAAAACCAAGATGAAAGTTACATTCATAAAGCACATTGCATTGATTTTCTCCCAAATACAGTAAATTACAGTCCCAGCAATTCTGGAGATCCTCTCATCTTCAATAAAAAATTAACACATCACCAGTCACGTGGACACATTTATTCATCTGTACTTTTAATCCAACCTTAAAATCTTTTAGGATCATGGACTATGAAAAATTATCAGAGAAGCAGCATAAATAAGCATTCACCACCCCACAAAGGAGGAGGAAACAAA
Source organism: Regulus satrapa (assembly GCA_013396955.1). Taxonomy (NCBI): domain Eukaryota; kingdom Metazoa; phylum Chordata; class Aves; order Passeriformes; family Regulidae; genus Regulus; species Regulus satrapa. Next base: position 13,890 of record VWZN01007042.1, read on the forward strand.
CAACAGCTACACAGCCCTGCTCCCTAACCCATCCAATATATAATTCAGATTTCCATTTAAAAGAATAAAACAAACAAAACCCCAACTTATTTGCACACTGCCTACATTTAGAATTTTCTTTTTAATTTTAGGATGATGATGATGATGACTACAACTGCATTTTTTCCCTTTGGATAAACTGACAGATTATCAATGATCATTTAGGTCACCTAAATGCCAGCTCAGAATCTCTGACTGGAAAAGCTCCTCTGTGTGACAGAAGGCCTTAGCAGGATCATTTCCTCCAGAAAATAATGTAAATTATTAGGCTCTCACACAGTAGAAACCCATTCAAACAAAGATACCCACATGTGCTGCAATGCAGACTCCTTCTCACCCTCCTTTTCAAAACCAGACTTTTCCAAAAGCCACTGAAGGAGAAACAAACCACCACCATCACCTGAAATTCACAGTGGGAATTTGAGCCTCCTGAATTCAGGAAGACATTGTTGCCTAGACTGTAAGCATGGCCAACAGATGACAGAAAACCATGGGATCTTGGGAGTTCTTTTAGCTTTGAATGTAGTTTAAAAAAAACCCTAGGTACATTGACATAGATAAATTTGTTTGCTTCTGATTTTCTGATCTTTCCTTTGATTCCCTTTATTGCTATGTCTTTGCATTTTATAGTGAATATAATTTTTACACAAGTTCTGCACACTCTTCTCACTGAGATACCTAAAATATCAGATAGTGGCATTTGCAGATATAATCAGAACACATATATTTCTGGATAAGCCTTCCTGTATTTATGCATATAACCATTAAAAATCTGTGCAGTCATGCATATGCAACTAAATGGAATTCAAAGACACAACCTTTTATTTTTTCTGTGTTCTATCTCAGGATCATTGTATCTGCAACACAAGTTACCACAATGGCTTCAAATAATTTCCATCAGAAATATAAAACAGTCTTGAAGATACAACTGAAGAAGGGACAAAAATGCAAATTAGAAGGATTGTGAAGATGTCAGCCACTGCATCCTGTGGATTTGAAGCATCATGAGTTATCTTTGGACCCCTTCTAAACAGATTGCCTGATATATTGTTAAAAAACTTGGGTGATGGAGTCTTCAAAAGCTCTCCAGATCACCTCTGGAGCACAGTAGTCCCTGCCAATAGTAAACAGTTTTGCTGATATATAATCATTACATGTAGAAGACTGGTACAATTCCTTCACCCTTCTCATACCTTCCAGGAGTTCAAATTGTAGAACGCATACTTCTTCAATGTAACTTTGCAAACCTGGAGATTTATTATTCCTTTTGTATGCAGTTAGGGCTTGGCTTTTTTTTACCATTAGTTTCACAGAAACGCTAATGTGGGTGTTTGGAGGTACTTTTGGAAAACAAAGAGTTTGGGCCAGCCTAGGTAAAAAGGCAGGGTGGGAGCACACTGTGCTCACTCTGGAGAGAGAAGGGAACGTTCTTCTGGAACCTTCGCCCGCCTTCCTCCTTCTCCCTGTGGGTGCCTGGGGTTCCGGAGCCTCTCCCTGCCGGGCTCGGAGCCGCCGCCGCGATCCCATCGCTTCTTGGCCCCGATCCGGAATCTCCCCGCCCTGCGAGGCTCCGCACGCTGAGCCGCCGGGACGCCCCCAGGGTTTCCAGCCCAGGCCCCGGGCTCTCGGCCCCCTCGCCCAGCCTCGGGAATTCTCTTCCCCGCGCGGCTCCCGCTGTGGGCCGAGCCGCCATCGCCTCGTGCTCCCCGAGCCCGCCCCACAGCGCCCCCTGCAGCCCGCGGGGATCACCGCACCCGCCCTGTGCCCCGGGAGCCACCAGCGCTCCCTGCCGGCCGGGACCGGAACTGCAGCCGAGGGGAAACCCTGGCTCTGGCTGGGATCGGCTGCTGGGGGTGCTGCTGTTTGTGTGCCTGCCCGGCACAGCAGCGAGAACTGCCATCCTGGGCCGTGCCTCTGCCTCACAGCCCCTCCATCCCAACATCACAGCGATCCGGAGGGAGGGGGTCTGCATTCTCCATTTCAAGGGAGACTCTTGTCTACCCTAGCAGACACCTGTCATCCAAACCAAGGCATACGCTTTAAAATAACCTAAACCTTTCTCAGCATAAGTTTTCTAACTCGCACTTTTTATTGCCTTCCCCAGTTTAAAAGCTCTGACTAGATTATCACATGCAACAACGTTTATTATGCAGTACTAATCACAAAACATTGAGAAAACCACGCAGCTCCATTTTCTTTCTGAAAAAGTAGGGTATAAATATAGTAATTTTGTTCTCAATACTCATTATGACTGGCATGATGGAGATCAGCAGAAGCATCTTCTAGCATAATCTAACCATCCCTAGAGTTCAGAATTCCAGCTGTAGCTGATTCACATTAACAGCTGGAAACACATAACAGTATATTTCAGTATAGTGAAAATAGAAGATTAATATAATCATGCCTTAAAGGGTCTTCTTAAAACCATTGAGATAAAACTATTTTCCCATCCAAAAATGCCAGCTTTATGCATGTTTTTACTAGAGCTGGACATGTAACTTCTACAAGCAATGCAAGTTTCAACTAAGCAATTTTGTCATAAATCGTGTTTCCATAAAACATCAGAGAAATTTCACTTGCAAATCAATAATTTAGTTCATGAAGAAGAGTAAATACAATTTTTGTATTTCTTTATACCAAGGTAACAATATTTTAAAGAAGTATGTCTAAAGGCAACTCTGGAGTAGTAGAATTATGCACTGCAATAGGCTGCTAAGCAGGGCTGTGTCAGGCAGAGATACAAGTCCTCAGTTCTGCTCTCAGATCTCTTTCACAGTTACTTCAAAACTTAAAACAAATACTTGAAAAGCTTTGATATTCATTCATCCCCTCCAAAAAGCTGTCAAAATTGTTAGTCCTACAGAATGTGCATACCAACAAACTTGTGCAGCTTCTTTTTTGTTGTTGTTGTTTTTTCAGGTCTCCAGAATAAAGAGAAAGGAAAAGATCCTCCTTGGAAACAGTTAGGAAATTACTTAATTGTCTGTATTCAGTAACTGTGACTGGGCACAAGCAACTGTAAGCAGTGAACACTTGTTTCTTTTAACATTTGCAGAACAATACATGCAAAGCACCTCAAACAATGCCTTATCCATTTTACTCAATCCAAGAGTAACCTGTGGCATTCATGTCTCACATTGGTTTACTTGTGATAACGTATATACTATCCTACACATTATTATAAATAGAAATTCCCCAGGTTTATGATGCTCATATGCATTCCTTTCTGGTCCCAGTCCACAGGTCTGATAACACCCAAAAGTTTAAGGGTTTCTTTATTTAAAAATAAACTCCTATGCAACCTGCATGAAATTAAAATAAAAACAGCAACAAAATTCAAAACAAAAAATACCCATAAATCTCAAACAAATAACAAACCTTCCAAAAAACCAATTAACCAACCACAACAATAACAATAAAAAGCAACAAAAAACCCACCAAAAACAGGAAAAAAAAGTATCATCCAGAACATGAAGCAATGCAGGCAGACAAACAGCTGGGGTTCTCCTTATATTACCTTTACTGAATCATCTACTGGAAGCTCTAAGATGGTTATCAAAAGGCAGCTGGTGCTTTTTGCACGGTTACTTTCCCTATGTATTTATTTATTTTAAATTATAGCTCTTGGTATCTCTGTATAAGAAGTGTTACAGCACAACCATACAGATCTTCTATATGAAACGGCTTCTTAATAAGGTTAATCTTTGTACTAAGGACCACTGGGGCAGTGCTTGAAACATGTGGAAACAAGCAGATATCTGAAAGGGCACACAAATTAAAACCCGAAACAGAAAAATAAGATTTCTTTTTTTATTCCCTAAATATTATCCATTTAGAGTTTTCAAGATACTGAGACAGACTTAGATAACTGACAAGACTGATGGGAAAAAAATATCATAATAAACTCAGTGCAGAGCTCAAACAATTGGATTTTCTTAGGTTTAAATGGACATCTACGACCTAAGTCTAAGTACTTCTAAAACCAAAAAATTGGAATTTCAGATCTATTAGCAAACCAAATATTGTAATTTTCTAAGACCCCTAAATACAATAAAATAACCCTTTACCCCAAAATAGTGCTAGCCACAGTCCAATGACTCTGTTTCAAACACACATTTTGTCATTTATCTTCAGAAACATGGTAGGAACAGACATGACATTCTGTGTGATTTATTTATAGTATCTATCCCAGTTTAGACAATGGTTTGTGACATGTCACATAGTGATTTGTGTCATTATGGAAATACACCGTGAGATCAGCATAAAACAAGAATGCTGAGTTTTAAAGCAAAACATGGACGTGAGACAAAGGAAAATATAATTATTTCATTACTTTTTGTTCAAATCACTTTGCTGTAAATTGCTGGGTTTTTTACTTTTTGCTATTGCTTTAGCACATAATCATGAACGGTATCCATTTCTTATGTATGAATTATATCCATGGATAAGGTAACTGCGAGCTCCTCACAGACACGTAAGAAGCTGCCAGGGCTGTTCCTCCTTGCTGGGAGTGCAGCCTGGCTAACCTGCCCCGGCCTTGTCCAGACCTGCTGGGCTCTTGTGGCCACTGCAGCTCGCCCACGAGCCTGGGGCTGCCGAACGTGTCGGGGCTGGCTCGGACTTGTGCCCAGCACAGCAGGCGAGTCCCAGCCCCGCCAGAGACCGCCGATAAAAGGGGCAGCGAGCGGGGCAGCACAGACGGGTTGGTGGAGCGCAGAGTGCCCGTGTCTGCAGCGCTGCTTGCTCCTCCCTTATCAACCAGCTAATAAATTGCCTGATTGATTAACCAACTCAACTGTGCTGAGCTAAATTTAATAACAACAGGGAACATAACGTGAATCTCTCAACTCTATCACGTTGCTGTTAGTGAACTAACATGAAAGAACGGAGAGGAAGGATAGGAAGGAGAGGAGCTCTTGTGGTTTTAATGTGATCTACTGGGTTTTTTTTCTAATTTTTCCTAACAGTTTAAGAAATACTGGTAAACTATTTAAAAAAAAACCAAAAAAAAACCACATTACGACTGTATGCATACTGAAAGCTCAAATATTTGACTGCAATTTATCATCTGCTACTCATAATCATGCAAAAAATAAGGGTAATCACTATCTTTTTATTTATACGTGGCTTTACAACAAAAGACTCCAATACTGCAAGCATAATATGGCACCCTTTTGTCAGAAAATGCTGACAAATGCTGCTGTGGCAAAACTTACTAAGCAGGACTTTTGTAATTGGGTGAGACATGTAAAGGAGGAATTATTTATCTAGGAATTCAGAGTCCAGAGATAAAGTTCATCATTATTATTTATCTTTTTGACCTGACACCATTTTACATTGCATATTGGAAATTTCACCTGACTATAGGCATTAATTTAGTTATCAATTACTCATAATACAAAAAACAAAACAAAACAACAAACAAAACCCAACACTATTTGATTTCCTGTACATAGTTCTAATCTTATCCTAAAGTTTTAAATGTATATATATGTGTGTTCAATATACAAACTAATAGAGTTAGTCAGCTATTCTACAATTTTCTCACAGTTATGAAAAATACAGCTGAAAATTCACAAATTGAAGCAGTTCACAATTCCAGACTTAAGGTTTCATGCCCACCCCCTCACTTTTTTATATAAAGAAACACAAGCCAATAGTTACAATGAGAATAATGACTAGCAGAATCTACAAGCATATACCTGCATTTTCAGAATATGAAAACTCATAAAACAGCCATTATTCTGTTTTTCAGACAGAAAAGCAGTATTAAATTCAGAATTTCAAACACTATTTAGAAAGCTTAGAAATGAAAGTTTCAAAAAAAGCTAAAATTGCTCCAAATATTATAATTTTAATATTTACAAGAGCCCCATTTTGATTTGCTCAGCATTAAAAACATTTCTGTTCCTCCTTGAATTATGCTGCCACTGTACTGAATTGTAGGCAAGAATCATTTAAGAACTGATCTGTGTTTTTCAGCAGATATATACATTGGCCATAGCTCAAAGCCAGACCAGATACATTTCATGCACAGCTCAGTTTTGCCAGACAGTCATCAAAATAAGGACCTATTAGAGAAGAACTTTAGCAGGGTGTGTATTCACAGTGAAAGTGTAGTCAGCACAAGCAGCTGGCAGACAGACACATCAATAATGGTCCATGGACTACTGTAGATGCAGCACCAAACTAGAGCTTCTGAGTGACTGCTGGAAATAAATAAAGGGAGAAAAACAACATCCTGCAAGTTCTGCTGCTTTGGTGGAATGAAAAAGACTGAAGGATTTTGGTTCGTATGTAACACAGGATCTTTAAAACTGAGTCTAGAACAGGTGGTAAGTTAATATTACTAAGCTAAATTGCAAATTATAGATCACAAAAAAACCCAAACATAACAAAAAACAACCAAAACAAAACAAAAAACAAAAAACAAACAAAAAAACCCCACCAAAAACCCCTAAACAAACAAAAAAAAACCCCAAAACCAAACCCACTTCTTCAAAGCCAACAAGAAAAATGAGAAAACCAGGTAGGTAAGAAAGGAATGTGCACAGTTCAATTGAAAGTCCATTGAAAATGAAAAATTGCAATATTGAAAGACTATAAGATGGAATACTTTCAATAAACTTTTGAATAAAAATACCATTTTAGGAAATTAAAGACTAATTCTAGTCAGAGTGATTATTTGCAGAAAATTATGTGATTCTTTGGGTAATCCTCTTAATTAAGACTTAGGAACTAAGTCTCTAACTAGTTCCAACAGACTATTCTTACTACTCCCACAATGATGAATGTGTTATGGAAAATAATTTGTGAACTCTGTACATTTCTGAGCTGTACAGCAGCTGCATGTGGACTCTTCACAGTACTTTGACTCCCAATGTGAGTTTTATAATGCCCTGGAAGGATGTGGGCCAGGCAAATCATTACTCTAGGTATTCCTTAGCAATGCCATCTGAAATCCCACTGAAAAAGAAACAAACAAATCCCAAAAACGAATACACACACATAACCTATATCACTCACTCCGCCAGACACCACACTAGTCTGCAAGGCAAATAAATGAGACACTATTGGGTATTTCTAACTAGTTTCTTGACATCTCTGCCAACATGCATCTTCTAGACAACATTATTACACAATTACACTGAGCTAAACAAGCACACAGACTCCCTTTAGAGCAGAACAGTGTTTATATACAGTGTTTAGCTTCTATCATCACTAAGGGAAAGGGAGGAATAGGAAACGGAATGCCACCGTTTGTAGCACAAACACTGCACGATAAAAGATACTGAGAGAGAGAACACAAAAAGGAGGGCAGTGTTGCTATTTTTGCCTGGCTGTCAGGGCACAGCCCAAAGACATTTGTAGTTCATTGAATGAGTACAGAACAAACTCTGGCTGTTAACAAGTGCCCTGCAAGAGTCAACCAAGCCCTTAACTACTAAGTGCATAGCTCACCAAATATTATAGGCATGTTCTTGCCTTGCACACCTCTTGGAGCCCACCAAGGCAGACAGGAACAAGAGAACATCCCCACTGTTATCCCAGAAAACTAAAGAAGACTTTCAGGGCCATTCCTGAACATTTCAGCCACACAGCTCTTTCCCATTCAGCACAGTTTTTGCAGTTTAGAAAAATTTGCACAATCAGTCAGTCACAGCATAAATATAAACTGGCTACACAACTAAAACTACTCCTCCTTAAAAACCTCATACGCCTTCTCTTCAAAGAGATTTATGAATAATGGGAATGAAATAATTTATGGCACTGCAGATGCCAGCCCAAATAGCCTCTTCCTTTTTAAGGTTTCAGTTTGTAGATGCGTGATCAAAAGCCTTCATCAGTCATGATAGTGGCATTTGTACTCAGTCCAAACAAACCGTATTTGCATCAGAATGTTTTCCATTGAAATGAGAGATGTAATATGCAAGCCAAGTTCCAACTAAAAGACATTTTATGCTATTTAGATTCAGACAAATTAAAGGCTGAATGCAACCTAAAAGGTCTACTCTCAGAACAGTAATTTGACACCTCATAAATAAGACACATGCTTTTGTTAAGTGAGCCTCAGCACTTGTCTGAAAATTTTACACAGCATCCTAACAGTGCTGCCTCTTGAGGGATAATAGAGGAAAGTCCTATATGAAAAGGAAGGCAGTAAACCGAAAACCCACCAGCAAGTAGTGCAAAGGTTTAGCCTACTCGTAGACTGCTATGTGAAATCACAGAACCATTTAGGTTGGAAAAGACCTCTGAGATCATTGAGCCTGACCTTTAAAATCAAGTAGGCAAAAGCAGTTGCTCCGTGAAGGCAACACTGACATCAAAGACCTTGCCACTACGTTTTTAAGAGAATAGGTACACCTTGGACATCATATTTGCACCCTGTTTTATTAATCCTATTGATTAGTAAAATGAGGATCATTGTTTGCCAGGTCCGTCACTCAGGTTTGCTACTACACTGAAAACTACCACAAGAATCCCTCAAAAAAATAAATGGGGACCACCCTCCCAAAAAAAAAAAAAAAAAAAAAAAACAAAAAAAAAAAAGAG
>VWZN01007042.1:25343-40081 GCA_013396955.1 Regulus satrapa
AACTGGGAACAGAAATACTATTTGCACAAAGGCAACCTTGCATGACCTTCAATATTTCATCACATGGCAAACAATTTCAGAGATATTTTCATTACCAAGTATTCCTCTACCTAAGCTGAAATATGTAACATACAGATAAAGTACATCTCAATGACAGTTGATTAGAAAATTTGTTGAAAGCCATGAAAAAATGCCTCTACAATGAATCATATTAATATATAACTTTTTCTGTTGAAAACTAACATTTTTAGTCAGCACAGGTTTTCCTTCTACTATTCTAACATTTTATTTTCTTTAAAGTTTTCTATTCCTTTTTGTTTTGTCTTTCAAGCAAAAGAAAACAAACAAGTCTTTCATATGACTATATATGGTTTTCAATCAGAACTGTAATCTGCCATTCAAAGAGAAAGGGCAAGAAGGAAAAAAAAAATTGGCCTGTGCATATGAAAGAATGAAAAAGTATTTTAACAAAAAGTATGCATGTACAAAGCAAATTCAGGCTAAAAAATGTAATACCCACTGATCATGAAAGGGATATTTCTATTGAATTTAGTAAGCTATGAATCAAGCAATAATTATACCATTAGATTACTGAAAGAAAAATAACAGTTCCTAACAATTTAGGAAAAAATAAATGGAGAAAAGGAAATAGGCCTAGAATAGCCCATATAATCTGATACCAACCTTGGCAAGGTGAAATTGCATTTTTCAGCATCCTGTAATGCTGCAATTATCAGCAGTCACATGCACATATTGTTACTCAGTAGCCAAGATGGATGATTATTGCACATTATAGACTACTGATAAAGTAAATTAACTGAGAAATGTAATCAGTGAGAATATTCACAACAAATAAACCAAATTTCTTCAAAGACTTCCTACACAGACAAAGTGATGACTCACACAATAAGAACTGGGAATCAATAGGCAACCAACACTGTCACAGCAAACAGCCGCCTCACAAAGCTAACAGAAGAAAAACATAATAAAATAGAATCTCTAAGAAACAGAGCAAGCAGCCATGAGATTGTCTGTCTCTTCACAAGTATAACATGTGGTTGAGCTATTGCTCACATCAGTTGTGCTGGAAACCAGTTGAGCTAAAAGGGAAACTCCAGCAAGGTGGTCACTGGCTGTCAATGCCATGATTTTTCTCCTGAAAACTCCCACATACCATTTCATACTTTCACCCTAAAAACCAGGAATGCATTTATTGATAAGTGGCATGCAGTTTTATCAGGGAATTAAGTTTCTAAAAGCTGTGTAGTTCAACCAAGTGTGGAAAACTCATTGTTATGCTAGATTTTGGGAAGGGTTAAAGCTCCTGCTTTAGAGGAGCACATCTTTTGTACATATTTGATTATATCTAAGAAAGACAGATGAAGGTCTTCTTCAAACGTAGTGCACAGTCATCAAAAATCCATGAAAGTCTAGATTAACAATAATCCCAGGTAATTTTAAAACATGAAGCTCAAGGTACTGGAGAAGAAATTAAAGACATAAAAGTATAATAGTAATAAAGGAACATTAAATACCAGAAGATAATCATCTTGACATCATACATTTTTATAACATTAAGCCTTTTTACATTGGGACCATTTTGAATTAAGTGGCCATAAATCTGAGTGAATGTTCCTTTCCTCTGTCCAACCCCCAAGCACTTGTGACTCCCCCTCCCCTTTTATGCCAGTACATTTCAAACTACATGGAGAATTTAAGGAGGGAACTAATGTAGCTGAAACCCATTTCTTTGCATTTCTGTTGAGGCTTCAGTCCTCTTTTTGAATTTAATCAGCACCTAAATTCCTTCTTTGTACTTAACCATAACTATGAGGTACTTCACTTTCACAAAAAAACACACACTAACCTCTCCTCCCCTCTTTAATCTGAAAATATTTACTATTAAATATTTAATATTAAAGTTAATATCAGGAATACTGAATAGCTCTTAGATATAATCTACAGCTTGTCTCATAAATAGAAATTGGTGCTAACATGAGAAAAACAAAGAAAAAGAGCACACAACTTGAAACTTTCAGCATCCACAAACAGATGTTTAAGGTGATGGTAATTAACTCATTGAATTTGCTGAATTTCATTGAAGGTTAGTTTTCAAGTTTTAGCTTTAGAGGAACATACTTTTGAAAGATCATAAATATGGTATCACTAATACAGCAACTTAAGACAGATCACAAGATTACTATAATTTATAGACTTTTTGCATATTTGGACTGAACTGGACCAAAAAAGAAGGTGAGGAGCTGGGGGAGGGGGAGGAGGGATATGGAAGGATGAAGCCCACTTAATGCATGTAATTGATCAATTAATTTATCAACTGGGGAAAAAAGTATAATAAAATAATGAAGGGCATAGTTACACTATCCTTTTTTTTTTTTTTTTTTGAACTTTATTCCCTGGGTGTGAATAATCTGCTTCTATGAAATCATGCTAAACTTGCAACTGCAAAATATGAGCCAATTTCCAAAGCAGTGTTTAATTAATTTATGGAGTTACTGCTGTGAAAGTTCATTGAGACAAACACTAAAGCTGTTTTTTAAAAGGGTTGGATAATTTTCTGATGATAAACAACAGTGGCAGCTTTGTAAACAAAGACAATGATTGTAAGAGTAATTAAATCTCATGCTCCAGGGTACAAAATAGAATCCCTTTGCCCGAAGTCCAGCATGAACTATTACTTATAGCGTTTTCTTCAACCCATAAATGTAAACTCTTAGGTCAACTGTGTTATTTGGCCATCTTTTAACCTGTTATCCACTGCCAAGAGAAATCCATGGGTTATCTCATGGAAGTAGCTGTGTTTCCATTTTTTTAAAATATATATGGGCACTAGCAGTGTAACATATATGTATTATTTCTTGCTGTAATATTTCTACATCTTTCTCTGTGCTAAAACACTTCAATCAGCTAAAACTTTAGGAAACATTAATAAGAGCCATTTATCCAGCAAAAAACAACAAAAAGGAGGTAAAGTGGAAGGAAGGACTCATATGTGGAAAGTCACAAAATTGTACAAAATTTGACTGACCTTTCATTGTCCACACATCTAGCAGAAAAAAAGAGTTGAGACAACTCATCTCACATAATGCTTCATAGTAAGTCTCTTACAAAGACAAGAAAAATCCACAAGGTTTTTAGCATCTTGTACTTAGTTATAAACAACTGGAGAACTTCAGAGTTTCATAGAAAAAAAAAAAAAAAAAACAACAAAAAAAAAACAAAAAAACCAAAACCCCAAACAAACAAACAAAACCCCCCAAAACAAAACAAAAAACCCAAACCAAACAAAAAAAACCACCCCAAACAAACTCAAAATCTGATCACTTTTAGGCACCTATTTTCATGATTACACACACTAAAATGAAAACAGCAAAAGCAGTTTAACAATCTTCCTTGAAACCATTAAAGGTTTAGTGGAACCTTTAAGGTTTAGTCCCAGAAGTATACATCCCCAAATGTGGCAAATACCACTCCTAAAGGAAATGGTGAGTGAAACAGAACAAAGCAAATAAAGTTGGTAAAGTCCATGCCATACTTTATGAGGAAAATTTTTCATACTTTGCAATGCAATAACTCCAAGGACTGCCTGCAAAGAACTGCAACCCACTGGCAGCTGACCCAGACCTGAAATCCAGGTGGCTGCATTATTGATTCTTCCCTCATCACCACTGGTAAGACATTCATTATAACGGAGTCAAAGCTGAAAATCCCCGACTCCTGAGATGCCACTGGACTGTGTCAGTGAGGCTGCTCAGAACAGACCAGCACAGTGCTGATTCTTTCCAATTACTGCACAGAGCAGCCATGAGAGAGCTGCTCATTGTGAGAGTAAGGCCATGTGCTTCCTCAACCTCTGGCACTGTCTGCTCTCACAAACAAGTGACAGCAGTACCACCAACTACAAACAGTCTGCAGAACCTCTATAACAAGGGCTGAGTAAATGCATTTCAAGTTAGATTCAATATTCTCCCATGCCCCCAAGGTTTTCAGAAGTTGCCACCTGCTGCCACATCAGCACAATGTCCCTGAGTTACTCTGTCTGCAGTTTCTGTACTCTCTAAGTTATATCTATAGTCAGAGTTTATATAGTAAAACAAACAAACCTCACCAAACAAAAACAAAAGTAAACCCACAGGAATTCACTTTCTTCATGAGGAATTTTCAAATCAACTATAGAAACATTAAAATAATAGAAAACTAAACCAAGAGCTTTTCTGAAACAGCTCCTTCTATCTTTTTACTTAGTTATCTACAATAGCAACAAAAAATTTAAAATTCCACCTTCCTCTTATTGTTGAAAGCAATAATGATAGGTGTAGCTCTAACAGACAAATAGTTATCCTATTCATTTAGGTTTAAAGAACAGCCTTCAGAATTATTAACAAATCTATATAAAATATAGTTGCCAGCAGATATTCAGATTCAGAGCTATGTTCACTCCATTCACCACACTGAAATTCAGGAGCTTGGTCAAAAAAACATTTTCTGTTATGGTAGCTGATAATTTCATTTTATTCTAGGGATTATAAATTATTTTTATGTCAAATGTAGAAGAAAACCACAGATACACTTTATTTTTAGCGTTGCATTGCATATATCTCTGACAACATCTGCCACCAGAGGGGGAAAATTCCTTTTATACGCAACCCACTTGAGGTTTTGCGCCCATTCAATAACTAAAAATGTTTTTGACCAGCAATTAGACCAGATGACTCCCAAGGTCTATCCCAAATTAAACTGTTCTGTGTCTCTGATGAAGTTACCCTGTTGCAGTGCAAGAGGAACTTCCTCTAATTTGTAGTTAGAGGAAAAAGCTTTTATTAATATAGTCTGTAGGCATGGAAAAAAAAAAAGTAACATGAATTTACCATTAAGAGATTTAATTAATAACCAGAACATAAAATGGTTTAATAAGGTGGGACTAGCTCAGAATTTTCAGTCTTACTGCTCCAAAGGCTTGAGGGGAGTAAAAAAAATTATCGGTGTGTAGTCAGCAGAGTATGGTAGAATACCCAGACTGTGCTGTGGCTCATCAGAAAACACTGTCAGCCATTAATCGTCACCTGGGTTTTATAATCCTTTTTAAAATCTAAGCATTATTTCTCCCTTGCACTAAGTGTGACTGCACGCATGCCAGCTTCACGCCTGGCACAGTAACACCAAGGGCTGTGAAGCTGCTCGCTGGCTGAGGGCATCGGAACCATCACTACTGGCTGGTTTTCTTTCATCAATTTTACACATGTGCTATCATGGAATCCTTGGGTGAGACAAGAGCTGGGTACTCCCCACAATCCTCCCCTCAGAAAATGTCATTATCATGGGCTCTTTCTGCAGCAGATGGAAACCTTTCTCCATGAGGGTAGTTGAACACCGGGACAGGGTGCCAGAGAAATAAAAGAATATCAGTTTTTTGGAGCCACTCCATTTTACATGTAATGAACTCATCTTCAACTCTCCACTTCTCAACTTCACCTTGGGTATTCCAAAAATAAATTACATATCAGATACATTGAAACACTAATAGGACTTTTGATCCCAGTAAAAAAAGACTACTTAATCTCTCTATACAATTACAGTTGTTCAAATATTTGCTAATTGTCATGGTTTGTGAACTCCTAGAAAAAAAAAAAAAAGCCATTCCTGAATGATATTAGGATTTAGAGATATTATTCTTGATGGAATTAAGATTTGAATGGGCACAGAACCTCAAGTGGGTTGCGTATAAAAGGAATTTTCCCCCTCTGGTGGCAAATTAGGAATTTTTGTAAGAAGCAGCCTTTTCTCTTGAATTACAAACAGGTTATTAGACAGATGATACAGTTTCAGTAGAGTAGTAAGAGATAAGAACAGTATTTGATTCATTCAATTGTAACTATGTTGTCCATGGTTAGAAGTTTTAAATCGCTTATTCGTTTTACACAAAATTGAGAACTATTTTAGAGTGACTTACGGTACTAAGCAAACACTGAGGCATCTCAAACCCAAGAGTGTAGTGATCTGAAGACTGAAGTGATCAAGAGACTGAAGAGTCTTGCAGTGCCTTTACCATCAAACTGCTCCTCAGAGTAGCCAGGTATAAAAGGGTGGCAACAAGCCATTTTGGGCATTGGTAATGGAGGATTCTGCTGGAAAGATAGTAAGACTTACCCAAGAAAACTCTACAGCTACAGAAGCCTGAAACAGCCACATTCCGTGGTGTAGTAAAAAACAAACAAAGGAAACACCAGTAAAGTTTACTGACTCCCCCTGCTGCAATGGCAAAAACTCTGCTAGGCTGTCACAACAGAATGTATTCTCTGCTGTTTCAAAGGCTGACTTGATTTAGCCAGACCAGCTCAGATACACCCAGAAACCCTTCTCATACCACAACAGGACCAGCAGCAGCCCAGAACACCGCATTGCTTAACAGTGCCTTTTATTAGCAATTTTATAGGAGGTTATGCTCATCATGAAATGCTTCCATAGTGTCTGTGACCAACTACTCAAGTATTTCTTAATGTTTCTGCCAGTATTTCTACTAAAATTCATCAATGTACTTAATTTCCATAGCCACTTTGTAAGGTCCATGGTATTGAACATGTAATGAATTCTCTCTCTGTTGTTCCATTTCTCTCTAAAAATATACCTCCTGACATGTTCTCTCTCCCTAATAAATAACATTCAAGTTCCTGACCTTCAGGGCTGCAAAATGTGTATTACATCAAGCTACATGTTAGATTACAGGTAGTAAGACAGTGTTTGTCTTCCTATGTAATTGTAAAATAAAAAAACCAAAAAAAAACAAAAAACCCCCAAACCAAAGAAATAAAACCTACAACCAAATAAACTTAGTTTTAAAATAATTTATAAGACCAAGAACAAGATCAATATTTTACATTTGAGGTTACTAAATTTCTACTAAAGATCCTATTAATCAAAAACATCTATACATGTATTCTTCAATTTTTAATCCACTAAGACACATATGGCATTATGTGAGTAAGTCAGAAAAGCAAAGAAAAATATCCCTGGAAATGGTTATAGGTTGCATTTTAACACTGATATTGATTAAGCACCTGGAATATATTGGAACCTGAAGGAAAAGTCTCCTGACTGTAGAAATCGATGCAAGATGAATCTGCTAATTTTCTTTGCAGATTGGGGAATTGCACTGTAGGGCGTAAAGAGAGGCTTCCAGCACTGAGCACATCCCCCATGTGTCTTTATGGTCATGCATCACACCCTTGTCCTGCTTCTTACTCATCCTCATCCAGTGTAACTCTGGCTGCTCTGGAATGAGAAACCAGGCTTGGAAACTTTTGGGTGAGCAGGATAGAAAGATATGGAAAGGGGAGCGTTGTGTGTTTATGCCACTCAAACTCAGTCAGCTCACTGAGATGACTGACTTTCAAACACACAAAAAACCCCCCAATCCAAACAAACAAACTCCCAAAAAACCAAAACACAAGATGTCTTAATTATTGAAAAACAGAGTCTTAGTTTAGGCTTCTCCAATTTTCCTTTTAGAAGAATCTGTCTCTCAATCTTTTAAAGGATCTCTTAAAACTTGTGTTTATGGGGAAGTGACATGGATATTCCCTCAAACGTGCTTATGGCATTAAAGGGTTAAAAAAAAATAAAGACTCTGAGGACTCACCCATTCAATACCAATTTATAGGAAAGAAGAAAGAATTTGCAAAATTGCCTGTGACATGGTGTCCACGTCAAACTGTGAGAAATGAATGCATGCAGCTGAAGTGGTGGATTAAAACAGGCTGCAACTTCTTAATCAGCAATAAATGGCTGAAATAATGGAAATTTGATGGAATAATGAAAATGAAAAAGGACTCAATGGGAGCTCACTTCCATGTGTAAAACAGAAGAGGGTAAGGATCTCACTATGGTTACAAATCTTACTACGCTTAACACTATAAAAATATCAGGGCATAAAATCCCTGTCTACAGTACTGTTAATCCCTGTTCAAAGCTGTTAACACTGCACATGAGTGCCAAGTCATCAAGAAAGTTCTGCAGGCCCTTAGAACATATTTCTTTATAAGAAAGGAGCAGAATATATGACTAGGGAAATGAGAAGGGTGTTTCTGAGAAAAAGAGCAGTGGAAAATAGCAGAGGATTGCTATAAAGCAAAGCAGAGAAGAACACAAGAGTAGAGAAAAAATAAGCAGGATAAATGTGGTTGATGATATCCTGGTAAATGGACTATGACAAAAAACAACCCCAAAAAACCAAAAAGGACTCAATAGCATTCAGATTCAATAGTGACCAAACAAATGGGAGTTAATAAAAATCCTTAATGAAATCCTGAACTCAGGTTAGATAGAACAATATCTGGAAGGTCCTCTCAGGCTGCAGAAACTCACCCTCTCACCATGTTTCTGAGAAGTCTAAGCCTCTTTTAAGTCACTCTCAATGCTTTCTCTTCATTCTTCTTGGGAGGAACAAGGGTAAGCAAGGTAGAAAACTTAGATCTGAACATCATGTAATAATTTTCTACACAGTTTTTACTCAGCTTCCTGACAATATCTTCCACTCTTATCAGAGGAAGCCAGGGCAGTATCAAAACATGAAAACACCCATCATATGGTGTCATGAAAACATTGGCCATATTCAAATATGACCTTTTGCTGTGTTATTGCAGTGATCTGGACACGTTGTACAAATTAACTTACTGAAGAGGAGTCATGACATTCTTGAAACTCCTGAGAAATTTTGCAAAAGTAACAAATACAAATATAAGTGATAGCGACCTCATATTTTCTAAGTAAATTTTCACCTATCCCATGTATTAAGCCTAAAAACCACAGTTAGCACACCTTTGGTTAGTGAGACTGCTACTACATAATTATCAAAAGCAACAGACACAAGTTAATCTTTGATACTCATATGCCATTTCTTTAGTGAAATCCTTTGGCATCTCTTCATGAGCTATCTCTTTTCCTTTTTTTTCCCCTATGCCTGGGAAAGGAATGTTGAGTAGAAATTGGGACAAACTCAGGAAACAAGTATATGTTTTACCTCTGTAGATATTCTATCTTATATAACAGTTTTTTTCCTGTAGTATATTACAATTTTTAACCAGCTATTACTTGGGAAAAGGTGTTATATTAGTTAAGAAATAATATAATAAAATTGTGCAATAATCACGACAAGTTTAACACTCTAAGGACAGACTAGATGCCTGTGAAGTTAGGAGGCAGAGGAAGCATCTCCTCACAAAGATCTACACAGATGGACCCTTAGACCAGATAAAGGTCACTAGTCCCAGAATTAGCAACAATTCAATGTAAGAGCATCCCCATTCTGTTGGTCATACTTCCTTTACTGCACAGCAAGCCCAGAGGTTAAAAACATATTGACATGTTAATAAAACATAAGATTTTTTCCAAATAGCACATAAGAGGGAGAAAACAAAAAAGCACACCTATTCTAGAAATACAAAACATTTTATAAGGATTTTTAATTTAAATAATTAAATTTCTTTCTTTATACCAAAAAAAGAAAATGTAGAACAACAGAGGCTAGGACTATCAAAGAGCTCCATTCTTCCTTCAGCTCTTTTTTAAGGGCTTGTCAGTTTTTATTATATACTCACTCCTCTTTAGACTCCTACTCATATTATTTAATTTTTCTGCTGGCCTGTAGATAAGAAATCTGTTGTCAGCCTGTCTGCATATGTCCATCAGATATGAACAGGGAATAAAATGGTTAGAACAGGAGACAGAGGGCTATTCTCTTTACTTCTGCCTGACAAAAATCAGATTCACTGGAAGCTGAAACCAGCTACACCACTTACAGTGGCAGAATGTTGAAGAATGCTTTGTATTTACAAATATTATTTGCAGCATAGAGAAACATGTGTTCTATGATAGATCTCTCTAACTCTAAAGTGGCTAAAATCAGCTGTTGCACTTAGAAAAATATAATTTTCCAAATCTGATATTTTAACTATCCACAAGAAGGAAAAGAAAATGTATGTATAGAAACAAAAGCCTGTGATGAATTAAAAATTTATTTTACACCACCCTTGAATATTTAGCAATTCTTTAAAGAGCCTTTTAATGACTGCTTTGCAAAGGCCTAAAACATGGAGACACCTAGAAGCTCTGCTTTATAAAGAGGACTAACACACTGAAATTCATTGGACCTCCAGGGACTAAAACACCAATGTATTCTTAAGTATCACTATAACTTTACAGGTGGAAGCTTCTCTCACTTGACCTGCAGGACTTAGTGGGAAAGATTCAATCAAAAGCTCACAAAAATATGCTTGCAGTGACATTCAGCTTTGTCTTTTCCTATTATTTTATTTACCAGCTTAATCAGCATTTGTAATGCATTTCTGACACTTGCATGAATACACCACCCTCTAATAACACTGACTGTGATAGATATTTCTTCATACAGACTTGCTATTAATGTAATTATTTATTTATTATATACTTTTATGAAAATCATTATTTCATGTATGAATATCCCTAAATGATCCCCATATGCAGGAGTAATTATTTATGATATTTTGAGGAATTATTTAATATCTCCACTCAGCCAACTAATTTTTATGTGACAAAACTCAATGCAAGATGCAAAAAAGTGGCATCCTGAATTTGTCAACTACACTTAACTGATTGCCACGACACAATAACCACAACCATAATAACAAAGATACTAGCTAACAAAAATGGACTATTCAGAGCTGTTGAACATATTTTTCGAAAGAAAATAATACATATTCATACACATTCTCACTGACAGACTTTTAGAAAACAATTAACAAGTATAAGTAAGTGGCACAAATTAAGGGACACTAACAAAGAGACTAACAGGTTATCTACTCAGGAAAAGAAACCCATCATAGGACTATGAATTTTCAAGCTCTGAAGTTTTGAAATTTCAAGTTATTCTTACTTCCCTAAAAACATAAGATCTGGAATACAATAAAGAGGTGGAAAAATCACTATTCTCAGAATAAGTACAATAAGTAACATTTATGAAACCATATTCTAGATTGGAGGGCTTTTCATGAAAGAAAAAAGTGAAATAATTAATTTAGTGGCTACAATCACAATAAGTACCCAATTCCATCCTTTTTTTAATATATCCCACATCTGAAAAAGCAGAGCTCATCACAAAAATGTAGGCACACATTATAAGAGAGTCACATTATGGAAAAGAATGAGGAAATAAATAAATTACACTAGTGCAATAACCGTCAGCCTTAAAACAGTAGTGGGAACATGAGCAAAGCACAGAGAAAGGGTTAACAGGTGTTAGAGGTGGAAGCCCACAGCCAGGGGGAGGCTGAGGAACAGCTTTCAAAGGTAACAGCGTGGAAATGTTCCAGCGGGGTCTGAATGGGTGTCCCTGCCCTTCTGACAGACCGAGGAGCTCACACAGCTTTAAGCAGGAGCTCAGCCAGCAGTGCTTTAAACAGCACTGACAGCACCTGGGCCCATGCACTGAGCCAGGAGAGGAGAACAGCAAGAACTGTCATGCAAAATCTGACTGGCACCTCTGCAGAGCAGTTTCTAGCCTGTGCTGACAAAGCACTGGCAGGAGGAGTTCAGCACCACTGGAGCTCAGCCGAAAAAGGAGAAGCTACTGAGAGAAGCCTGTGTCTGAGCTATTGGACTTAGCAGCTGACCCAGAAGAAACGGTCAGCAGCCATTCCCTGAAGCAGGAAAACCATTTGCTGCTGCCATCTGTAAGTCATGAGACCCAGTTGTCCCACTGTGCTACAAAAGCAAACAAAAGCTCAAAGGACTGGTTAAGAACTAAGAATAATAGAGAACTTTAGACCAGTAAGGATCCACCGAAGTTAAAACAGTTCAGATGTCATCTAAACCTCTCTCTTCATTTATATATTTGGACACTAGAAAGTAGGGCACGAGATACAAAGGATTCAGGGCTCAGTCCTTAGCAGAAGTCCTTGAGAAGAGAGAAAATATTAAAATCTTATCCTCTGCAGAAAAAAACAAATTGATCAAGGAACATTTTGTTTACTGAATTTGTCATAATCTATCCTGTCATCCAGATGATCTGACAATACATGTTTGTATAAAGAGATTTACACAGTTTAGCTCCTTTCTTATAAGAATTTCAAAGACAGGTCTGGAGTTGTTTGATACTCCTCTCTTGCTTGAATGGTACTCTTGGTCCTAGTGACACAAAACTCCAGAGCTGCCTTTAGTGCAAAAGGGCCAGAGAGCTGAATTGAAATGACACACGTTAGACTTTATGTCTCTTGTCAGATATATATATAAATATTTTTTTTTTTTTCTTGTGGAGAATAATATCACAGACAGCAAAACAGGGCATGAAAAACTACATGTCAATTTCACATCAATCACTCTGTGCCCGAGTCTGCAGACCACCTCAGGTCTGCTGAAATCTGTGCTCAACTACACCACGTGCTTCCACCTCGAGGGAGTTTGTGGGTGTTCCATCATGATTCCACCATGCAATAAGGGGAAAACCTCTATTGCCAAAATATAAGCAGCTGCCTAGATTCTTGCATGACCCTTTGGCCTTATTTCAGTAACTCATAAGAAAGAATAAAACAATTTTTAAAAAGTTTATTCCATTCCTTTAGTCTTTTCCTCAAGCTGATTTTTGGTTAAATATGTGTGATATTTGTGTTAAATATGAAAAATAGTAGCTCTGCATCACTGAAGATAGGACACTGAAATTTTAGACAGGAAATTTTATGGGTTTTATGAAAGGCAGGACATAAATCAGCATAATGATGACATTTATTCAAACAAATGACTGTAATACAAAGCAAATGTATTAGCCACCTTAACGAGTAAGATGAAGGACACCACCAAATAACCAAAGATATGCTTTGTTCTTAAACATGATTGCAGGATAAACTGTTCTCCAAGGAAAAGACAAATGGATGGATTTTTCAGATACTGACATGATAATAATTTTTCATACATGGTATCTGAAAAATGGTGAGATGAGTTGACCCCAAACAGCACCTAAGCCTCCGTCCAACTCACACTTCCCCAGCAGAACAAGGGGAGAGAAAAGGATGGACAAAAGCAAGGGAGAGAAGAAGAAAAAAAAAAAAAAAAAAAAATTGAAATAAAGGAATTTTAGGAAAGAAAAACAAATTAACAAAGCTAACTCCAAATGAATTGGAGAAAAGTGAAAAGAACCTGCAAACCAGGCACTGCTCAGTAGGAGCCAACAAATTGTTTCAGTCACAAATCCAAGGCACAGCACCTCATAGGCTGTTATGAAGAAAATTAACTCCACACCAGGCAGAGCCAGTGCAAGAGTCTATCTACAGCCAAACTAAAAAAATCTTTTGTCAGAAAAAACAGATACCTGGAACTAAGAATTACTAAAACTGGTAAAAGATCAGAGCCTTAACAGTAAAGGCCCAGTGCAACTTCTCTAATAATAATAGGGCAGAAGCAAATGAACGGCTTGGAAAGAGATTTCATTGGGTAAAATATACCAAAGGAACAGACTACGGTAGGAGGATTTCTCTTTCATAGAACAAATAATAAGTCATCTGCCATAGTTCTACCTCAAAAATTCTGAATGGGGAAGGTACTGTGTATTTTTTAGAATGTTTAGTACAGTAAAATTAGGACAAGACCCAAAAATATTCATTACTGGAAATGAGGCAAAAGATACTGATGCACAAATTTAAGATAAATCAATTTACTCATTGGCTTTTCTCTTACTCATACAATGCAAAGAGGAGAGAGATGAGAACATAATAGAAATATAAGATAGCAGTAGTTTACCACTTCAGAAGTCAGTCACTATTCTATAAATCCCATACTAGTAAGTAATACAAGATGGTGATACTGTAATTGCCTAGTATTTCTCTTCACGTTTAGAGTCTGAATATGTTTCACATGAAACCAGAGACTGACAAGAGTCCAAAATAACTTTTTCATTTTTCAACATTGATGTACTGTGTAAAGCAAAAAGCCACCGGATCAGTGGAAAGAGATGTGACACCAATTTGCTCCATAAAGAGTGTTGGGCTCAGAATAATAATTCTACTCTTTGCATTGCCTTTCACTGACATGAGGAAACCAGAAAGAATCACCTTATTCTAATGGCAGTATCTACTCTCTGCTTACACCACATTTTACTACAAAAACTTTCCTCTCCCTTGAGAGCAAAGCCTCCTTCCAGGTGTATGAAATCAATTCTAATCATAATAAATGCTCACCTGAATCTCATAGTTTGGCTCTTTATTTTTTTATTCAAGATGTCACAGAATTATGCTTCTGATTTCAGCTCCTTACTCAACTCTTCCCAGTATCTCCTGTCTAAGAGTTTCCAGTCTTCTGTCTTTTCTTCAGTGCTATCCATTTGTGCCTACACCAGTACTCCTGTCCCTTGGCACAACTTTGTACACAGACCTTTAATTATTCCATTAAACCAAACCTTTATGAGACCTAGTAATAAGCTACCTGATGCCTTCTTCAACAACCAGTGCCTAGTCACCAAAATTTTTTGTTGCTACTGATTCTTGTTCTTGCAGGTCTGACAAAAAAAGAGAAATTTTTCCCCACTTGTACTTCTGGAACACCATCAGCAGTTAGCCAGCAGAATTTCATTGAGTATAAAATACATATAAAGATCAGAGTTACTCAAAAGGTGATATTAAATGGCTTCTGGCAAGGGATTCTTACATAGAATATATATATATATATATTTTTTTTTTTTTTTTTTGAAAGACACTTAAATT
>VWZN01007042.1:40097-60295 GCA_013396955.1 Regulus satrapa
TTTTTTTCTGAAAGACACTTAGATTCAAAGCAGATTTTAATAATATGAAATCATTGACAACTATTTCTACAGAATAACCACAGGATTTAACAAAGATTCCAGTATTACAGTATACTGTGAATTATCTGAGTTTTTTTCTTAGTGAACTGACTACTGATATAAGAGCTCCACTCACTTGACAGTCCACTCTGTAAGATATTCCTGAGAATACTATTACCATCATGACCTAAATCAATTTGCAATTAACACTTTTTAAAAATATTTCTACTAAGTACTACAAAAAAAAAAATTATGGGAAAAAAAACCCAACAAAAACCAACAGAGTTAACCACTGGTATTCTCACAATCTTAGTCAAGGAAATTGAAACTCTAATTTGCAATGGCACTATCATCTATGGCTGACACCAGGAAACCCAACTATATTTCATGAAATAAAATCCATTTCCACTCAAGACCAAATTTAATGTCTCTTTCTTTTCACACTGCATTAGCTCAGGAACTCTGAATCCAAAACTATCAGATGGACTTGTTAAGAGCATCTACAGATAAGTTTGCTTTTTCCTTCTCACATCAAAAATCAACAGGCATCTTATTTTTCTGAATAAGCCTGACATTCCTGCTCAGACATGCAAAGAAAACTCTTCAATAAAAAGATACACTGATTGAGGATACCCCGAGGAAAAAAAAAATATTTATGACTGACAGCAAGCCAACCGCTGAAAACATATATCCCACTCTCATCTATATGCAGACACTTCAGAAGCTAGAGGGAAGCCATAAAACCTAGTTTGGGTATTAATTTTATGTTTTCTCCTGGAAACTAACTCCTCATAGCAACCTTAAAATAACAAGTAGGGTTTGGGTTTGGTTTTTTTCCTTCCTTTATGGCAGCAAGGATATCGGGTCCTGGCCAGGCTCGGGCTGAGGGGTCACACACAACCCTCACCTGTTATTTACCCACCAAACAAAACAAAACAAAACAAAACCCCAAAAAAACAAAAAAAAAAAAAAACAAAAACAAAAAAATTAAAATTGCATTCTTTAGTGGCCTAGTTCTGAGCTCCAACAAATTCCCTTCAGAAGCACTATGCTTGTAATAAAAGACTTTGAACTTCATACTCAGAACTAAAGCCGGATTTTTCAGAGTAAAAAATTTTTTATTACCTGAAAGTTTCCAAAGTCAGTATGGACTTTCACTTACTGAAACAGGAATATTTAACTGCCACAGTCATATAAAATGCATTTTAACGAACCCCTGGGGGAATGAATCATAGCTCTTTGTTTTCCTCCTCTAAGTTGGGAAAAATAATTTTATTGGAGAAGATCAATTTTCTCCACTGACAGAGGAAAACATAATGAGGGGCAAAGGGATTGGGCAAACACTCAGCCTCCCCCTACAAGTGCAGTGAGAGAGAGCATCAAGTCTCCATTCCCTGCCAAAGGAACAGCTCTGGCATTCAGCACTGGTCTGTATGCGAGATTGCTCTTCCTGTGTTACGTGAACAAAATTGGAAAAGGCATTTACATTAATGTCGTGTCTTAATCACACCATGCTTATTTAATAAAAAATAGGGTTTGTGCTGATGGAAGGAAAAACTGACGTTTTCAGCTCCAGTACTGAACAACTGGGCATCATCAGCAAATAACGACTTGCCTCAAGATAGCATTAGATGATGTAGTAATTTTCATGCTCAGAAATGATATTTGATTGAAAATAGAAGAATTAATTTGAAAAAAAATATCCATAACATCAGAAATCTTGGAGACCTGATACTATGGTAATGATGACCCTAAACTGCTGAAGTAGTTGGGAAGCAAAACAGCACCTTTGAGAAAGGGAGGGGTAGGGATAATGCTTTAGACACAGACTTTGAACACTTTATAGAAATAATGTCAAAGTCAAAACCAATTACTTTTAACATATTAAGCCAAACAATGACTTTAAAACCAGTAAATCTGCCTCAGAAACTCTGATGTAAAATTGCTGTAAAAATCTCAGGTAAATAACCCCGGGTGCAGTTATTTTATGTGAAAAGACATTTGCAGTTCCTAAAGCAGGAGTTTCAGAAGAACAAGGCTTATGTAATGCCAGTTGTATTAGAGTGGTGGGAAATATTTATTGTAACTAAATTTGATATAATCATATTTGTTGCCTTGTCTGACATGCATTTTTGGACACATTAACACAATTTATTGAATTAAATGCATATTAAAAATTCAACCACTGTCATATTTCAAATTACTTTTTCCTGACAGATGAGAACAGACATCTTACATTTATTCAGTGTTTCATCTTTGTCTTCTAAAATTCTCACTTTTTAATATCTGGTGTATTCCAGGTGACAATGCTGAAACACATTCAGGAGGAAAGCATTAGACTGAAAATCTGATATTTTTCTTTGCATTCTTTGTCTTTTGAATGTGACAGACTTTTGATGCATTCAGAATACTACATATATGCATGTAGTTATATACAGATATGTATATACATAAATGTGTGTTGCTCCAATGTAAAGACTTGCAGTTATGAAATTTTAGGAGCTTTCAGAATAATGAGTAATGAATTCAAAGCTGAACCTTAAGGAATACTTTGTAAAACAAATTCTGAACTTCATTTTTATTGATGGGTTTTATGAAGCCCATTAAAAAGTGAAGAGAAAAAAAAAACAATAAAAAACTCTTTAAATGTTTGCTTTATATTTATAACCTATTAGATATCATATGGGCTTACATGTAAATTGGCAAAGCCTTGTGTGTCCTGAATTTTAAGAGGTTATTTAAGAGAGTGTAACAGGAAAACAACCAATTTTTTTATTTGTCATAGCCAACTTACTTAGAGAAATCCTTTCATTATATAAGCAAGATTTACAGCAGTTAGAGAGGCTGTGTATAAAATAAGATGCAAAAAAAATTTGTGGAAATTTATTATAGGTATATAAATATTAAATTCAGAATAATCCTTTTGCTTCCTTAATCAAACAAACCTCAAGTATTTATTACTTTAAAAACATGAAACTCATACCCAATCCCACAGATAATACCTCCTTGGCAGGGCCTTAATTCCTTAAACATTGATCTTAAATTCAGAGGGCCACTGAAGAGCTCAAATCCTTGCCTCTAAAAGAAGCTGTGGTCTGTGGTCTTCACAGTAAAAATAAACCAACAACAAACCCAAAACAAACCAACCAACCCCAAAACCCAAAAAGTAACTAACTACTCAGTTTCAGTCTCTCTCTCCTCCCAAATATCTCTTTTGTCTTTCCAAAATTTTAAAGAACAAATTCAAAACACTTAAACTGACTTAACCAACTACTACCCCTTCCCATTCCAACTGCACCAGTTTGCTCCAAGGTTTTGAAGTCTAGCTAATCTTTCAGGGTTTAAGAAAATAAAAACACCAAACTTTTGTCAATGTTTGTTTTTTCCCTGCTTCATTTCTGTGTTTTACTTTTCTTTTTAATGACCTTCATCATATCTTCATTTCCCGCTGGCTCTATGCAAGTTTCTCCAAGACCACTGTATTTAACAGAGGTCTCCTGTGCTTAATCCCACACACAAACTCATATAACATGAGTGAAGGTACCTGTCTCACCAATCCACCTCCTTATTCTTGTTCTGTTCTACCATGTCCAAATTAAAATCTCATTAGCCTCTTCCTCTGGCCTTTTGTTATGGATGTCTTCTAGCATGTATTTCAGATATATTACAGCTCAACTGAAGCTTTTAATTCTGCACCGTCCCTTCCTCCACACCCGCCCTTTTAAAATCTCTTTCATTAATACTTTCTATAGTAATAACCACCTGCAACTCAGCCTTCTAAACTTGACTTAAATTGCTATATTTATTATACCCTCTGCTAAGTCCTTTCTGTGGATCCTTTTGGTCCACAGATGCTTCTTGCATTAAGAAGCATCTTCTAATCTTTATAGAGGAAAAAAAAAAAAAATAAGAAAAAAAAGGAAAAAGCTCATCCTGTCTTCTGCATGGCTGCATTCCTTGTTTTGGCCTAAATAAGTGCAGTTTCGCTCTATTCAGTTTTTTTCCAGATGTGGCTACCACCAGAGGAAAAGATTTATCAGTGCAGATAAATACTGTAGGATCCCTTTAGCAGTGGCTGCTCCAGTGTGAGTCCTCTTTATCACCTCAGTAGCACACTCTTGCTTTCTAAACCCCCCTACAACTAAGGAGAGCCCCAAGGAATCTCACCTGTGCATCAAAGCATTTGGAAAGACATTTACATAATTTTCTTTACTGTGTAAATATAAGCTTTCTTCGTTTTCTCAGCTTTCTTGTCCTATCCCATTCTCTACCTCAACATTGACACAATTACTTCTCAACCAAAGCAGGAAGCCTCCAAAGCCCATTTTAATAGAAAGGGCAATTCTACAAACCTAAAGCATTGGTCTTCTTGAAGCAGCCCCTTAAATCCACCTTCCTCATGCTGCCAGCATCCCAACAAAAACTCTTACAACCCTCAACCTACAGCCCACTGTGCTGAACAGTATTACTGAGTCTATTTTTCTGTTTGATTTTTTTTCCTTTATAGTTAGCTTTTCTATTCTTGCAAGACAGACCATCTATTACCTTTTTGTGTTTACAGATCAAGTAGTACAGTGCAGTCTTATCACTTACACAGTGAATGAATGGAAAATATTAATGTAAATTAACTAAAAACCTGACTGTGACAACACCTTGCCTAATCTCAACAAAAATAAAGCCAGTCTGAGAAACAGCTAGAGCTTTCCTTATATTTTACAACTATTTTTTTAAAAAGAAAAGCTCTAGCAAAATATTTGGCACATCTATATCAGAAAGAGGTGGGGGAGCAGGAAGGGGGAAAAGGCAAGAGTTTTATGAAATGAGCAAAATTATTCTGTAGCAAAATTATTCTTAAATATTTTCATTTAAAAGCTACGTCTAGCTGACAATGTAGTCAACAGTTATTATTCATGCTCAGACGATAACTCTCTATCCCAAGGAATAAAATAAGTAAAGTTCTTTTGTTATGTATTTTATATTCTGGTCTCTTGATTATTTAGACATTCAGCATCCATAAACAAGCAGTTTATCCATGAGATCCGCTATGTGACACCAAAATTAATGGATCCCTGAGAAAGATCTTAAAAAAAAAAAAAAGGAAAAAAAAATAAAAAAAGAAAAGATATGCATGCTTATACATGCCTTAAAGGAAAGCAGACAAATTGTACAAAACCACAAATGTCTCTTAAGGCCTCAGTTTCTGCAATCATCTGGATGAAAGCAACACTGTATTTTTGCTAACTCTGCTGCTTCACAAAGTACTGTTCATTAAGATACAAGCCTATGTCTAATAGCAGTGACAAAGGCATTATTTCATATGCTGTAACAGAAAAAGAAACAAAAATAACATAGCAACTTAAACCAGTAAAGGACAAATTGATTCATAAGGAAAATACTCTCTCATAATATATCAAGACACTTTCTCATTGGCAATGCTACCCTTTTATATGTCTAACTAGACAGAGAGATCTAAAGACGTGTCTGTCTTCAGCCAAACTATTTCTCAAGTAATTTGAAACAGCAAACATGCAAAGACCTTGCAGCACGCTTACCCTTTCAGCTTGTCCTAACTCTGCAGCCCAGAGCTTTTTATGCCAAATGGGACATGGCTTTGCTTTCAAGAGGTACCCTTATGGATTCTTTTCACTTTCCTGCAGATTTGCTGCTAGAATTTATAAGTAGCACTTCAAGCCTTTTTTCCCCCTCGTCCACACTGGTTTAACTTCTTTATGATGGCAGATAATTGTTTTGGCCTTAGGCAAGGAATGTGCTCCCTGCTTAGGAAGATGGCTGCACAGCATCTTTATAAGGGAGCCAAATGAGGAAAAATGAGATAGTTGCAGAACATTAATTTTTTTATCAATTATTGAGAAAATATTCTTCTATTTAGTATGGTAAGAATACTAATAAGATGTCAAAATACAATATTAGGTTCTTGGTACTGATGGGAATAAGAGTCATGACAAAAATTCAAAATAAACATTGTTTAATGAGTATGATAGCAAAACTAGGATTGAACTAACACAAACTACAGAAAACAATCATTGCTATTAAAAGAATAAAAGAAAACTGAAATGAATCCAAGTAAATGAAAAAACTAAGCAAAGTCCATCTGTACAATCAGTATCTTCTTTCTTACTGAACCTAAATAATAATAAATATATCCCATTTTTTATTACTGCAATTAGTATTATCTGAGCTGATACAAGAAATAAGTTTATAAAACAGATATCTATCTATACTGAAATGGTGTTAGTCATTAACAAGGAAAATAAGTTATTCTCAATTTCTGTATATCTGAAAGGGCACGCTTAAAGATTTTTTTAATCAAGAGAACAGAAAAAACAGATACTTAAAACCTTTTTCTACAAATGAAATTGAAGGTGGATTTTTGAACGATGAGAGCTGGGGCTTCTGTAGGCAGCCCAAAATTGTGTACTACTTTATTATGCTTCCTCCTCCTCTTTTTAATATGGTATTAATAATTGTCAGATAAGCTGGATTTTCTGTTTTTTTCTTTTCTGTGTTTAACCCAGAATGAGGGGGAAAAGATCCTGATCACAAAGCTAACACATTGAGATAGAAATTCCATAAAGGACTTAAAGCACTAGAAAAGAAGCAAAGGCAACGAGAGTCCTTCTCATCACCTTAAGCAGTTCTGTCATAACAGCTATAATTCTTTTTCTTATTTCCCATAAAAGTCTGTACCTCCCAAGGACAGCAAACACCATTAAAGGAATACTTGAGGGAAATCTCTCCACTGATACTAATGTTATCATTCTGTAGTGGAAGCACCAAAACCTAAACTTTGCAATGGTACATTAGGACACAGACAGCCTTTAGCTTTTCGCTCTTTCCATTATTTTNCTTTTTTTTTTTTTTCTTCCCCCCCCCCCCCCCCCCAAAATTTACTCAGTACTTAGACCCCAAAAGTTACTAAAGAGTAATCAGTTTGCTTGTACTCGTAGACATGACATGAACAGAGATTTTCAATTTTATTTCCAAGTTTGTTAAAAGTACTTATTAATTACAATGTTCATGAAAAGGTTAGTTAAAAATTCAGTGTATTTTTACAATAGTGGAGGTTATTCTTAAATCTCTCAAATGCTTATTAAAAGCGTGGCTTTTTTGCCATATTTTGTATGTCTTCTCTGTTTTAAACGCAGAAGCTTTTAAATATAAAAGGTGGAGGCTTGATTATCAACAGAATAGAACCCAAATAGCTCATTGTTAATCTCATCTTCTCACACCCATTCTGAACCTTTTCCTGTAGAGGCAAACTGGAAAATACCACAATGGCAGGAGCTGAGGCAGCAAACAGGAGTGATCCTTTGGAGATTTCTCCTGGCAGCTGACTGCTCCATCTATTTCCCAGCAGTGTTAAGAGCCCAATATGGCAGCAACAAAACAAAAAGCCTAAGATGTGGCTTTGCTGATATCTCATACTTTATACTCAGTTTGGAAATTAGGTGGGGTTTTTTTGGTTGGTTTGTTTGTTTTGGGTTTTTTTTCCCCGAGAAATTTGGTTAACAAATTTCAGACTGATATTTAAGGAATAAGAATTCCTACAGTTCAAACTTCAGACACCTCAGTCACATCAAAACTATGATATACCTGGAGTATTTGCAAGCATTTACACAGTTTTCATTAATTCCTGAATGACTACATAGGAGCTCTATTATTTAATAAAGGTATACAGTGAAATCCAAGTGGTTGACATATAAACCTCCAGGGGCAGTACTAACCTGAGGCTGGCAGGCATCTTCTCTTCTGCTTTGGCTGAGTGACCTTTTACTTGACCTACAAGAATGAGTATCACTCAGGAATATCAATGAGAAGTACAAGAAGTCAGCTATCTCCTACACTGGTTCCCTGGACAGCGGCTAGTTACAGAAGGTAATGTTAAACCCAACATTTAGACTGTGTCTTCTGGATATTTGCATTTGTCTGCCTAAAAAATGACAGATTTATCCCCTTCTGCCTTATTTCTCCTTCCCTCCCTCCAGGCCCTTTTNAATACTTGAGGGAAATCTCTCCACTGATACTAATGTTATCATTCTGTAGTGGAAGCACCAAAACCTAAACTTTGCAATGGTACATTAGGACACAGACAGCCTTTAGCTTTTCGCTCTTTCCATTATTTTNAAAAAACATTGACATGGCTGCCTGATTGCCATGGAATTACTCCATAGAGAAGAATTCTGAATTAACATTCAACATTATTTTAGCTTTAATATTTTGTAGTTCAGTCACTAGACCTTACAGTTTATTGCGTCTGTGAACTGCATTTTCTTCAGCCAGAAAATAACCTTCTATTTAAGGCACTTGAGGTTGGGTAAAAAAAAAAAAAATCCTCAAACAGATTTCATTAATACAGGCAAGAGAAAGTTAATATCCCATGACACAGCCTATTTGTTTGTAGGGGTGTTAAATGCATCATTTCCCTAATAAACTAAACCACCAGAGGAATGTGTAGAAGCTGGTGTTCCTTCCCTCAACCCATAAAAAAGCAGCAATGTCTGCCAGGTAAACTCTGAGGAAAAGTAGTCAATGGATCACACACTGATAAACCTTTTTAAGTGAGGTAAACAGATTGATATCTCGATAACAGGAAGAAAATATTCTGTTTGGAATTTCTCAAATGGTCTGTTTGGCAGGACCCAGAAGCACAGTCCATTTATTGGGCTCTCAAAAGAAAGAGCCTGTTCTACCAGGGCACTACCTGCATTACAGTTTGAGCACTCAGAATCCCTGCATTTTCAAGTTTATAGGGATTGCTGGAGAAATAATGGTTTTCATTTTGCTGATATTTATAGTGTTTCAACTTATCATCTAATGAACACTATAAAGAAAACAAAACCAGCCATCTGAACAGCACAGATATATGGCATGACTAATTCAGCTTTACAAAAAGGCTGGAATAGATACAACTGATAAAA
The DNA here is from genome assembly GCA_013396955.1 of Regulus satrapa. Lineage (NCBI taxonomy): Eukaryota > Metazoa > Chordata > Aves > Passeriformes > Regulidae > Regulus > Regulus satrapa. Next base: position 49,076 of record VWZN01007042.1, read on the forward strand.
TTCGCAGAAAAGAATGCGCACTGACTTGTGTTATGGACAGGAGATGTACCCTCTCACCTTAATATACCGCAAAATAAAAAAATATTAGGTTCTTACTCCACCAAATGTTCAATTTAAGAAACACATTCCCTCCTGTGTGCCAAATCAACTCACTTCTGAGCCATCATCACTGTCCAAGAGGAGTTTGAAAACCTGAAAAAATTTCAAAGGTTTCCCAGCTGCTCCTATTTGTAAATTTAATTCTCTGAGGACTCTCTATTAGCCTTCTGGCATGGAAAGCCAAACATATTTGTTGGAAACAAAAACCCCTATAAACCAAAAGCCTTGCAGACCGTACACTTTCCATTTGTTTTCCAAAACCACTGGTCCTTTTAATTTCATCAGCACATCCTCCCAATGGGAAGGCCACGATCCTTTGGAAAGCTGAATAAATGTATGATGAAAGCTAAATATTTTTGATGTGTCAAGGCATATTTGTAACATATAATTAAGCAAGACAATTGCCTAATGGATCACCATGAATGTTAATATTGTCACTGAGAAAAATCTCTGCATATATCAGTATGGAAAATATCAAGCTTTCTGGTTTCACCCTAGCTATAGATACGAAAACTATCAGCCTTCCCGGTCTTATGCGGTCCCTTGTGTTCTCTTCTGAGTAAAGAAGCAATCTCAACACTTTGAATTTACTGAACAATAGCTGAAATACAAATCTAGCTACCTAACCAACTCTCAATTATTTTAAACATGTATGTTTCACTGCAAATGCCTATAAAGAACAAAATCATATCCTTACATGCTCTTACATCACCTGGAGTAGAAGACTTGTCTCAAAGAAGCAGATAATTTTCTATTAGGTAAGATTAGACTCAGAAACTATTCAGATTGAGACAATGGAATGGGCATATTACTCAAAAATCAAGGGACTTACACCCACAAGATTATTAAATTCCACATGTCCTGACTCCTGGTTCCTGGACCAGTGTTCATGATAGTAATCCCTAAGTTTTTAGAGAGCTGGACTAGGAGGGTTTACAAATGAGACAACAGAAAGGTTCATTAAAAAAATAAAAATAGAGCTGTGCTTTTCATTAGGCTCTTAAGCTACACAATGGTATGACAGGAATCAATTTCCCCAGCTGCAGTTCACACCCCTTGTGAGAACTCCAGTCTATCAGCAGAGAGCCACCTCATGTTCTGTGGGATGACAAGGATCACAGCCCACAGACTCTTGCAGAATAAAGCTGACATGACAGGACTGTATTTTGCAGCAACAGCCTGAGAGTCTGTTCACTTGGCCTGTGGCACAACCAGGACAGCTCCAGCCACAGTACCACTGCCGAGTGAGCCCTTGGATGGAGATGGGTATGCAGAGGTGGGCTGTGGAAGGGTAAATAAAATAACCCTTCAGGTGGAGCAAATGAAGGGATGACAGCATGTAGGGAAGCTCAGTCCAGGTTTGTGAGGCGTAAGATACAGGAAGGAAAAACACAGTGGAGGATGTTGCCATATGAATTATTGTTTGTATTCTCAAACTTGTCAAACCACAGATTTTTACGAAAATGCACAACTGTCATCATATTCAAGAGAACCAGAAATTTTTACTTTTTGCTCTCCGGAAGGTACTTAACTGAAACAAGGAATTCTGGTATCTCATGATTGCAGGGACTGGACAAATGCTTGTGTGCACACACTGAACAAGCCTTTTGGTTTTAAAATATGTATTTATACAGGCTTTATGAACACTAGCTGTGATCTGCATCTAATAGTGCTTTAGCTGTATTTGTCCTCCTTTCACCTACATGACAATCAAAAGAATAAATTTAGCAATGGTGTTGCAAACCACTATATATTCTGAAAGAAGTGAATTATTCAGCTGAATCCTAACATACTTGCCCATGAAAAGTGTTTGACAGAACTGTATGATCCGCAAGGCAGCAATCCACCTTTTAATACTGCTGTGTCACCCAAGCCATAAATATTTTTCTGACACTATCAGGTTTAACATTCAGCACTGCTATAATTTCTAACCTAATCCATGAACAGTTTAAAGGATTTATAGTCTCTTAATATTTCATCTGCTGTAATTATAGTTGTTTTAATGTGTTATATCTGTTTCTGCAGTACAGTATGTTTTTTTCCTCTGGAAAAAAAATAAAATAAACCAAAATCCCCACACAACAAAAAACCTAATGTACTTCAAAGCACAGATCAAAACTGCTACATAAATGAAGTAAATATTAATTATGAAACTGCTGGCTCAAACAGAGTATAACAATCACAACTTTGAAAAAATAGTTCAGCTTCATGATTACTTCAATAACCACTATTAACCTGACTACTACAACCTGTATGCTGGTTTAAAAAATTGAAAAAAAAGAAAAAAAAGGCAGTTAAACAGGAAGAAATGCATCAGACCAACAAGCTTAATTGAAAGTGAGGAGATGGAAAAATCTAATTAACTTTGCAAACTAGTTTGCCTTTGTCAATTACCTTAATTGTGCTATTGGAGTACAGGTTATAATCTTCCCTAAAATCTGAATCACAAGAACACGTCTGAAAACTCTAAAAGAGAAACAGCCTCTGAACGCTTCTTAATTGCAGCAACACACAAAATGAAGCAGCGTCCCATCTGTTGGGACACAACGTTTGTAAGGTTAAAACCTTTCTGACTTTTATCTACCTACTCAACTACTGCTCATACTGAACATTTGGAATGCTGTTACAATTAGTCTTCTAATGCAATACTTATAAATAGGAGTTGATATGGTATCCCAGGAAGTGATTGGCAGTGACCTTGCCCCAACCTCCTGGGACGAGACAGCTATATGAACTAAGATTACTAGAAAGTTCTCTCCCCAGTTCTCTCCTTCCCTATGTTAAATTCTCTTAGTAATGTAATCCCTGTTCCCTACCCAAGTTCTTCCTCACCCATACCTTCTCTATTGCTCCCGATCCCAAACTGATCCACCCCTGAATCCTGGCTGGCTGTGTTCCCTCTCTCCCCACATCTACTCTGCCCCGGAGCCCTTACCCCGTTAGCCCCAGACCTGATGTTCAGCCCTGCCCATGTCCCCTATACCTCCCTGGTTCTCTGGTTCTTGTCTCTGGACCCCTTCAGAGCCTTCAATGAAGAGGCCCTCTGGAACGCCACACAAGGACCCCCTCCTGTCTCTTCCATCGGCTCACAGCTACATCTGCAGCACATCGTTGCAGGGCAAGACTGAGCTTGTCTTTCCCTGAGGAGACACTCCCAGGAAGGCAGCGGCTTTGAGCACTATCCAGCCAGGCTGCCGCAAGCTCCCTGGGTTGTTTACCAAAGAGTCATCTTATTTCCCAGAGAATTCCCACTGAAACCATAGAACAGCCACCACAGAATTGCCACAACACTGCTGTAGCTGTGGCCACCTTAAAGCCAGCAAGAACAGATCAGACCTTTTCTGTAAGTACAATTTCATGGCTGCAGCCACAGCTGGTGCTGACTGGTTGATTTTCTGATGAGGAACACAAGTTTACACTGTCAAGTAGATACTGATAGAACACAAAAAAAAAAGTTGGAGACTTGGGAAAGTACCTCTGAACTTCCCCTCGAGGCCCTTGGGTACCTCCTTTAAGCCAACCAACGACAGCAGCTTTTTTCACATCCACCATTTCTGCAGGATCCTGAACCGGACCGGCAGCCAAATACCCATCCTGCCTCTTGCTCCTTCCACTCTTTTGTGGGGTAGGGAGAAAACAGAAGGAAGGCAAGAAGACTTGTGGAACGAGACAATGGCAGGCTAACAGGGAAAAGCAAAAACTGTGTATGCAAGAACAGCAAAATCCCCTGCTTCCCTTTGGGAGGCAAATGTTCATCACCTCCCAGGCAAGCAGAGCACATGAATGGCTGCTTAGGAAAACAATCACCTTAACCCTGAATGTCTCTTCATCCTCCTGCCCTGAGCTTTTATGTTGGAGCACACCACACGTTGGGATGGAATATCCCCTTGGTGAACTGGGCCCTGCTGTCCTGTGTCTCCTCCCAAGCTCTTGCCCATTTCCAGCCTTCCAATCTCTGTGGGGCTGGATAAAACCAAGGGTTTTCACTCCTCAGCAACACCAAAATGTCGCTGTGTTATCCACGCTGGTTTAATCACAAATGCAAAACACAGCACCATATGGGCTGCTCTGAAGAAAGCTACTTATCCCAGTACAAATTTAATGGAAAACACAGTCATTTCACTCAAAAATGCCACCTATATGTGAAAACAGTGCCAAAAATCAGCCTGGAAGATTGCAACTTCCAGTGATACAAACATCCTGAACCAAGCCACCCATGAAACAAAAATATTCCTTAGATCTCTTAATGCCTGTTAGACCTCTATCACAGCCTATAAACCTACTTCCTGGCAGAAAACTTGAGATTAATTCTATTTCTGACAGTATTTTTATTGTTAAAAAGTGAAATTAGCTAAATTATTCTTTTTATTAAAACAAACAATAGGCAAAAAATGAGTGCAAACAATATAATTCAGAGCAAAAGCTGTAAGCAGTTAGAAATTTAAGCAAATAAAACCTCTAAGATGGGAAAAAAAAAAAGCAAACTGTTCGGAAAATTAGTTTCCGTTACATGTTCCTCATTGTCATTGTCAAAACAATATCTTCTATTCTTTGACAAATACGTATTTTTATCCAATGTGCTGTCTCCCATCACAACATTTGCAAGCAAAAAAACAAACTCCACATACCTTAAAATGAAAACTTAGGTTTCTGTAACTAAAATCACCCTTCACAACAACACAGTTGCAACAGATCATTGCCTTTACATAAAAAAGGTGTGGGTTTTTTGGTTTTTTGAGGGGGTTTGTTTACTTTGGGGTTTTTTTTTGGGTTTTTTTTTGGTTGTTTTGATTTGATTTGGTTTTTTTCCCCCTGCTTATTCCTTTAAGAACTTAATCTGAAAATTAAATGAAATTTTCTCCTTCTAAGTGTACAAATTCTCTCAGCTTGAAGTATCCAGCTGTGGAACCTGAATTGAGTATTGGATGGGACATCAGAGAGATCAGCTTAATCCCTCCCCTATCTCAGCACACATCACATAAATTCCATTCACAGAGCTATCAACCATCAGCTTTGCTTGTCAAGGATTCCTGCAACTCCTGCTCCTCTTGAGATCTACCTCCTCCAACAGCACATTTCAGCCAAAGGTAAAGAAATTGTGCTTCACTGTGTGCCACAGCTGCACTGGAGGTGACATCCTGTGACAATCCCTGCAAGCTGATGGTGGGGTCACTCTTCAGCCCAATGGGAAAAAGGTTTCCTTATCAGCAGATGCAGGAAAAGACAAACTCTACTTAACAGCAGGTGGAGTCTACAGGAGGAAAGGAGCCAGGTAAAGTAAATGCAGTGCAGCTCCTGAGAGCTCAAGAAAAGGTAAATAAAGCTTTTGATAAAAAATATACAACAGTTCATTTAATAGTCTATACAAATTGGAAAGTCCAAGAGTAATGTTTAAAGCTTCTGAAGTCCCCTAGAGTAAGGAAAATTTTATGGATTAAATACTTAATCCAAAAGAGAAATAGATCAGCTGCCATGCCACAACCTTGCAGCCTGAGGCAAAAATATTCAGTATGTTAAATTGCTATATAAACAACCCATTTCTGAAAATAAAGTGCCCTAAAAACTGAATTTAAAAAATCCAAAAAACCAACACAATGGAAAAGTGCACCCATTTTTTTCTTCAACTTTGCTGGAATTGGAATGTTCTGAATACTCTGAAATGTTCTGGATACTCTGAAATGTAGACGATATGAGAAATTAATTTGGCGTGCAGATATACAAACACAGCGAAAATTCAATTTGCTTTATTTAATTAGTGTTTCATACCTAGCATTTAAGTGCAGAATTGGGCTCTCTATCAGCAGTTCTGCAATATTCTATACTGTAATATCACTAGGCTTATCTCTCTAGTCTTCTGTTTAATTAAATTGTACTTTTTATTTTTTAGACATTGGCATGGCAGTTCTGGGGGAAAAAAGGAAAAAAAAAAAAAAAAAAAAAAAGGCATCTTACACTCTATTCTGAATTTGTTTTAAACCTCTTACTTTTCAATAAAGCTACCTTCAGAAAGTGCAGATTTTAGGTACTTCAATGGGATTACATCTTGCCTGCTAATTCTGCCATTAAATTAATTCTGAGAAGCTCTCCACTGCAGTTACTTCAGTAACAAATAAGACTCAAGTATAAAAGATGCATTAAAACGTGTCTTGGTCCCAATGTAAATGCATAGAGCATTACAGCAATGTAATCTCAAGGAGAAAATAGACAAGGAAGACTCTAAACTGCATACTCGAAAAACCACATATAGTTTTGGTCTCATGAAGATAAAAATATAATATTTTGTACTTGATTTATGTAGCTGGAGAAGTGCCTGTAAGAGTATTTTTGTTTACATTTTGATTATTTATTTTTTCCATCAGAAACTTAAAGTTCAATAAGGTGAAAGGGCAAAATGTGCAATATCTGCTCCACAGAGAGGAAAAACAGAAATTAAGCAAAGGGAAATGTCCCACAGCCAGTAGGCAACAGAGATGAAAACTGAATTTTCACAACTGTTAAACGAGCTGCTGCCACTTTCAACCTTGCCTGTACTTTTACAGCACATGCATCAATTAGATAACTTGTTTCACTGCAGAATCACATGCACAGGTTTCACATTTTAATAACTGTGTAAGAACATTGAAGCACTTCATGAGGGAAGAAGACCACTGGCAAAGCAAATTCAGGTTATCTGGGTTGCCTGCACCCCAAGCAACTTTCAACAGCTGCTTACAATATGTTTATTTCACAGATGAAAAGGGATGAAGTCTTTGCTTCTCCAGCATCACTTTCACTCAAGTATTGGTGCTGGGGAACTGACAGTTGAGCACCACAAACAATGATCCCCCTCTTCTGCTCCCCTAATACAGAGTGGTGGGATGCATGCAAAGAAGAGACATTTCCCCTCCTCCATCATTTAAACTGCATAAACTGTAATTTTAGTAAATCAAGCAAAGAGCTAATCAAGTTTTGATTTGCTAATTACTTCTCAATTTGATTAGAGCTGGCAGCTAATCATCTCTGGAAACATAAAGTCAATCTTTCACTCACATTTGCAAATCAGGATTTTAGTGTAAAGAAACTGATATTGTGCATTACATACCTTTTTGTCTTTTTTTTTTTTTTTTCCATATTTCAGTGCTTTTAACAACAATCCTAATTTTCATTATAGTGGCAGCACTCTGAATAAAGAACTGCATAGAATTTTATGTGGCCTGAGAGGGAAGAGTGATAGAAGCTCTGGTACTACCAACACTAAGGTTCAAGAGTATGCAATGTTACATTAAAAAAATACAATGCAATTTAAAAGCACAAGTTCTCATAGGAAAAAAAAATCAGCAAAGGATGAACAAAGCAACAAAGAATATTAACAACTAGTATCTTAAGGGTAAGCTTGTAGAAGTAGGATTTCACCCTATGAAAGAAAAAAGATAAAAACTGGGTTTTGTAGGATAACAAATACAACAGGAATCAAAAAATTAAGACTGGGCAGTTTCTTTTTTTTTTTTTTTTTCTCTGAAGTAACAGAGAAATAGGAAAGAGAATGGAGCTGTGCTCTATTTTTTTTCAGTGAAGTTCTTAGCATACAGTATCTACCTATATTTTTCCTTATCTGACTTGAGGGCAGCCTTCTAGACTCACTAACTCTCTGCTCTCCTCACTGCCTGGCTTCTGCAGTGCCTTCCTACATGCGTTTCAGTAAGGGATAGATTAAAAGTTAATGCCATGAAAAATATATCATTAAAGCACCAGCAGCTTCTGACCAGAGTAAAGTCCAAGCATGCTTTTATAGACAAAACTCAGATTAGGCAGATCCCTGCAAGATCCCTGCTGTACAAAAGAATCACAGGATCATCTAGGCTGGAAAAGGCCTTTGAGATCACCAACTTCCTCATCAATTAAACCATGGCATTGAGTGCCACGTGCAGTCTGTTAACACATTCAGGGATGGTGACTCTACCACCTGCACGGGAAGACAATTCCAGTGCTCAATCATTCTTCCAGTGCAGAATTATTTTCTGAAGTGTAAACTAAACTTTTCCTGGTGCAGTTTTAGACTAAAATACAGTCCCTGTTTCTTTGCTTCTGTTTCCTCTGGCTTTATATTTGATGCAGCCCACAGATTGACATTATTCAAGTTCATCTAATGTCTTCAAGGATTATCACTCCAGATCCCCATCTCCTCCCAGCCAAGCATTATATGCAGTTCCTTGTGCAACGCAGATTCCCTTCAATTCCAACACAACACGTGGGGAGAGCATGAGCCGGGAAGCTGCAGCAGAGAATGAACAGCAGCTCTGGGGACTGCTTAAAAACATTTGGGAGGCATTGAAGAGAAGGGAACAGAACGTGTTCAGTGTGGTGAAATCGGGAAGCACAGCTTGCCTCCCTGCTTTTCCCGCTTCACTCTTCCAGACCTGCAGGTCTGCACCATGACTGAGCAGAACCACAGCAGTGGGGGAATTGGGAAAGGACAAAGTGGTACAAGGTGGCACAGTGCCAGCTGCCTTGGACAGGGAAAGGGACACAGCAACTGTCATTTATACCTGATTTACTAAAAACTGGTGTGGTCTAAATACCCTGCTGAAGATACTGGGACAGAAAAAAGGAGTCAGAAAAAGCTGAGGCACAGTCTTAAATAAAGTGCAGTGTAAATTTTTTTTTTTTTAAATAAAAGAGTTGATTTTAGAGAAAACACACTCAGAGCCTGTCAAAAACATTTTACTTGGAGCTTTTCCTACAAAATACTTAGCCTTTTTCTTTTACTATTACGTCTTATTTTTAGACATCTTGTTTTTGAAGGATCAAAGCCTGCAAAATTTACTATGATTCTCTGCAAAGAAATTTTCAAGACTTAATTTAAAAATCATCTGATGAAGAAATTCAAATGGTGAGACTTTTTTACAAACTTGAATAATTTTCTGTGGTTCCTCCCTGAAAGAAATTATGTAGCCAGCTGTAACTAGCAAACAAAAATAGCTGATATTGGGATTTTAAAAGGGTCTCTATAATAATTTCCCAGAAGTTGCTGATTGAATTGTATTGCTATTAATTTTTTTGGGTTTTTTCCTCTCATTTAATTCATTCTGATTTTCAGTTGAATGCTAGAACATTAGAAGTGGAAGAGTTTTGGCCGAGGAGGGTAAATACTAAAGACAATACATATATATAAGTGCCACCAAATCTTTGGTGTAATGGATTTCCATTTTTGAGCAGCACCATTGCTCTAGAGTCTCTTGTTACAAAAATGATTGATTACTCATAACCATTACTACTGTCAAAAGTTTTGCATATTCATCATCAGCATAAAAATCATAGAAAAAATTGTAATCATACTTCAGCAATACAGAATTTGTTATATCTAGATAAAAATCAAAATCTAAAAGGTTAGGAATTCTCTATTCTCTTTATCAGCTGCCATGAAATCACAGCATGCACATTCTGCCTGACTGTTCTCTAATTTTTCTCTGTAAAATAATTATACATAAAATGTATTACTAATTTTTCTAAAATTGAATTTACAACAAAAAAAAACCCAATAAATGTAACTCCTAAACCTTCCAAAACATGGAAATTCCGACTTTGTAATATTCAACGTATCCTGCATTATATTCTACATGAAAAACAAGCTATATCCTAGTTTCAAGTGCAAGTGAAATGGATTAAAGATTTTCCTTCTGAAAGACTATTATAGGTGTTGTCCATTACAGAGTATTGAATGAGATTTATTTTTAATCAAGTGTGTTTCCTTTTGAATGTTCAGAACATAAATACCAGAAGCTTTCCAAACATCCTTAAAAATTCAAGACTGAAGGACTTTGGAACCAACACCTAATCTTTAATTTTATCACAGGCACAGTCTAGACTTGGCTATTTGTGATTTTGGCAGTTATTTCAAAAGCATAGTCAGAAAATTATTAAGGCATTTCAATAGAATCTACATGAGAAAGCACTGCTTATTTTTGCCAAGTAGTGCTCTTCAAGAAATATTGTTCCCATAAACTCCTTTGCTGTCATTCTATTGATGACACATTCTGCATTCACCTTAACCCCCAGGTCTAAGCCAACTAATGAAAAAATGTGTCTTTTGAAATTGAAGTTATCGTTACAGTATAAATTAGATATACGCTTAAAGTATAACTTAAAAAATTAATGTTTTAATGAAGTAAAACTTGAGGAAGAAATAAATTTTCCAGAGAGAGAGAGTTTTCAAAGTACTTGAAACATGCAAGTACTTTGAAATGTACTTGTATGTATTAAATATTAAGTACTTTGAATGTATTAAAACAGCTACTTTTCAAACATCAAGGAAATAAAACTAAAGATTGTATCTGTCTGAAATTAGAACACTAACCCTCTTGTCCATCAAAGAGGAAAACAACTCCACAACTCAGTTTCAGTATTAAGTGATCAAGTGCCAACCACCAGAGGTTTACCTCAATCCATCTATTTGGTCTCTAACTTTATTCCTTCTTTACAAAAAGATCAATGTGTTCTGAAAAACAAGTATTTACTCTATAAAGAAATTTTAAAAAGCCAAAACAAGAAAATCTGGTGTCAAATCAGCAAACCCGTAACAGATAGGGTTTATGCTTTTTTTCTTGTAGAAAGCCAAAATACAACAGGAAAGCACAGATTGTATTTCTTGGGGAAACAAATTTTCCCAGCCAATTCAATTTATTTGTTGAAAAAACAGTTACCTCAGTCTTCGTTCTATTTATTGTTCCAATAATTACCTCTGCCAGCTCACATTAAAAAAAAAAAAAAATAAAAAATATCACTGGAATGATTTATATCTATAATTTAATAAAAAAACCCCGTAACTTAAATGAAGTGAGGAATCAGGATATTGACAAGCTTACTTGTAAAGAAAAGAGAAATTATGCTAAGGCAAGATATGAACTTCAGATCCTTTATCATGAATTATACATCAGATTTCATAGGAAATTTAGAAGTAATGAAGCTTGCTATCATTCCCTTACCTTCAAATGGTTACTCTACTTATTAGCAATCAAACTGTAGCGACTAAAAGTTTACTAAAAATTTGATTTTTATGCATCTGTGGTCATAAAAAAATCACAATGGAGTTGTTTTTAATGTTATTACACATTTGTTGATACATTTATTGAATGAATATTTGTG
>VWZN01007043.1:9710-23170 GCA_013396955.1 Regulus satrapa
TACCAAAAACCAGACCATGCAAAACCAACACAACTGTCTATATTCATTTTCTGCAGTAACTAGACTTGCAATATTATTACTACCACCACTACGAGTAATTTTATTGGACTGCTAAGATTGCAAATACACTAGCCTTTTGTTCTTGCCTTTATATATGAGGGATGTTTCTTTTTCACCCATAAGAAGATTCTGAATGTAGGGAAAACACACGTGCCTTTTCATCTTTGATCTTTTGCATCTGGTGGTGAGTACAATCCACATAGAAAATCCTGGTGTAAGACTTAAAATCACTGTTCTCCCTGAAAGGTTAATCACTTATTCCATATTTTATGACTAATTGTACAGATGGATCATTAGCTGTACCAGGCAATTTTCCTTGGTTCAGCCAAAGACAAGATTATAAATTATATTCTTGGTAGCTGTCTCTCCTTTTAATAAGACAAAATGAGGATGGACAGTATACACTGAGAAGAGGAAACAAGTGGCTCTTGAAAGCTTAGTTTATCTAATAAGAAAGAAAATCCAAATAAAGTGAGCCAGGTCCATCTACTGCAGACTGGAATTGTACAAGGCTCCCTTAGAGTAGTATTTTCTGTTCCTTCAGACAAAATTATATATCAGAGTGTGTATATTATGTGTATGTTTTTGTCAGATAGAGAGGAACACCAGTGAACAAAGATACTGCCCCAGCATCTTGATTAAGGCCTTTAATTAGCAATCCAGCTTGCAATATCTGGTAAGCTATTGAATAGGAATGGACAAGGCATAGATGCAAATATCCTCAGGTAAAATGGAGCTTTATATTCCATCATAAAAGCTGCTGTGGCATTAAAGCTGCTGTGCTAGTGTTGCATTATTTTAGAAACAGAGATATACATCATTCATGCCAAATAAATTAGACATTTGATCTAGGTTGCTTCTTAATTTCATTCCATTCACATTTATTATTCCCTCTTCTCTACAACTGATGAGTCTTAAGTAGGTCAAGTTTCCAAGGAAGCCAGATGCAACACTCTGTACACTCTGATTTACTTAAATTAATAATCTGAACATAGCAAGCCCACCGAGGCTTGCACCACTCTTGCATGAAGCAGTGCAGAAATAAAGAAAATAAAAAGGAAGTTGTTAGACTGGAGAGGAGGGAATCACAGGTCAGGTCACACAGAGAGTTCTTCAGGATCTGTGAATAAATAGACTTGCTGCTTTCTATCATGCCTTTTATGATTGTGAATTGTAATGCGGTCTCTGTTGTGTCTACAGGATGGATGTCTGTAGCCATGGTTCCTCCTTCAATTTATGTTCGATTAGTTTCTCACCAATTTAATTATATTTACTTCTGTGCTAAATAGAACCTTAACTAAGTGTACTCTCCCTAATTAATTCTTAATAATAGAAGTTTCTCAGTCTACAAAAATATCACTGACAATTTAGAAGCAGTCAGCTATCCTCTTTAAGAAATATCTGGACGTGGCCTGAGAACAACTCTGATGATTGGTTAGTTCCAGTGATATTTTGGTTGACTTTGCAGACAGTCAACTTCAGGTTTACTGGTAAATTATTAACTCCATCACTGGTCACTTTCCTAGATGCATGCTTATATCATCCTGGTGTGTGCCTTAAGTTTTTCCTCATTGAACCCTTTTTCCAAGCTTTTCTGCAGTGATGGAAAATTCTACAGAAATTCTCTCTACAATGAGATTATTCTATTCCTTTTTTGTGTGCACTGTTATAAGTGGTCTTTATAAAGTCAGAATATCCTGCACTTCAACTCACCATTTCATATTCATATAGGCATAGAAAACTGACACTTTTCTCTGTTGCTTTGATGGAGAGTGCTAAAAGAGTATATTAAGATTCCTGAAGACAGGAATTCAATAACTTATCAGACCTCATCTATGCTAAACAGTTTCAGTTTCTTAGCATTTTTTCATACACAGCCATTCCTGTCAACAACAGCTGTTCCTGTTCACTCTAGATTCATTATGGTTGATGTACATATTTTCTGAAACATGTGATCCAGGAGAACTGTAGAACTGTTACGAAAGCTTGTGTTATGTGTCCTGCAGAGGACAGAATCTTTTCCTTAGTGAATTGTGGCATATTTTTTTCCATACATCTTTTCTAGTATAGTAAGATTTGAGTTTTGTCCTCATTCCCATTGCACCAATTATCAATTACCCTGGCACCACAACCCGTGTATGGGAGGTGGAGATATTTTTGTGGTAGAAAATCCTTGGGTTTTCAGACCCAAGAGACTAATAGGGATGCAGAAAAGAGCTGTAACATGCAGTGATTATGTATGCATTAATTCTTTAATAAATTTGCAGCAGCACAAATTGATCTGGAAATTTGTGAGATTTCAAGAGCAGTCTTTCCATGGGGAAGGGTGGCTCAGGCAACTCCCTGCCATATAATTAATGAAATATGATTTTGTTATTGCTTCCAGTATTGTTTGAATTGTAACCCAAATTGCTCCATTTGTTGAAGGGAAACTCGAGACTAACTTATTTTTAACATGTTTAAAATCAGCTTTCAGAGCTATTTAAAAATTAATTATTGTTGTTGCATTGTATGATTGATACAGTAATGTTAGCCTGATTAATCATTTTTAATAGTTGTCATTTCTGAATACTTAGCTATCTACAACCCCAAATAAAACTCAGACCAACAAAGCATAACAACTCTCAATATGCTCCTAAGGCTCTGCCTTTTTTTCTGTACTGCATCCACTTTTTCTCAAACAATTGATCCAGTGTGTCCTGTTCTCTCACTCACTAAATGGATCACTTTCCCATATAATGACATCTACCATTATATAATCTAATAGATCATTATATCATTTATCATTATCAATGTCATCTATCAAGCTGGTCAAGCAGGACATGCCTTTCCCAAACCCAAGCTAACTGGAGCTGATCGCCTGACGGTTCTACATGCATCTTTTGGAGGCATTCAAGATGATCTGCTCCATGACCTGCACTGGCACCCAGAACAGAGTGACAGGCCTGCAGTTGCCTGGATCTTCCTTCCAGGCCTTCTTGTCGACAGGTGTCTACAAGACACTGTCACTGTCTTGTGACATTTGCTGACTTTCAGGCAACCAGGACCTCCCCAGTCAGCCAGGAGTGCTGAAAAATGAGGGAAAGTGGCTGTGTGAGCTCTTCTGTCAGCTCCCTCAGTAGCACTGGGTGGATCCCATCCAGCCCTGCAGACTTGTGCATGCCTAAGTGGTGTAGCAGATCAATTACAATTTGCCCTTGGATTTTGGGGCCTCATTCTGCTCTACCTGTTCCTGTCTTCTGGCTCAGGAGACTGGATGTCCTGAGGACAACAGGTCTTGCTGTGAAAGTTTGAGGCAATTAAGGCATCAAGCACATCAGCCTTTTGGCTGCATTATTGCCTGCATTATTACTTTTCCCCTCACTTCCATTAAAGTGTGGACATTCTCCTTAGCCTTTCTTTTGTTGCTAGTATAGTTATACAAACTTTTTTTTTTTTTCATCTTGCAGCAGTAACCAGATTAAGTTCTAACAGAGCTTTGTCCCTGCTAGTTTTCTCCCTGCATAGCTCACAAGATCCTTGTAGTACTCCTGAGTGGCCTCTCTTTTCTTCTTTCTCTGAGTTCTAGTCAAATTTCTCTGTTCAGCTAGGCTGATCTTCTTCCCTGACATCTCATCTTTCAGCAAATGGGGACAACCTTTTAGATTTTCTTCTTGAAGCATGTCCAGCTTTCCTGGACTCATTTTTCCATGTGGACTGCCTCCTCTATGTTTAGTCAAGCGATTTTTGCCAAAAAAACTTTTATTACATTCTTTTATTCTTTCCTGTTTCTGCATTAACGTAAAATTGTTTACTTACAATTGCCCATGCAACCAAACATACATTGTAACACTGGTCTTTTTGTTAGGCAACTCTCCAGCTGCATCACTTTCTGGGGATGCCACTCTTCCTACAAAGAGCAAGTCAGTCAGATGGTAGAGTTGCCTGGGAAAACACAGAAGCTGAACAGAATTGCAAAGACTCTGAAATTATCAAGCCATAATTTCCAAGAGAGCCTACATTTTGGCATATGTTCTTTTAAATATCTTTAGGCTTTTTCTTTTTTCTTTAATGTATGATCTAGTCTTTAGCATAAACATGATGGATTCTGAGCTACAAAAATATTAAGAGAGTCTGAATGTGAGAGTTTCATACAGATCAGTGCATCATACTAATAATCAAAATATCCCACAACAAACTTTGATACCGTTTCCAGAGAAAACTGGAACTACTCTATTGTGGAATTCTACTCTATTCATCTGGAATACTCTATTCCAGATGAAAGGAAATTTCATGTTTGTTTATTAAATTTATTTTACTCTCAACAGGAAAAGGACAAGTGGGAGGTTAAAAAGTTTAACACATTTTATTTTACAAAATTACCAAGCTGCCAGCTTTAGTTAACCATCATGAAACCGCAAAATCTGTACCAAATTCAGAGTGCAGGACATTTGCAATTAGGAGCTTTTTTTTAATTGAGGCAACCTAAAAATATGCTTCATAAAGGGGATTAACATAAAGAATCTTAAGCATGAAGAACAAATTTAGCTTTCCACCAGTGACCTAAAATAATCTCTCATAATTTAAATAATTTCTCTTAAAAAAGATACAGAGAGACAAAGAAAGAGAGAGGGATCACATTGTTTGACATTGCTTTCCTTGTTTCTCTAAGGACCCAGACCTAGTTTAGGTTGCTAGAGAAATTAATTAGCCAATCTAAACATGTTCCCCAGTGGACAATAACACTCTTGTACTATTTAGCAAATACTCAGTTCAAAGGAATGCAGGTATCAATGATTTTGGAAGCCAAATCACTTTTCAAAATTCCCAGAAGTCTTAACCTCAAAACTGGCCTGATTGCTTATTTTAAAGAGTAAAGTTATTTTCATCCTTTCACAACCTGACAATTTTGAGTAATCACAGTTGATTTTTTTTTTGGGTCATATTTTATTTGGAGTCAGAGCTTACTAAAAGTGCATTTATGCCTTCTAGGAGGGCACAACCTTTTGTACTGAGGTCCAACAAGTAGGTGCATTTTAGAATTCGTGGACAGTCCCTAAACACTTTACCTGAACTGTGTAGGGACAAAAGCTGCAGTCTCTTCAAGGACTGCGGGAAATACATTGGCAGAAATTTATAGGCCATTTAAGCCCTGGATATGCTGTAAAGCTCATGAAAGAAATGCAGCATCAACCTGGTTTCTGGATCAGAATTTTCAGCAGTGTAGCTGAATTTATATAAACAAAATTCCTAACTAATTTGAGGTTCATCTATCATAAACTATTATGCAGAATTACACTATAACTGCAGCAGGCTGGAGGGAACAGGTCCCAACCTGAGAGATAGAAAATATAAGGATGAGGTCTGTTTTTAAAAACTATTCTGCATTTATTACATTGTCAAAGAAGGAAGGACCCTGAAAATATTTCTGGATTTTCAGTTAATTTATTCTAAGTTTTGCTACATGTGGGCTGTCTAGGCCAAAACCCAACATAACGTAACAATTAATTTCTACCTTAAAAAAAAATATTCTAAAGTAAATTTGTTTTGAAAAAAGTTTCCAAAAGCAATTACCTTTTTTCATGCTAAAATCTTCTCGATATTAAAACTTCTGCATTGAAAAAGTATATATTTTTATAGGGAAAAAATTCAAGTAACTTCCAATGTCTGTATTTTTTAAAATGAGATATAAAAGGGAAAAGATTTTCTATTTTATTTTTCATCAGTGAAAATACAGACAGAATACAGTCAAAACTAAGTTATTACAGATTTATAGTTTTGCAGAAGAAAATGTTGAAAGTTTTTTTCAGGTGTACAGATTTTGTGAGTACGGGAGAAAGAATAATTAAGGAGGAATATATGGTTAATTAGATGCATCACCTGTTATGACCATGAAGTGATGTCTGTGCATAGCCATCATAGCATTAACATATAAAAAATGTTGCTAAAACAACTAATGTGCTTAAAAGGTGACCAGAACTTGTTTAGATTTTTATGCTTTGTGGATCACATATTATTCATTGTTATGTTAAGACAATGCTTAAAGAGAGCTTTTTATGAAAGATTATAAATCTACAGCAAGAACATTTAACATGAAAGAGATATTAATTTAGTTTCTATTATCCTCAGACTGCAACAATCCCTTCTGGTTATGCTTCTGTGAATTGCTGTGTGTCTTTATCAAAGATAAGATTTTTTCTCTCTTTTTTTCTTGTTTGCATCCTGGAGTTAACATGTAGAAATTACAGCAATTAATTACTATACTCTTACTTAAGCTCTCACTGTCTCAAGTCTTGCTCTGCTTGTAGGCTCCTCTTTTATCACTGCTGGTTTTGTGCCTATAATCACTGCATTACTGTGTGGCCTTGATCTGCTTCTCTGCTCAATCCTTTTTAAACTTAAATATGAATTATACTGCATATAGTAT
Organism: Regulus satrapa; assembly: GCA_013396955.1. Lineage (NCBI taxonomy): Eukaryota > Metazoa > Chordata > Aves > Passeriformes > Regulidae > Regulus > Regulus satrapa. The sequence goes on from VWZN01007043.1 coordinate 16,177, forward strand.
TTGAGAGTTTGTGATACATTGGCTGTTATCTGTGTGACCTACTTGTGCACTAACATGCTATAGATAGCATTACTGAAATCATAATTAGTGGTAAATTTTTAATTCATGACAGATGGTTGATATTTGAGGTCTTTGTTAACATGAATTGGAGGAACTCTGACAGAACTCTGAACTCTGGCTTTGCAGATAGGGAAGCTGAGCATAAATAAATAACATAATTGATTGTTCCCAGATTATATCCTAAATTAATGATCAAGGCAGACTTCTTACCCTCTAGAATCCCAGTTCAATTTCGACCTTCAATGTCAACTATCATATGACCAAACACAGGTGGTTCATGTCTTCCTAGCCAAATGATCATCTTAGTGAACATTAATATCTGGAGGGGACAGAGTATTTATGACTAATTAATTAGTCACTTAGTGACACGATGTCAAAAGCAAATTTTTGAAGAAAAGTAACACAAAGACATGACTAATTATGTAAGTGGTATGACTGTGTGGATATGTGTGGACATTTAAATATAGGCCGAAAATATATTTATTGAGAAAATATATTACTATTAGTGTACTGTACTGACTATTGCTATCCAGTAATAATTTCCTGTTTTAGTCATTTGAAGTTGAATTCTTGCAGTGCATTTTCTGGAAAAAAAAAGCATCTGTTGAAAGAAAAATAAAAAATAAATCTCTGGTTCTGACCATAGTTGAACAGAGAAAATTCTTGGCAATTAAAAAATTATTTACACTAGGATGCTATCCCCATAGCAATACCTCTGGTGTAACTGAAAATAATTCAGTGAAAATTCTAAGTGAATTGAGATACCATGGGCTGCAATTCTCTAACTAGCATTTTCAAATGAGCTTGGAAGTGTTAGGTATAAACCCTTAAGTACATCAGTTGCCAAAATTTTCTCTTAATTTTGCAAGTGCCTACATTTCCATCTCCTTCAAGTTCCTCCGTACTTGCTCACTGTGGCTGTCCTCAGATGACTTGTAAATCTTCTTCATTCCTAGCTCTTGCTTATACTCCTTCTTGATCTGGGAATAAGACAGTACTGTAGTTAAAGGTTCCAGTTTTCAGATCATTTTGGAAAAACACCAAAGGATCTCTTCAAGTTTGGAGTTGGTGCAAAACAGCATTTTCATACAAAAGCAGGGCCAAAGATGGGCAATGCATCAAATTTGTTGGGGAGGAGGTTATACTTTCATGTGGCATAGTTTTGAGTCTAACTTAACTAGATAGGCTTTTGTTCTACAAAGGCTGTGGAGGAAGAGCAGTAGAAAGTTGTTGAGCCAAGGAAGTTGGGGTTTTTTTAGCCAATGGTTTCCTACAGAAAAAGGAATTGGGCTCTGTTTGCTTTTCCACAAAGTCATGATGTATTTATTCAATAACTCTTTCATCTAAAATGCATAAAGATTATATCTACTTTTCCATTTCTGTAATGTGTTTATTAAGTTGTCCAGGTGGGATTTATCTACCAAGGGATAAGAAGACAGAAAAGTCTTAGTCTTCATTTTCTGTTTCTCTTTATAGGACTGAAATCATTGGTGATACCAGGACATTTAGAGAAGACTCTTTTCTATGCTAGAAACACCAGTGGTACTTTTTTTTTTTTTTTTTTAAATACACTAATTTAAGGCCTCTCTCAAACTGAAATGCTATTTTCTGGTCCAAATCCTCTCATACTCTCTGCAAAGAGATGTTTCAGCTATGGTATGAAAACACTGTGGCTCCATTTTAACAATATAATGCCTATTACATGAACAGCTATTTAGAAGGTGCTTTTGGTGTTCCATTTACAAGGATGTCCAGCGGCGCAATTATACATTAGTTGAGAAAATTAAGCTTTTCCCCATTGACATGGTATTTAAAATAAAAAGAAGTATAGACTTGTAGTCCACTATTGTAGGAAGAAAAAATAAAATGTCACATGCAACATTATTGGTGTCTGATCTTCTTTCAGAAATATTTGGAAGGCCCTAGTGAAATATGAGAAAATGTATTTTAGCCAAGTCAGACATACCCAGATAGGGAGATGCTAAGGTATGTTAACAGAGAAGACATTTCAGGAAGTTCCCTGCAGAATGTCACACTGGAAATGCTACAAGCCTGAGTTTACTTAATACGACAACAAAACTCTCTTTTTGGCTCATTGTGCACAGAATATTTCTATATAGTGCTAAGCAGGGCCTATGTCAAGACATTGTGTTTAAGCCATGTAAAGTCTTTTTCAAAAGCTAGGAGTGTGTTGGAGAGCATAATTTTAAAACAACATCTGTGCAGTCAGTACTGTTCAATGCATTTTTTTTTTATGCTATATAAAATATTTCAACCTTCAAAAAGTTCTGAAAATGTTAAGTGTATTTTCCCAGGTGGACTGATAGGTGCATGGTTAGGCAGACTCCAGGCAAAGTGATGTCTGCAATACTGTCCAAGTTTCTTGATCTACTGAAAAATTATCCTGCTCATGACAGGCAGGGCTGGACTAGATGATCTTTAAAAATTCCTTCTGACTGAAATTATTATATGTTTCTATGATTTTCTTCTGGTGTAAAACACAATTCATTATGAATAGCACTATGTTGTCTCATATAGGCATATTCATAGAATTTCTTCCTCAGGGCTTTATTTAAACAGTCCTTTCTCAATTTTAACTCTCATCAGTTTCATCCTAATTTATGGACTCCAAATGCTTCTCTAGCCTTGAGTGGTGCCAGCTTCAGCTAGAAAAAATAAAAAGAAATTAAAGACTTACATATTTACCCCTTAAGGAATTTAATATTTAATGACAAGCAGTTTGTTTTGATGTTGACTGGATGCTATATATGCCATGTAGAGTCAGGATGAAAATAAAACCTTTTAGTGCATCAAAGATGAAAGACAAATTTGATAAAATTATAAGCTTCATTTTTATGCATTCCATAATGTTCAGCTTTAGTTAGCTGTTCCCCTGTTAGCTGCTGTGTGTCTGACACAGATATTTTTTGTGGATGTCATATATTGTCCATCTTTTCAGAACACACACTTAAGAGAAACATAGTATCACTGTCCTTGTTCCACAGTAATCTGCTATGAAGACTCATAATGGTATTTGATACCCATCAATACACAGAAGGAAGATTCCACAGGAGGTGACCTTTGGAATGGTCAAAGTTTGGTCCTTAAATAAAATGATAATAGATATTAATTCAGCCTCCAAACTGTACGTGAATTTTATAGAATTTGGTGAAACAGTAAGAACAGGAGGCTGTCCTTTACGGAATGGCTGAAGACTTCTAAGAAGAAGGTACCACTGTCTTCTTGTCCTTTTACTACATTTAAACCCTTTCTGAACTTTAAAGAAAAGGGCAGGGTTGGATAGGACCAAGAACTGCATGGAGGAAGCAAGCAATTAAGAATCATGACAATAGTACTAAAATTCAGAGGTAATGATTGTACTTTCAGTGCTCTCCATTTCTGATAGGCATCTTCTCCACTCACAGTGTGTTCAATACATACAATACTCTCTCTCTCTCTCTCTCTCTCTATATATNTTTTAAAAAGAAAGTAGACTCGGAAAAATACTGAATAAATTCAAAAATTTTAATCTTAAAAAGTTAATCTGCTCAATTTTCAAGATCTGATATTAATTTCACTCTAAAGCAATGAGCAATATAGATTACAATCTACTTTCTGATTTTCAAATGAAAAAGCATTTTATCATAATTACACAGTGATAGCGTATCACTAAGTGACCAGTGGTACAAAGGACAAAAGCTATGTAATAAGACAATGCAGTGAAAATTATATCCTTAATAGAAGGCCATTTTATAAGTGGAATTTTTACCACAAAAGTAAACATAGCTTTGTTTGACTAGCAAGAAACTATTCAGGGAAGATTTAGAGCATTCAGCCAAAGGTCCAATCCTGCAAGACTGATTTAGTAAAGTACTTGTGAAGTGATCAGTCTAATGCAAGGAAGATGACCACATGTTTGAAATCAAGTGGGTGCTTTGCTGTATCAAGCACATATTGCATATGGAGAATGGAGGCTGCATGATGTTGTTGAAAAATGGGTTTACCAGTTGGGGATCTGGACCTTTGTCTCTACAGTCCTAGTGCTAGATACTTTAAATTCAATTCCTATCCTTCATATTATCATTTGAAAACTGTTCATGTATCACTATTTTTGATGTGATAGAATGATAGCTTAACCATGTGAGCACCAGTCTTTGATTTCTCTTTCATAATGGCTGCAGCTTTACATAATAGAACACTTAAATTGGCTTAGATTGCTGCATTTGTTTAGCTGTTGTTACAATATTATCTGTAATTTAGCCATAATTTTTAAATTATATCTCCTTGTCCTTTTGTAAGTGTGCATGGCTTTCTCCTATCTTTTCTCAGATAATTTTCTTAAGATGTATTCAAAGGCATGAAGCTTCTAGTGACTAAATGATGAAATTTTAAAAAATAATCCAGTAAAACAAATATTGAGGAGAAGACATATCTTCATTAGAGAAACTTCTTTCTGAAAAATGTTTATTTTTTACAGAATTCTGGTGTGCGAGCCATTGCCTTAAACATAGACGTACTAATGCTTTTGTAAATAATAGTAATGCATGTTATGTGTTTAATCACTTGGGACATTATGCAATACATGTGGTCAGTTTAGTAGTGTAATATTTTTGTATACCCCACCTCTGCTTTATAAGCCTAGGCAAAAGTAAGTATTTTATATCAGTATTGCTGCAGCATGAGCTCCATTGCATCTTTCTACAACAGACAAGCAAGGCTGTTAGTAATATTTGATGCAACATTTATGGTGAATGTCCTTCTTGTGTATGTGTAGAAGAAAACTAAATGTGTATTGCTCTTGAAGAAAGATGCAGTTAAAAGTAATTCTAAAAATGCATTTGTTTTCTTTTCACAGGAAGGGGCATGACTATGCTTAAAGGCTCAATTAGGCAGAAGTCATGGGTCAAGGAGATTTTTGAAAAGGCAGTCTGTATATTAGTTCTTTTCTAACCCATTTTACTTATTCAATCTCATGTAATCTGTCAGCATCATATTATTTGTGTTTGTTGAGCTTTGACAGTGGAGGCTGGGAGCACAGTCAGTGACAAAATGGAAGGGCTCCTTGACGAAAAAAAACATAGCATTTTTCTCTGCTTTTCAAGACAAAGCTGGAGTGGAGTTGAGTCAATCTAATGTAGCTGATCAGCATCTTATGAATGAAATGCCCAAAAATGTGCAATAAAACATATTTCTTAGACTTAAAGTTTAAATTAGAGGCCCCTCTTCTACCTTGCCCTGGGATTCATATTATTCCAGCAGATTAATCTGGACTTTTGTCCTGATTGAGGAGAACTGAGCTGTGTTTTACCTAAGGATTAAAGGTCAATATTTAAAGCTATGATTTATCTTTTCCCAGAGAACATGTTTCTGTAGCTTGCTTTATCTTGTAGTTGAAGTCTGAGTATTTCATGCAAAGTGTAATGGTCACTTCGAGAAAATACATTATTTTAGTAAGGGATGCATAGAAGTCACAGAATATTTACATCATTGAGATTTAAAATGTTATTTAATATAATTCTGCAGGATGCATGAGAAGAATATATTCTGTAGCCATGACATAAAAAAGCAGAAATATCTTCTTTTCAAGTGGTAATTAATTTAATGGATGGAAAACAAATATTTAATAAAACTTGTTTTCAAATAAGCAAATACAAGCAGTTACATAATTTCATGATTTCTTTTTTTTTCTAATATGTCTGTTATTCCACTAGTTTCCCAGCTTTCCTACACAACTTGGCCTTGGAATCCCATATTGATTAAAATTTCTGAGGAGCTGCATTCCAGACTGTGGTACAGGTATTATTTTGTAGCATTTTTTAAAGAAAATGGCTTTGCTCCATATCTTTAACTTTTAAATTACATAGATACAATCCCAATAGTATGATCCTGATAAGACAAATCTTTGAGTCTTTGGAGACCTAAATCTCAATCGAAGGACACAACATCAGGCTTAATAATAGTCCAGAACCAGTGACTCTGAGCAATCTGAGTTGGCAAGTGACTCAGGATTATCACAGTGGTCCTTGACCTCCTGACCCTCCCTACACTTTCACTGATTTTAGAAAAGCTTTTCTTACATATTCTTATCCAATAAAAACAAAAGAAACAGCATGATCTTCTCACCTCCACTACCATATCCTCCTTTATCACCTTCCCAAATGCTTTTTTTCCCCTTATTTGTATTAATGCACATTTAGATAATATTTAATAATTTAGTAACAGAAGGCAATAATTATTTGTAAAAATGCATTTTGAGATTATTTTTATCCCAATGAAAACTTCTTCACTGAAAAATCTCACCCCTAATGTCTTTCAACAGATTCCTAATTACACAGAATAACATCACTATCGTATCACTTAACTGAAAAAATGAAAACCGAAGAGGACATTCAAGGTCAGACTTCAGTCCTATAACCACATATGTTCTCTGATTATGATGCTTATTTACTTTGGAAGCATGCTTGACTTCCATGAATGTAAATGGAAAACCTAAGCTTTGTTATTTTCAATAACTTTTATATGTTGTTTACATAGACAAACAATGAGTACTTTTAATGCTCTGTGGGTATAATGAGACTTCATGCCCCGCAGATTCAGCTGCATTCTGTTGGCCCTTTCCTGCCACTATCACCACCTCCTACTACATCAGACAACCTCTCCAAAACTGGACATAATGCAGTTCCTTTAGGAGAGGCTCAGCCTGTCTCTGCTTCCTTAGGTGTAGGCACCTTGGTGTCGAAAGACTGGAATCCTCTCTTCCCTGATATTGGACTTCTGTCCCCATTCTGAGCTGCACAGGAATATGTTCTTCCTCCATGTGGGCCCCACCTGAGACCATCAAGGTCTCATGATGTCCATATGTGATGCAGAATAGCTTTCATCCATGCGGAAAAAAAAAAAAAAAAAAAAAAAAAAAAACAAAACCCCCAAACAA
>VWZN01007043.1:23175-52478 GCA_013396955.1 Regulus satrapa
ACACCCCCCCCACCCACAAAAGTGTGCCGGCCTATGAAGAAATATAAATTGCTATAATCTGTTTGAGAGTTTCATATATGCATGGATTATGATGGATTGTAAAAGGAATAATTTCCAGGGAGCCCTTCAGATAAGAGAAAGCAGTTCAAGATGCCTCAGCGTGCAATTGCTTTGTTCAAAACCACTACACATGCAGACTTTTTTTCTTCAAGGACCCATCTGAGACTCTTATAAAATCTATTATGTTGATAGGACTCATTTATCCTGACACTGGCATTCATCTGTGCTGTGAAACTATGAAAATCCAACGTTTTTTAATGGTTAAGGATAAGAAAAGGCAGAAAATATTTTGTTTGACAGTAGGAAATGCACTTTTATCCATTTTTTGAGACTTGTTGCATATTCAATATGTGAGCCTCCCCAGAAGTTATTTTTTATTCAGGAATTTGTTCAAAACCCATATAAAATATGTTCAATTCTGCAATTATTAATCACAAGAATCAGCTATTCATTGACAAGGATTCTTGTCAACCCCATAAGACCACTCAAACAATTTTGTGGGTGAGTATGATGCTGGCAAAACTAACAGCCTGCTTATTTTTTATAGCCCATTTACCTTCTCTGATTAATTATTAAATGTGGGCCTTTTTTAATGTATTAGATGTGAGTGATTTTGGCCATGTTGAGAATTTCCAGGAAATTTGCAACAAGGTTTAAGCTATCATGCAGAATTTTATTTATATGAATTTAGATGTACTTGGGTCTATTAAAAACAATTCCAACTTGGTATTTAGTACATCAATTATTCACTTCTGGAAAAAAAAAAAATCATTATTTTAAATTGCTAGACAACTTTGAAATAAAAACCATTATTCTGAAATGATAGGCTAAGAGGTGGAAGGTTTTGAAATGACCTAGAATAGAGAGCAAAGCAATACTGAAGACATAACGAAATCAAACATGTTGAAATATTTGAGTTTTTTATCCAATAATATTTGCAGTGTTTGACCTCATTTCTTACAAAATCTCTNAAGAGCATGTGTTGAAACATTAATATCTTGTACATTTAAAATATTTATAATGTTGTGTATTTCAAATTTTTTTCCCCCAGGCTGCTTTGTAGGTCAAACTTGTACTGAGGAGTGTGGTTAATAATGTTTAGGCCAAGTACTCTAGCACTACACTACAATGAGTATTTTAACAATTTTGCAAATNTGTGCTGTGAAACTATGAAAATCCAACGTTTTTTAATGGTTAAGGATAAGAAAAGGCAGAAAATATTTTGTTTGACAGTAGGAAATGCACTTTTATCCATTTTTTGAGACTTGTTGCATATTCAATATGTGAGCCTCCCCAGAAGTTATTTTTTATTCAGGAATTTGTTCAAAACCCATATAAAATATGTTCAATTCTGCAATTATTAATCACAAGAATCAGCTATTCATTGACAAGGATTCTTGTCAACCCCATAAGACCACTCAAACAATTTTGTGGGTGAGTATGATGCTGGCAAAACTAACAGCCTGCTTATTTTTTATAGCCCATTTACCTTCTCTGATTAATTATTAAATGTGGGCCTTTTTTAATGTATTAGATGTGAGTGATTTTGGCCATGTTGAGAATTTCCAGGAAATTTGCAACAAGGTTTAAGCTATCATGCAGAATTTTATTTATATGAATTTAGATGTACTTGGGTCTATTAAAAACAATTCCAACTTGGTATTTAGTACATCAATTATTCACTTCTGGAAAAAAAAAAAATCATTATTTTAAATTGCTAGACAACTTTGAAATAAAAACCATTATTCTGAAATGATAGGCTAAGAGGTGGAAGGTTTTGAAATGACCTAGAATAGAGAGCAAAGCAATACTGAAGACATAAAGAAATCAAACATGTTGAAATATTTGAGTTTTTTATCCAATAATATTTGCAGTGTTTGACCTCATTTCTTACAAAATCTCTTCACTTCCTCCAAAACTCCATCTTCAAGTTTTTGTCCTTGTAAAAAAATTATCCCGTTCTAATACCTCTTCCTCACACTGCTTTCAAAGAATTCAGGGCCTGGCCCTCAAATAAGTTCTGAATCAGATTTTCCAAAGTAATTTATCCATGTTATGATAAATAGTAGCCTGTTTATCAATGGTAAAATTGTTCTCAAGCAAGAATAGATGTCAATGAAACTTGGGATTATATAACTACAATGTCTAAGCAGAAGTATGATAATTTTGGCCATTGTTTACTTTCTTGAGAATCAATTCTGTATGTAACTAGTTTATGCAACTTGGAAAATATGACTAATAGGCAGATAGTTCTTAAAATTAGTGTATTTCTTCTGAGGTACTTTAAAATCCTCTCAGCTTGGCAGCCCTGCAATTTTTATGACACTGTCTTGGTTTTAAAAGACAGAGGTGTCTGCTAAGGAGGGCAGGAGCCTCTATTGGAAATGGAAAATGTAAATCTCCTCCCTCCTAATTATTATAATCTTGAAATTAAGAGGCTCTCACACTCTCACACAAAGATATGAAGATAGGAATAACAGTTCTTTACTAGTATGAAAAAAAAAGGAAAAAAAAACCAAGAAAAAACTATAAATTAATGGGAAAATTTTAAAAAAATAAGTACTACAAAAACACCGACAGAGTCAGAAATACAACCTGACACCCTGTCGGTCAGGGTGTTAGTAGCAGTCTGATTAAATGGTGGTTGCAGTCCTCCTGGAGTGACAAACGTGGATCTGTTGAAGCAGTGATCCTATAGAAGGGTACAGTCCTCCTCTGAAGATCCAATGGTGTTCTAGAAGGGCTTAGTCTTCCTCTGGTAATCCAGTGGAAAAAGGCTGCTTGTGGTGTTCTAAACCTCAGATTTTATTCCTTTGCAAATGCCTGCCTCCTTCCCTTGGGAGCGCTTCACAATGGGATGATGTAATTTATCAGTTACTCAAGGCCCATTAACAGAAGATATCTTCCTGGAGAAGGATGAGTTGCAGAAAAAATAAAGAACACTGCCCCACCTGGTTTCAACAGATGGTGATAGAATACACAACCCTGGCCACATCCTGCCTTGAAATCCAAGACAGACGCATAGTTTTTATGTAGGACTCCTGTAGAAAATGCATTTCATAACAATAAGCACCTCTACTCAGTCTACTCAGTTTTTCTGTTTGTTTTTAAATAGCCCCAAGGACTATCTAGGACTGTGCTTGTAGAAAGAACAGTCTTGTCAGGACAGTGGACACAGTGTGAAAAAACAAGGATATCTTCTATTTACCTCTGAATCATATTGGGTCACTTTAAAACATTGGTTGCTATTTTGCATTTGCAAATGTGTGCAATCTATGATAGTGGTCTCCACACCTTTTTGATTGTACGTCTATCCCGATGAGTAGCTCTACAAGATGTCGGTTTTTTTAGAATCACAGAATTGTTGGGTTAGAAGGGACTCTGGAGATTTCCTAGTCTAGCCCCCCTGCCAAGCCAGGGTTACCCAGAGCAGGTTACACAGGAATGCTTCCAGATGAGTTTTGAATATCTCTGAGAGGGAGACTTCACAACCTTCTTGGGCAGCCTGTGCCAGTGCTCTGCCAGCACCACGTAAAGAATTAATGTAAAGCCTCAATGTAAAGAATTCTTCCTCATGTTAAGATGAAACTTGTGTTTATGGCCATTACTCCTTTTTTTATCTCTGGGCACTAATGACAAGAGTCTGGCACCATTCTCTTGGAATCCACCTTTGAGATATTTATATGCATTAATCTTGTCTCAGTCTTCTCTAGACTAAATCAGGTCACCTCCCACAGTCTACCCTCAAGAGAGATGCTCCAGACCCTTCATCCTCTTTGTGGCCCTCTGCTAGACTGTCTCCAGTAGCTCCTCTTTCTTGCATGGAGAAACCCAGAACTGGACACAGCATCTGGGATGTTGTCTCACTAGGGCTGAGTAGAGGGAAAGATCACCTCCCTTGACCTGCTGGGCACAATTTTCCTGATGTACCCCAGGATATCACTGGCCTTCCTCACTGCAAAGGCACTGATGGCTCATGGTCAGCTTCTCAACAGAGCTGCTCTCTAGCAGGTCATCCTCCAACCTGTACTGGTAATAGGGGTTATTTCCCCACAGGTGCAGGACCCTACAGTTGCCCTTGTTAGAGAAACCTCATTAGGTTTTTCACCCAACTTTCCAGCCTATTAATATCTCACTGAATAGCAGCACAGCCTTCAGGTGTATCAACCGTGTCCCCCAGTCTCCTGTCATCAGCAATTCCTGAGGATACATTCTATCCCTTTATCCAGCTAATTGATAAAAAAGTTGAGTAAGACAGGATCCAGTATTTATCCCTGGGGAATACCACTGACTACTGGCCTCCAACTGGATTCTCCTCCACTGATCACAACCTTCTGAGCTCTGCCACTATTTGATCCACCTCACTGTCCATTCATCTAACCCACATCTGTTGAGCTTACCAATGAAGTAATAGGAGGTTATAGGAGACTGTCAGAAGTCTTGCTGAAGCTGAGGTATACAAAATCCACTGTTCTTCACTCATCAATCCATCCTCCTATGTCTTCACAGAAGGTTATCAGATTGGTCAAGCATAACTTCTTCTTGGTGATTCCATGCTGACTACTCCTGATGGCCTGCTTTTCTTCTACATGCTTGTTGAGGACCTCCAGAATTACCTGTTCCATCACCTTTCCAGGGAGGGAGAAAAGGCTGACTGGCCGTTCAGCCAGTTTCCCAGGTTTCTTCTTGCCATTTTTGAAGATTAGAGTAACACTGGCCTTCCTTTCAATCATTAGATACCTCTTCCATTCTTTATGATTTTTCAAATATATTGGAGAGTGGCAGATACACACTTACCAGTTGCCTCAGCACCCATGGAATCCACCCATCAGGGCCCATGTATTTATGGGTGTTTAAACTGCCTAGCCAATTTTTAACGCAACTCTCTGACCAACTGAAAGTCTTCTTTCTCTGGCTTCTCTTATGTCCAAAGTCTGGGACTCCTGAGGGCCAACCTCAGTAGTAAAGTCTGAGACAAGAAAGCATTCATTGATTCTACCTTCTCAGTGTCTACCAGGATGCTCATCTGATCCTGCAGCAGCCCCATATTTTTCCTATTCTTCCTTTGGCTTTGGAGAAGTTATTTTTATTGTCCTTGATGTCCTTTGCCAGACTCAATTCCTAGTGAGCCTTGGCCTTTCTCATCACATCCCTGCATACTCATATCACGTTCCTTTAGTCCTCCCATGTGACCTGTCTCTCTTTCAATAGTAAATAAATTTCTTTCTTGCATTTTATATTTACTAGTAGCTCCTTTCATCCATGAAGGTTTCCTGCCCTCTCAAAACATCATGAATCCTATTCCCCAGTAGGCAGCATATTTCTTGTGACTGTCTACCAGGCCATCAGATGGGTCCCTCGGTAACAGAGTTCATAACAGAGTCACCCATAATTATGATTTAGTGGGTTTTTTTTCACAGTAACCATCATGCACTGCTAGTGAAATTTCTCCTTGTTGATGTTGCTCATAGACATCTAAAGCTTTTAAAGCATCTTATCTGGTTTTGGTCTGGATGTTAGAGGGTAGAGGTTTAATTGGAGCCCTGCTTTTTGGGTCATCAGGATCCAAGGTGCCTCATGCTTAGTGGTATCCATTGTAGGTATATGGCCACATGTCCATCTCTATTTCATCCCCTCTAACACTGCACAGCCTATTAATTGTCTTCTGTAATTTAGCCATATGCTGCAGCAGGTCATCAACCTGTGTGCACTGTGCAAGTACTGCCTTTTCTCCAGGAAGAAAAACTGGGCATCTATTGCAAGCTACCACTGTATGGATGTCTCCTTCCTTACCAGTTCTATCTGAGTGGAAGCATCAGACTTCTCAGGCACTGTCTCAGTAGACACAACGGTTTTGGCTCTAAGACATGTGTCCACCATTATGGCAGAGACCTAGTGCATTAGGCATTTTTGTGCTGCTCCACCTGAGGCGTGGATCCTACCTGCAGATTACAGCATCCTCCCTGCATGCCCTACCTGGGCAAACTGCCACATCATGTGCTTCTGATGTGTCATATGCTGTTTGCCTATCCTATTCATTGGGGTATTAAAGGTTTATTACTTTTTGTTACTTCCAGCTTTTCCAATCCCACTAACTACTCTCTATAATCGTTTCTCCTTGCTAATGTTTTGTTAGGGAAGCAGTACAGACAAAATTTTCAATCATCTTGATGTGGCATTTGACTTTGTTAAATGTCTTTAGGGCTCAATGGAAAATAAAAACATTCATTTAGGGAATTTTTATGAAACAGCATTTTAAATTCAGAACTTCACCAATTTCCCAGTAGTCTTCCCTCATTAAAAGCACCGTGTTCTTCCAGAGGGAGCACCTAACTCTCTTATGCTTCTAAGAAAATGCCAACTGTACTTGATGAAATACAGTCATTTGCTCCTGATGCTTTCTATATTTTTCATCAATGCTTCACTATAAGCTGTAATATTGAAGAGAGCATTAGGAACAACAATTTAGTCTCTGCATGTCATATAGTTGAAATACCATGTCACACAACTGTTTCTTTTAATTTCTTATATAACCTCAGTCCAGGTTTTGCTGAATTTCATTAACCAGTTGAGTGAGCACACAATATCATGACGTGTTTTTATAGCAAATTAAGCAGTTGTTCTTACCTCTTCCAAAGATGCTCCGTTAAAAAATGAAAATAAAATTCTTCTGAACACAGGACAGCTAGAAGGTTGAAAAGATTACCTGCCAATGTCTAGATTGAATAGAGAATACATTATTTTTGAAAAATTTCTTTATGTATTGTGTGTGGAGGATTATTGTTACTAAGCAAAAAAATGTTCTTTGATGAGTTAAATATTGTGTGCTATAAATCCTCATTAGGATTCTCTTATTATAAGATTATTTCCTTCATTTCACTGAGCTAATATGGAGAGAAAGAGGTTCTTCCATGAGCATTTGGACATGCTCATCTAAGACAAATATTGTCTCATTCTACTGCTATCATCATTTAATGCTTCATCTAAAGAAAAACAAAAAAACAAAAAAAAAAAAAACCCAAAACAACTGAACTGAGATTATTTGAAAGAGTTGGAAAAAATAAGCCATAACCTTTTACAGATATAAACTTTTATTTTTTAATAATACTGTCCTCCTTTATAATTTCTTACTGGGTGTGTGAATTTGGATGTAGTTGGTTTATTTTACAGCACTGAAGTAAAACATGAATGATTTAAATATGCAATTGAATGTTGTTCTAATAGTGTACATATAATTATATTATGAGACATTTCATAATCATGTGTAAATCAGTGAGTTTGTTGACTTGTTCTATGTAATAATTTTCTCCAAGTTTTCTTTCTTGATACATGTCAGTTCTTGAAAATTAGGTCAAGGTCTCTTAAGTTAGAAAAAAATAATCTCCAACATTTTTTTCTCTGCTGTAGTGATTAGTTTGGTTAGTTTTTAGGGCAAATACAGTCCATATCTAATGGCTGTGAAAACTGCATGGATCAATATTTCTGATATGGCAAATGGCCCTTGCAGGAATCTGCAGGGTTCCTGAAAAGGTAACAACATTACTGCCTGTGTAAATCTGTGTGCTTTTGTATGTTAAAATCTGTAACTCACTGACAATTTAATAATATCACATTCCAAATCTTATTAGTATGAGAATGTCAATGTTTGCAGCTGCAGATTCCTTAAAGTTAACTGCAAAACAGTATATATGCTGGTTTTGTAATCTGTCTCGCAAAAACAATTCTTATGTTTGTGAGTGTGCATTTGCTAGAATTAACAAAGGAAACAATTTACCGTTCTATTTTTTTTTTTTCTAGATACAATTCAAATACTTCAGGAGGTTAAATGATCCTTGCATAATCTGAGAGAGTACTCTGCATATATTAGTATTGCAACCAAGTACTTCCTGCAGATAAGAAGTACCTAAAATCTTCTTGGTTTGAAAGTGATCTTGTCTACCATATAGCTCTGATGATCTGGTCAGACCATCATACATCTGATAAAACTGCCAAAAAAACCCCAAGGCTTTGGAAGTTTGACTATGCTGAATGAGTGGAAAATTTCATATTTTAGAAACTGGATCCTTCCATGATGACAAATTTAAATGTTGTTTTAAGGCTAAAACCTATCATTAACATTAATTGAATTCTTTCTTTCTTGTTTGGTTGGTTGGTTTGGTTTGGGGTTTTTTTGGGTTTTGTTTGTTTGTTTGTTTGTTTGTTTGTTTGTTTGTTTGTTTTAGGGCAATGGAAGATACTTTACATTGAGCTGGAAGACAAAACAGGAATCTGCATTTGTGTGTATGCACTGAAAATTGGATAGGAGAGGAAAGGGTTAAACAAACCAGGCTAATTCTAAAGCATGTGAGGAAAGGGAGGAAAGATGAAAGGACCAGTTATGGAATCTTTCATTCTTTACATGATTTAGGGAAGCAGGACTGACAAGCTCCTTTTCCCTTCCTCTGTGGGGAACCCAGCTAACCCAGGCTCATGTGAGAAAGGAATTGAACCCATCAAGGTGAGCTGGAGATAAAAGATCAGAGCTGCTCTTCACTCTTGGCTTATGTCCGAGGTTTTATTCTGAACTTGGTCCAAGAGAGAAAGAGGAGGAAGGAAGGTTGCACAGACATTTTGAACCCCAGGGAAGGGGCTGGGAAATGACAAACATCTTAGCCTATGAGCTGACATTTCAAGGACGGGGAGAAGGAAGAAAGGAGTTACACAAGTCACAAAGCTGGGAGAGAGAGCGATAACACAGACAGTTTTCTGGGCTTACAGATACTAGGAACTTGTGATACAAAAATGCAATACCATACAGGAGTACTTGACTACTGTTTTATAAACTATGTGCAAATACTGATTTTTCACTTGTTCCTCAGACCTGTGCAGTATATAGAGGGAACTTGGCCCAAAAATTCAGGTGCACTGAGGTTCTACCAAATGCTGTTTCAATACAGCCTTAGGGAATCTGAGGTTTGTAAGGATAACAGGCTGGAACAAGCCTTCTGCTACTTAGTTTGCATGGAGGGAAATGATCCTGCTTCTACCTGCCCATCCTCATGTTCCATTTGTCTGTTTTTCTGGAGCTGAAAACTGATGTCCAGACTCACTTTTCTGTCTTTCTGCCTCAGATAAATCACTGAGGACACAGTTTTCTTGTTGCTTCTGGAGATTTTTGCCCCAAAAAAAGTCCCAAATAATCCCCTGTTGTGGTGCACATACCTAATGATCCCTGGTTTCTCGGTAATCCCTCCCCCCATGACGTGTTTTTCCTTTCCCCTCCCTATCCCCGGCTTGTTATCCCATTGGTTGGTGTTATGTGTCTCCCTGCTCCTCTCCCGAGGTTTGAAATACCCGGGAAAACCTTCCCTCTTTCTCTTTTCCTCCCGGATCCCAGTCTGCAATAAACATCTACGTATCCCGGAGGGGAAGCAGCCCTTTGGTCTTTCATCCTAGGTCGTGAAGGGCTCCCCTTTCCCTCCCATTCACCATAGCTAGTCAGATTATTTTGGGAGGAACAAAGGGGAGATACTTCAATCCCCAAAAAAATCCCAAACAATGACACAGCCAAAACAACACTTCAGGGTTTGATTTCTGGTGTTTTCTAAACATTTTATTACACTTATGCTAAAATACTCCTAATTGGGTACTTAAAGTGATTGGACTGTATGAAAAACCTACAAAGAAAAAAGCTTTCAGAGACTTCAGATCTCTCATCCTGTTTGTTTCAAACTTAATTTTGATTTGGCAGCCTATTCTACCTCTTCACTGATGAAAGACTATGTATGAAATCAGGATGTTTAATGTATCTCACATGGATAAATGTGCATTCATGCAGAGGTTTGGTTGCACCTAGGTAGCATATCTCACACTGTCATAAGGGCTGGATATAATTTTTCAGGTATAATATACAGTGCATGTACTTATAAATTTGCAAAGACAAGGAGGAAAAAATGTAAGGAAAAAGAACTCCAATACTTTGCACTGATTTAGGCAACTCTGATGCAGATTTAAAATTATATTTCCCCCCAAAAAAATGCTAGCTATGTGGGTAAGGATTAGTTTTTTGCATTTTAATATTTCCAGTGATGTGTGATAAAAAAGCTGTTATCTGCACAGGAAGTAGGAGATCTAGGAGATCCCATCACACTTCTTCTTTTGCATATATTATCTATGGATAGAGCTTCCCTAATAATGTGAATTCTTTGTAAGGGCTCTCAGTTACCATGCATAAGGTGAAAATGCCATTCTCTGTGTTCATCAACAAGCTGGTTTACATTAGGTGTTTATTATATATAGTGTACAACAATGCATTAAACACTGTGCATTTACTGTGCTTTATGGACTATATTTACAACTTGGGTTCTTCTTTGTTTTTTAATACATGATGAAGCAGGGGAAGAAGCCAAATGCATAAACTTATAAAAAATGTTATGTCATCACAAGATGTAATCTGACACCCACAGCGAACCACTTAGTGGCTCTACACAAAGAGTTTCCATTGCTTTGGAGTGTGGAAGACGAATTGTGCCATTTGAGAGTGAAATTTGGCATTGGTTGAAAAAAAGCACAGTAATAATGTGTTCGAAAGGCCACACACCACTCCTTGCTCCCCGGCACCCATAAACTCTGCTTCCTACAATGCTACTTTTTATAAAAAAAAGGTAGATAATCCTCCACCCATCTGTTGACCTTCATTTGGAAACTGGTTTCTCACTTTTCTCACTGTCCCCATTTAGAAGGCTGCAGTCAGGGCAAGGATCTTCCAAGACTGCTCAGTGTAGAATCCACTCAAGATTATTGTGAATTGCCTGCTGGATCTGTATTTCTCTCTCCAACAGAATGCAAAAGGAACTACAGTGATGAAACAAATTTCTAATCTCTCCTAAACTTAGGCTCAAGGGTAAGACATCATTTAAGACATCATTGTGGTTGAATGCTATTATCCAATGCCTTTTTTTTTTTTTTTTTTTTTTACAAAGCATAACATTTGGCAATCAACCTTATTTTAAATATCAAATCCTCTTTGAATGAAGTTGTTCAGTGAAATAGCCAAGTTCCTACCCAGGTGTAATCTGTAATAAGCACTCTGATGAGAAGCAAAACCATGACAGCTTTCAATTTTTTAAGTGTTTGCAGCATCTATTATAAATCAGACAGTATAAATTTAGAAAATGTTTTTTTCCATTTTCTGAAGTCTTTCTGAAATACTTAAAAGTAACTATCTTAAATGTGTATTGTTCTGCCTGTTAGTATCCAAAATCCTGTTAGTTCCCAAAATTTAGTTTTCATGCTGTTACCATTGAAATCTCCACACTTGCCACATACACAGAGTAGATCTTATTGCTTGCTGCTGAAGTCTAACATCCACTGACAACTTGTCCAGAAGCTTGAAGGCTCCCTGGAGTTTCAAAGCATATTTTAAATCTTCCAGCAGTGAATAACGCAGTCAGCAGTCATCATTTAGGGATGAGACAGATACTGAATTTCAGGTTGAGAATGGAAAGATGTCCTTTTACACCTCTGAGCCATCAAGATTTTCACAGTGTTTAATAGTTAAAAAAAAAAAAAAAAAGAAAAAAGTTTCTATGCAGCATTTCAATGTATCTCCACTGCTAATCTGTCTGTTCAAAAGGCTATTTGTCTACAGCACTTCAAGCAAGTTTTCTGAGTGTTTGTTGCTAGTGTGATTAGGCAGCAGATCCAAAAACTAGGCTGAAGGGATGTGCCTATAGAGGAAGAGTTGTAAGATTTCTGAAACTGTTCTGCAGCCATCTGTGAGACTCTCTAGTAATTCTGGGTTTTCTGTAGTATTTAAATTGGTGGGTCCATTTTTAAATAGTGATCAGAATATAAAAGCTGAGAAACAGTTAGCTGAGGAATTATCTTAGTTTTTCAGTATGTCCAAATCACCAATTTGGTGATTTTCATTTTGCCCTGCTAACTTCCATACATTTAAATATTTTGGATTTCTATTTGAAAAATAGACAGGAGGGGAAAAGACAACTGATAGGTTGTAAAGGTAATTTCCTCTATACTCTTAGGGGAGTAGGGTCCATTTCACACAACCTCTACAATTGTGCACATTATGAATTCTGATCCTGCATTTAGTTTTAACTGAGTGCATTGAATTATATAGTAATCAAGTTAAACTCATAATTTAGGCTGTTAATGAATCCTTTATAGTGAACAGTTATAAAAGTTCAAATGTTCAAATGTATCTTACCAAAACCAAATATACATTGTTCAGAATCTGAAAGTGATCCCTAGAATACAGTTATTCCTGCCATTCTTTTGATAAAACAGCAACAACATTTCTTAAAGCAAAAAGAACACATTCCTTCTGCAATATTTCCACAGCCACTGCAAATAATGAATATGTGAGAGGAATAGAAAACCACACTCAGAAAGAATCCAGTGTATGGTAAAAAAATAGCCACCGTAATCTATATTTCAGAGTCCCTTCTCTCTTGTGACAGTGATGGCCTTTTTGCAAGTGGTTTTGGGGAATTTTTTCATATAGCGTGGCATACACTAAATGTAGCATATGGTACCTATAGGAACATACATGAATACATATACATATTTTTCCTGCAATATTTATTTATACAGTACAGAGAATTACACAATATAATTTTATAGTACTCTCTGTGATGGATGTCTTCAGGACTGCTCATTAGGCAAAAAACAAACAGGTGCACATATTACATGCATCTCCATGAAAGCTAGCATTTTGCACCAGGGATAGAGAAAGACTTGGGACAAGCCCTTGTGTTATTAATTCACAGTAGCCATCTTTAGAATGGTCTTAAATGCTGCAGATCCACAGTAGCTGCTGTGTTCTGTAATCACATCTTCACAGCTCAGTTGTTGCGTTTAATGTCCCTCCTACTTCCATTGCCTTTTAACTGTCTGGAGTAAGACATGAAAGAAAAAGTTATGAAAATAAATATTGACAAACAAGAAAAAAATTCACCTCATCAGGATTTTAGAGTGACTGAGCTCTTGAAGAAAAATTGGGAGGAGAAATACTTTTGTCTGAAAGAAGAAAGACAACTGCTAATTGTCTGAGAAACTAGGTAAGGTCTCTAGTATCTTGGGTAGATGTGTGTATGTTTTGGTAGCACCTATCTTTATGGGCAATCACAGGATTTCAGTTCTCTGCTAAACCAAGACATTGGCACTTGGAAGTAAGCACCCTGAAAAAAGGCTGATAATTATCTGGAGCAGCAAAGAAATTGACTCCTTCAGAAATTAGCTAGGATCAGAATTAGGAAAACAGTGAACTTTTAGCAGACACAAATTAAATTAACGAGTACCTCAACCTGAGAGTCAATTAGAATTTTAGTGTAAGACCTCTTGAAATACTGACATACCTGCATGACAGCAATGCCTTACATGAAAAAATCCATTCCTTTTATTGTTCTTGATGCATCAAAATGTAGTCTGCATAACACTTCTTTGATCTATTCTTTTGTTAGAATGCACTACTGGTTAGACATATTCCACCAGGCTTTTCTTGTATGGAGTATTCTCTGGTTCCTTGAAGGCTGATTCACCAGCTGAGTAAAGAGAAAAGTTTGATATTATTCAAACAGAGATGAAGTGCAACAGACACTGACTGGCACATTCAACAAAGGTATGGAGGAGAAAAATGACATTCACAGGATCTGGTTATCCCTTAATGTTGGTTCACAAAAGATGATATATAACATACAAATATCATGATAATACATGAGACTTGGGAGATAACTACATTAACAAGCTGCTTCTCTGTAAAAAGAAAAAAAAATTAATTTTCCATATCATCCCAGTAAATACATACAAACAATTAAAAAATAAGAAGAAAACGCAAAGAAAAAGAACAATTACACTTTGACTGCAGTGGGAGTGGATGACAGATTTCATATCAAGTTGCCTCTATTTTCCGTAATTAGGGCAGCATGCAAACTTTGCTTTTAAATACTCTCATTTACATATAAACACAATGTATCACACTTTTAATGAGGGATGGGAAGCTATCTTTAGTATTAAACTGAAGAAATTTGTTTTGATTTTCAAAGCCATTTAAGAGACTCAGCTGCCTGGTTAAAGTGAATAGAAAAAAACCATACAAATCCATGTGTGGCTGAAAAAAATCGTCCAAATTTTGATATACTTTCTAAAAAAAACCATAGATTCCATTAGTTCAGAACCTGACCTAAATCAAGGTCACTCTAGGCAGTACACATGAGTCAAACCAAAAAGTCTAGGTCTGTGCTTATAAACTAAACCAAACCACAACATACTTTTGGAGAGTGGAACACAGTTGTCCAATACTTTTACATTGCTGGCACAGTCCCCATCCCGGTTCTGGTCCAGGCCAGCCAGAATTTCCAAAGCAATCCCCATACACAGTCTGGAGAATGGCATGGGTCCTCTTAGAAAAGGTTCTGCCCATTTGATGGGCTTCTTGTAGCTAAATCATTCTAGCATTATCTCGTTAAACTGTTTGCCTACATATACAACAGCAAGTCCTGCCACAGCCTCCTCCTCCTTATGCATATAGTTTAAATTCTGGTGGGTTTCAAATTTTTTTGTCTGTTTTTGGGGGGTTTGTTTGTTTGTTTGTTTGTTTGTTTGTTTGTTTGTTTGTTTGTTTGTTTTGTGAGTTGATGAGGAAGATTATTGAGGAAGCAACAAAAGGTTTGTAAGTTAACAATGTCCTAAGTAGATATATACTGTGTTAGCATGCTTGTGTTGCACTCTACTAACCCTGGGCTAAAGATAGCTTCAGAGGATGTCAAAGAATGGCACCAAGATAAGCAGTGGAAGTGGGAGCAGGAATGATGGCCAGAACCACTGAATTTTGGACAGTGCAGAAGCTGGGGGAGACATGCAGAAGCATCCAACACTCTCCATGGTGACTGAAGGGTTTAGGCAGATGGCATGCAACAATCAGGCAAAACAGGTAGCATGCAACAATCTGCTTTGATGTAGGTATGTGAAGTATTACACACGGAGCAGCAGTGAGGAGACTGTAATGTGTTTGGTTAGAAAAGCAGTGAGGAGAAGATGCAAAAGTCTGTAGGATGCAGTAGAAGTCAGCCCACCACCTTGGTTTCAGTATATTGTATATTCCAAAATACAGTCACCACTGTATTTTGGAAGGAGAATTTAAGTGTATAAACACAGGCTGTATCATACCATGTGGCATCAAGGTAAAGAGATCCATTTTTACTACTCAGGTGTAGTGAATGCGATTTAAGAGAATAAGTCAAAAATAATTACATAACTTTGGTGAAGCAAGGAAGCCAATGTTGCTGCCAGAAAGGACACAGAAATGTGAAAACTTTGAATGGAAAGAAGGAACATGCCTTCATAGGAAATAAAAATAAAGACTGAAACAGGATGAACAAAAGAATGAAGGGTGTGAGTGATACCGAAATAACGAAAAAAAGAACTAATGTGGATATAGCAATAGCAGTAGTTATGCTAAAGTTTAGGAAGCTGCTGTTCACAAGCAGGCCCTGAGAAACAGGCCTGGGAATGTACTAAGAACGACAAACTAATAATTCAAGAATACAGTAGAGCATGTAGAACACAGTGAAATGACAAAAGTATAACCAATGATAAAGGGTTCAGGTGGTGGAAAGACAATCAAGGGGGATTAAGGGGGGGTAACCTATAGTTTTAAGTAGGCAAGCGTGTGGAATTTATGACCTTTAGGGGGATTAAAGGGGGGTAACCTATAGTTTTAAGTAGACAAGCGTGTAGAATTCATGATCTTTGGAAATAATATCTATTGTCTTGATTGTGTACTTCTGTATGTAAACCCCTTTGTAAAAAAAGATATAAAAACCTGGCGAGAAAGAGATACGCTGGGCTCTGACTTTGGACGTGAGTCCTCAGAGACCCCAGGGTCCTCAATAAAGCACCGCACTAAACAACCTAGTTGTTTCGTGTCTCTCTGATGGGCAACATGAGGAAGAAGAGGGAAAGAAATAAAGAGACAGAGAAAGAAAAAAAAGGCAAGTGCATGTTTACAGCTTAATCAGCTTTAATTTATTTACTCACATGCATTTATTATATTGCATTTCCTTGGTACATGGCCCACACTCTTACTTAGAGAGAAAGAGATGACAGAATAATGGGCAGCAGGTTTTACACATTACTTCACCCATTACTGGGCATGTTACTGTTTTTTCAGATGTTTATGCATTTTTTAAAACACCATGCCCCAGCAGCATGAAATTCAGTATTTAAATTTTAAACAGAAGATTTGAGTAAATTTAGGCCTGTAGTCTTGACACTTTCTTGTTCCTTTCTGTATACAAGTTCAGCCTATGGTTGGATCAAGAACTGAACAGGATATTTTCAGAAAAGCACAAAGGGAGAGTGAAGCTTTTACAGGACATTGTCATGCTGCTGGAGGATATTTTCATGCTTTTCTGAACCTGCCTGCAGCACTATCTATCAGTAATCATTATGCTGTCACTATAGTTAAAAAGCTTGACTCAAATTCTGTCATAGATGTCTGTTATTCAGGAGAATGGATTTCTATTCTAGCTTGTTTGATCATGGTCTTGCCAAGCTGTTGAGAAGGTTTTAAATTAAGTATTCTGGGGGAGTGGAGCCTCAAGCCATCCCATTTAAAATGGGTTAATTCAAGATCCAGCAAAAGATTCCCCGAGTCTGAAGAGGAATCAGAGGCCAACAGGAGAGCACCTGAAGATCAGCAGAAAGGAACCCCAGCAATTCCAGTCAAAAAGTCAGCTTCACCAGAGACCCAACTTAAATGCCTCTATGCAACTGCACATATATATCACACTTATAAAGAGGTTTTTGAATATGTAGGGATTAAGTCAAGCAGTGGATCACAAGGAAACAAAATAGGATGATCATCTTAGAATGAAAATTTTTGTAAATAAAAGAAGTAGTCTTTCACTAGCTACTAGTTTCATTGCTCACACAGGAAGGCTCCACCTCTGTGCCTTAGGTGAAAAAAGATGTCATAGTCTATAAAAATATTCTGTAGTGTGGGTATTTGAATTTCCTGGTTTAAGCTCTATCATTGCAAATAAATTAATTTAGATGCTCCTTGCTTCTTTGTGCCCTGCAGTTCTGAGATCCTTTGCTAAAACCAAGTCTGTAATTTTTACTGTAGTGTTTCCTACACTAGGAGGAGGTAAAATCTAGCAGGATTATGATGCTACTAGAAATGGTAATGCAGACCTCTCACTTATGTTTTACTTCTTGCTCTCTAACTACAGTAGAAAGGTCAGAATTAGTTGATGTTATGAGTTGCAATACAGGATGTGGCCAAGGGTGTGTATTCTATCACCATCTGTTGAACTCAGGTGGAGCAGTGTTCTTTATCTTCTCCAAGACCCATCTTCATCTTCTGTTAATGGGCCATTATGGCTTAGATTGTAAAGCAGGATGCGACCAGGAATGTGTATTCTGTCACCATCTGTTGAGCCCAGGAGGGGAAGTGTTCTTATCTCTTCCACCACCCACCCTTTTTTGCAGGAAGATATCATTATGTTTAATGGGCTATTGAGTGTCTGATAAAATGACATCCTCCCATTGTGAAACGTTCCACCCAGGGAGAGGAGCCAGGCATCCAAGCATTTCCACCGGAATAAAAACTGATCCAGGATACCACTATCACCTCTCATTTCCAGTGGAATCCCAGATTGAGCAGGCCTTTCTACACTCCTACTGGATGTTTGGAGGAGAACTGCACCCTTCTATAGGATCACTGCTTCAACAGATTGACATCTGTCACTACAGGAGAATTGCAGCCACTGTTTGATCGGACTGCTAACAACACCTTGACCAACAGGGTGTCAGGTTGTATCCTAGTTTGTTGTGTACTACTGTATTTTTATTTTTTTTACTAAGTTGTAAGTTTTTGTTTGTTAGTTTGTTCTTACTAGTAAAAAACTATTCCCACCCTCATATCTTTGCTTGTGAGCCTCATAATTTCAAAATTATCATTAGGAGGCAGGGGGTTTCATTTTCTATTCTAAGGGAGGCCCCTGCCTTCCTTAGCAGATACTTTTGTCTTTTAAAACCAAGACAGTTGAAGAAAGCTTTACCAAGCCTGTGAGATGGAAACATCTCCCACTCCACAAACGCTTACAGATACAGTTTTATTTCTTATTGAACTTGTTGAAGTGTGGTTTAAGAGGTGCTTACAAAAGTGATATCTGAGAAAAGAGCACAGGCAAGTATAATAAGGAACTTTTGAAAAGTATTTCTACATTAGATCTACCCTTTCTGAGTTATTTACAGCATTTTTTTTTAACAGAAATGTATTGATGTCAGGAAAAAACTAGAGTTAAGTTAAAATTTTATATGAGTCGATTTGCCAACTAGCATGTTTGGGGATCAGTACAGATTGATTTGAGCATACGTAGAGAAAGCATTTTTAAAATATAAATGAAAAAAAAGATCTAAAATTAATGTTCATTGGTGCTTTCTACAAAAGATTTGGATTATGAAGTGTCTTCTGATTTCTCCAAATTTACAGGATGGGCATAGACCTCCAAACAAGTGAAACTACAATTCTTTCTAATGGCATAACAAGATTTCTTTGTGATTACCACTTCTGTGATTACCACTCATTTATTACAAATAATTACAAATTGCACTCAAATATTACAAATGCATCATTGTAAAAAATGCATGGAGATGAAGGAGCAGAATTGCTCTACCCTCTTGCAGATCTCATTCTCCTACACCTGGCCTCAGTTGCTCCAGTTCAACTCTGTTTGTGACAGATGTATTTGAGAAGAACATGGTAATTCCATGTGGCAGTGCATGGGGCCCCCAAATTATCAGAGAAGCCAGCTAATGGTCATCTAATCTGTGAAGACCAGCTAGGGTGGCCTGCAAACCGTATCTCCACCATCCACTCTCCACCTTAGGGGTCACCTAATTGGCCTGGAGAAGGGTCCGTCTCTGTCCAGGACCCCAGGGTATAAAAAGAACGAGCAAAACCTCCTCTTCCTCTTTTCTCCCTTCTCCTTCTACCATCACCCATTGCAAGGAAAAAACATCTGAAGATAACATATCGGAGAAAGGAGCCCTAGTGTCCTCATTCGGTATATTGCAGGACCCACCTCTCTCCTACCTGGGAGTTCGGGGTGAGAGGCTGGGGGGTAACAATAAATCCAAGGTACCAGTCTTATTTCAGGAGTAGGTCACTGAGCCAATCACCTAGAAAACAATTTTCCCTTACACCATCATCTAGCAAATACTGAGTCCTCTGGGTCCTTCTATAGGAAAAGTATTTTTCTTTAATTTACTACTATCTCCCCCCTAGAGAGCTCATCCAGAATAAACAGATATTGGTTGAAATTTCTTAGAGTATGTGACAAGATGTAACGGTCTTGTAGCGACAAGCTTTTTCAAGACTTTATTCAGTTGACTTGGTGGTTTCCTTAGAGGCTGTATACTCTGAAGAGTGATTTATGAGAACTGGAATTTCTTTTTCTTGTGTGCTTCCACAGCCTGGCCTACACACCATCTGTACTAGTATATCACTAGTAAATGCACTCATACTGACAGCAAAATATCCTTCTGCTGACATCTGGCTTCACAAAGCTGCAGAATAAGGAAATAACTAGAAAACCTGATCTTGTAGTTAAGCACCTGCTAGTGAGTTTGAAAGTGTTGTTCAAGCAGTGTTTTGTGGTCACAGTAGGTACTTACAATGCAGAAAATTTTCTCTGCATGTTAAACTGGTGCAGGGAATAAATAAAAATTCAATTAATTTAATAATATCAAGATATAACTTCCATAAAGCAATTTTTCCTCACTGTAGTAATACTTTAGGCATTTGAAACCATTTTTTTCAAAACACCACACTTACAACAATTTCTCAGTGTGTTATAAAAACAGGTTCAGTTTATACCTATGGAATGGAAAAAAATTAAGTGGTAAATTGTGAAATATTTTCATGTGACTTACTGACCAAGACTAAGAATCAGTTTATTAGCAGTATTTTCATACAAAATATTCCTACAGATGCAGTGGCAAAAGTAGGTGATTTCTAAATAATTAAATTGATACTCTGGGTAATATTTTCACTTGGAAAAGTTTTTTCAAAATATGTGAGCAACATTAAATGGTATTTTTACTTATAAACCTAAACCTCAGGCTCATTCTTTTTTACCAGCAGCTGCTATTTTTTTATGAACCTGTTAAAAAAAGCACTCAGATACTGTGTGCTGTTATTGCTTAAAATGCCATTTTTTAGAGCTAAAACTATAAAAGGAATCCTGGACTGAGTAGAAATGCCTAGGCATCCAATGACAGCACAGGAACCATGCAGATATTGTCCATGGAAAGGTTATCTCATTTTGCTCATTCAAGATTTAACGGGATTTTCTTCAAACAGATCTAGTCGTTATTTTAAATAAAGTGAATGCTCATATGAAATTTCTGACTGCAGTTTTGGTTAAAGGCAAGGATGTGCAAGTGGCATAGTGGCCGATTTTGGTGGTACACTAAGTAGTAATATTGTTTCACAGGGTTCATAGTTATTATATATATACATGTTGCACAAAAATGATTTGTTCTGTGTTCTCCCCTGGGCTTGTAAATTGGTTAACCCCTCTACCTCTCCCTGCCTCCTTGCTTGTTTCCTATTGGTTGAGGCCCCATTCCTCCCTTCCCCTTTGCCTGTTTTTAAAAATCCCCCGGAGAAATTCCTGATCGCCTTTCCTGCCCTAGAAGTGATTTCTACAATTAACTGAAATTAAGGTCTCAGGCAAGGAAGGTATTTTTTGTCTTCTGCCTTTTGTCCTGAAGACTTGCTTATTTCCCTGTGGCTTGGCTAGCCAGGGACAAACCTGGGGGAAAGAAAGCGATAACTTCCGCTGATGTCATGTGGGAGCTGCCTGCAGCCTGTCTGCTGTGGTGAGTCTCAAATCTGCAATGATTTGGATGAGATGACTCCACAGCCATGGGGTACAAAGCACAGTACTGTGCAGGCCTCAGCCTGTCCATGTGAACTGTAACGTGGATCACTACCTCTTTCATGTACAGCAGTTTTCTGATCAGGAGTCCTTCAACAAACATCATTGTCTTTAGAATCCAAGACAATATTATTGATAGTTGCTATGAAAATTAAACCAGTCCATATTTGCACAATTGACACTATGTGAGCATCATTGTACATGAAAAATTTGTCTAAGTTGCAAATACAAGAATGGATGTTGAGAGTGTCTTTGGGTTATCCAAGACTGCTGTAAAAAACCAGCATTTGTCTGATATAAATTTGAGCTGTATTGATGGCCACCAGTGAAAGATCTAGCCATGTGACTCAGGCTCCTTTATCCCATAAACACACAAATGAAAAATTGATTCAATCAATAGGAGTCCTTTGGAATTAGCATTTTCTATATTTTTACAAAAGCTTAATTTTTAAACTAGGAGCAAGAAGTGGATGATTAACTGTCAGAATGTATTATAATCTCATTTGTTATTGCTAGTTCAACTCCTTTTTGGAAAACTCCATGCCAGGAATGGAGCAAGGGAGAGAGAGAGAGGATACAAGAATTTGATGCAAGAATCTACCTGGAAGAGACAAAGGTTCATATGGAAGGGACAAAATTTTCTTCTTGGATATAAGTGCTCTTGCTGCAGTCTGGTAGCTTTTTGCTTCTTTGATGTTTTGTCTTTCTGGGAAGGAAGACATTTTCTCTTTTTTTAGGCTTGACACAAAGAACTTTTCTGGAAGAGGTAAGGCTTTCAAAGGGTTATAAACTATCTGCTCTCATAAATTCCAGAAATCTGAAGGAGACAATCAGTCTAGTTATTGACAGTGCAAGGAAATGATCAGATGGATGTTCACTTTCTTTTCTGTCACCTCCTCTGTCACACTTGTCCTAAGCAGGCTGTGGTGAGGCTACATGCTATACATAATACTTAGGGCTTCCCTATGGAAGCACTAGTTACAACCTTTCAAGATGGTTGCAGAAAGCACTTTAACAGGCACTACAGAAATGTGAAACATTTTGGGAAAAGATTCTCCTCTTTGGGAGTTTTGTTTATCTTAGTCCGCAAAAACTGCTCAAGTACCAGTAGGTGTAAAGCAATGATTGAGAGGAGATTTTGCCACATACTAAAAAAATAAGTATGGTACAAGAAACTTTGTTCACATCCTGAGCAGATTTGTCTGACCTTAGGTTGCCAGTAGTGAACTGACATGTTATTACAGAAAATCTGAGGATTTACTGCTGCTATGACTTCCTCCAGGAAAGAAACTGCCTTTTTCCCAGCCTTTCCTGGTGGGTCAGTAATATCCCTCCTCAGATACTCTATTTTCTAGTGGCTAGTGGCTACTTTGGGCAAATTAAAATTACTTGCTCCCTGGTAAAACTAAACTATTCACTGTAGCAATAAAAAGTGCTTTTGAAGTGCAAATCTCAAGGCTTGATCCTCACTGATGAGAGAAATATTAGGTACACAAATTCTTTTCATCAATTTTACACTGATGAATAGACACAAACCAACATGTGGAAAAGACATGTGGTTCAGTGCAGAGTACTATGAAGAGTGGGTTTTTTTTGTTCAAGAAGGTAAAAATATAGTGCAATTTATCCCTCCATAATATGCTATATTAATTACGTGGTGCATATCCTGACCTAAGACTCCAGAAAACACGCTTCCCTTTAGAAATAAGCATCTTTTTAGTTACACAAAAAAAGCTTAGGTTGTTTCTCATGGATGTGGTTAAGAACAAACCTCTGCAGAGATTTCACCGAAAGCTAATAAAAGGTAATGATACTTCCATTTGACTTTCATGCTCAGTATTACCATAAGTGAAATGCATGCTTTACTTATGCTATGTGAATACAAAAATATATAGCATATTTCAGGGATAGTGACTTGAACATTTCCAATAATTAATTTGCTCCACTCAGCAGATGAAAAAAAGTTCTAATTATTTTCTTTACAGAAACACTACTAATACTGTCACAACTATATAGATTTTTTCTCTCATTTATACCAGAGAAACTATAAGAAACATGGCTAAAGCTACATGGTAGTAACAGGACTTTGAAAAATCAGACATATATTTCCCAGGTGTCCAGGCTCAGCTAAAGCTTCTGGGCCTCTGTATCCACCCACTGGCTACCCATCATGTACTCCACTGGCAGTACAAGAGAACTCTTAGCAACCTAAATGATTGATAAAATAAGATGGAGAACATGAAAGGCTTTTAGCAACTCCTGCTAGAAATGATATAAATCATGAAAGAGACTTAGGTGAAGGTCTAAAATGAAGGTCTTAGATGAAGGTCTTTTTGTATCTATTTGGTTCAGATGAAGAGAATAACTGAAGAAAATATATTAAACACTGCAGAAAACATATTAAAAACAATCCAAAACTCAAAGAAAGCACACAAAATTTAGCTTTTGACAAGCTGCACACAAAAGCATTCTTTTGTACAAGGAGCAGGACTCCTGTACAATCCTGTACATGACAGATGTTCTTGGTAAAACACAAAGTAAAACACAAACTTTCATGCTACCATCAGCTCTCAGTACAGCATTAATAGTATCTGCTGGGTGCTGCCCTCAATTCTATCACTTTGTTATTTTTCATAAAAATTTACTAATTATTCTCTGTGGGAATAACATTAATTGCTGGTCGATTCATAAGCTTATGCAGTTTGTGAAAATGTTGCAATGGCTGGCGAGTGCCATGGAAACTAAATTTCTTAGGGTAATACAAATGTCTGAGTCTGGGCATCCTTCATTGTGCTTGAAGCAGTGAGCAGAATGAAGACCAAGACTCAGAGAAAATTCAGTGCTTTCTGTTTATGCAGAGTTTACAGTGATCAACTGAAAAAAAACAGGGCATGATCTGAAGCTCCCAACTTGCCACCTTAAGCAAAATGTTGCCTAAGTGCTATCGCCCTTCCTGGCAAGATTTGATCTATGACGTCTAGCATAGATCACACTCTCAGGCAGTATTGCAAGGATACCATCGGTTCAAAGACTGAGCTCCTAATATAATAAATGGATGAGTTTTCCCTTTTTAAGGAAGGGCAAGAAAAAAGTTAATTAGTCACATGGAAGAGTAAGATGTAAAGTGGCTTAGTTTACTGATGAAGGCCTAGCCATACCATCAGCTCCTGGAGAATGCTGGGGACAAGGAAGAGCAATTCTAATTACCAAAGATGGAAGAGTGAGCTCTCTTGTAGCTCAGATATTTAAAAGTTTCTGTCTGACCCAACACACATGAACCTAAAACTTCAGATTAAAAATCAACTAAGCAAGGAAATTTAATGCAGTAATCTTAGATCTTTTTTGCATTTAAAAAATTAGTATTTGGGATTATTAATGGAAATCTTTATTAGATGCTATAATTATTTTGGAAAATTGCAAAGTTTGATCTAGACCCATGTGTTGTATCCATTTGCCAGAGGGAGACTGAAAATGCTTTGGTTTTTCTTCTGTTATAGCTGAGAATGTTTTGGCAGGCATTTGGGAAGGGTGTTCTTGCTGCAGGCTTTTGGTTCAGAAGTTCCCATTCCTGCAGCCTCACAGACTAAAATACCGTATGTGACATACTTTGCTTTTGTCAGGACCTAAGACCACAAGTGCCTGGCCCTGACCAACCTCAGAAAGGGCCCAGGTGTACTCATGGGCCAAAGAGCCTCTTTCAGCATTTCTCAGCTGGGGCTGTAGTCCCTGCCCCATTGAGACTGCAAAAGTGCTGGTCTCAGCTGTGCCCTGTTATAAACTTGCATAGTCATCCAGACTTTTGGTCATCCTTGGCTGCTGGCCTTATGACTTCCTTGCTTATTTCACCCTGGGGACTGTGGGATGGAACTGTGTCTTGTTGTTCATGTTTTCTTGCTTTATCTTCAGGTGCCTGTCTCTTAATGAGCCATTATCCTGATAATTTTCAGTCAGATGCTTATAAATCACAATATAGATTGAATTTTTCTTGCAGTTATTGCAGCATAAATCAGGAGTGATATGTGAGCTTCACCTCTATAAAGTCACTATGTGCTCTACCTGAAGTCCCAAATGTCCAAATTTTCATTTCTTGTATAACTTGCTTGTCTAGTTAAAACAGAACCTATTGCTCCCTTGATGCAAACACCTGAATGAGAAGATATGCATTATATTTTATTAAGTAACTTTTAAGGGGTTTAAGTTCTTTTATGCTTTATGGCTCAGAGCAATATAAAAGGACGAGAAATGAAAACCTGGCATAGAATTCAAAAGTTGAGTAGAATTTTGAATCTTGCCTACAGGAGTTTAGAGCTGGTTGAGGAGCTCTTGGCCAAGATGAAAAATTGTGGGAGGAAGTGAGTAGACCAAACAAGGCTCGGGAAGATAAAACAGAGCTTGACAAGATGACCAGCCAATTCTGCAGACACAAACCCAAGTTCAGTCTCACATCAGTGACACTTCTATTCCAGTAACTCACTTGCACAATTAATCTTTAGAGGTGCCTAACAAAACAAAACACAAACTGTTTTATGATTCTGTGATCATGAAGATAAAACTGCAACTGCCTTTACCAAAGCAATCATGATTGTATCTAACATTTTAGCACTTTATTTCATGGGGAGAATTAGACTATTAGACTAAATTATTATAAAATAATTTATTCATGGAACAGGTTGTAAAGCATTGCAACACACTGACCAGGGGAGTGGTAGAGTCACAATCTCTGGAAGCGCTCAAAAGCCATGTGCATGTGGCACCTAAGGACATGGTGTAGAGGTGAACATGGTGGTAGGACTACCTTGAAGGCAGATGATCTTAAAAGTCTTTTCTAAACTTAACAACTCTATGACTCCATGGCACTGTATTTGATACTAACCACCTGTTACTCCTAAATTGAGTACAGGTGAGCGGCTTTGTGTACATGGAGAAACTAATTATACCATCTGCAAATCTCAAATCCCATTAAAGATATTTGATAGATTTTTTACTAATCAAATTGATAATATTTAGCAGTATTTAATAGCAACTGTCCCAAAGCTTACTATTATATAGATACTTACCTTCTATTCCAATAACAATATTTTCTGTGTGCAATTCCTATTTGCATCATTTGAGATGGGTACTTGCCAACACGGGAAGACTCACACAAACCAATATGTTTGATAAACAAGCTTCGACTTTATTCAGAAAGAACAACTCTTTTATACTTTTCAGTAAACATGCACACCTGTTACAATATCTTTGGCGTGAACAGAGTACATTGCATACTCCTTCTTGCTGCGATCTGAGTTACCAGGGTTCTTCCCACACTTTCTCACTAGATGTATTTCCTCTTGCTTGTAAAAAACAAGATTATCAGGGGCACAGTGCTCTTGCTTTGCTCCTCAGCTAGCAAGTTCCAAATAGGCCTACGTGGGCCTATTTCATCTAACCACGCTAATAAGAGGATTGCTCATACACCATCCCAGCATCTAATTTGCGGCGTTCTGCAACAGGTACTAATTATAAAACTCTAAGCTGCCTAATTTAAAATAAGTGTGTACCTGTTCCTCCAAATATGGTAGAATAAATACATTCTTTCTACACCTTTGAAATTGCCTCTTCAACTCTTTCCTCTTCCACTGTACTTTTACATTTTAATGAGCCATTAAAATCAATGGGCCATTAGAACAACCCTACAGACAGATGAATTGGTCTGTTCCAAATAAGTACATCAGAGAATTTGTTTTTCTTTTAAGCTGAATACCATTCTTTGTAAAAGGTTAGAAAAATCTTCTTCAGTTATTGATAGCAGTTTTCTGTGGGAAAGGCAACTAGGCTATTTGTTGTTTTTTCAGCTCTCAGGAGCTCTTTGCCTTCTGGTTGACTTCATACCTTCTCTCTGTTGGAATGCCAGATACCAGCAAGTGGTCACTGTTTCTTATACCTGTTCTCAGGATAGTTTGCAATTTATGGGGTAGTTGTCTTCAAAAAAGAGGCTAGGTTACACTTAGCTATTTCAGTTCTGCTGGAAATTTACTCTCTGTCATTACTCCATGTCAAATAATATACATATTTTCATGTGACCTTGGGTAGATTTAGTGTTTTTTATCCAGAATTGCATGTATGAGGCTGAGATTTGTATGATTGCTCCTCCAGTGTAACAGAAGTGTCCTCATGAGCCACGTGAAGTTACCTGTTTCCTGAAGAAGATGAGGAGTAGATGAGTAATGTAAACTATGGGAAACCTCATTAGAGGCTGGAACTTGCTGGAGAAACCAATAGCACAGTATCCTCCAGCAAGAAAAGCTGTAGAAGGTTCTCTCTTCTCCTATTTTGCAGCAGCAAACAGATGATTGCAAAATCAAAGGCATAAATACTCACTGCCCTTTCAATCTGATACCCCATTAACATGCAGTAGTGGTGGTAAGTACAGTTAAAAATAGCAGCTCCAAAAATTTAGACTGAGTACTGGATGAGTTGTCTAATAAGCTACCAGCACTGCAGCAGAGCAAATGCAGGACTGGTACCAATGTGCCACATTTTGACAACCATATTTTGCCTGAACTTACCTAATTCTTACTCTAAGTGAGAAGTCTGCTGCCTGTTTTCACACCACACAGTAAAATCTAAGCATACATTTTTAATGAAGGACACAGCATAAATACTTGAAATTAGCCACTTAGGAAGAAAAAGATAATTCCATCCTACACATCAGAAAAATTGTGCAAAAATTGTGAAAAATGAAGTGATTGGCATTTCTACTGCTGCTAGAAAACAATATAAAAATGAAAAGATGGCAATAAAATAAGATTTTTAATTTTTCAGTCTGAAACATGATGTAAAATGTTTGTGAGGAAAAAGAAATCTACCAATTTAAAGTATTTCTCTTTCACCAATTGAGTTATAAACAATGTTGAATAGGATTAGCTAGGAAGTAACTAAATCTACTCAAATTATAACTTTATTATGTAAATGGCATATTTTCCTATGCTATTACTCTACACCATATCAACTTATTCCAACCTGGGTTTATTTGTGAATCTTTCTACCTCTTCTCCTAGCTCTATCTTTTTTTTCCTATTATTTTTCTTCCTTAATTTTCTTTTCTTTTTTTTTTTTTAATTATTTATAAAGGCCTGAAATTAAGCTATGTTTTTTGCTGCAGGTTTTAATTTCCTGACATGCATAAGTTTGTTAAAATAATGAGAACATCGATAAGTCAGATTAAACACAGCAAAAACTAGACACTTTCTACATTTACTTTTATTTTTTCCTATGCTTCACATATATATTAAATGTATATTTAAATCTGCATTAATATAGACTACATACACATACATTTTTTATATATTATATTTATTCCTTCTCAACCCAAATAATTAATATAGCAAAACATTACAAATGTGATTAGAATTGAATTGATGATTCAACTACTTAGGGAACAAATACCAATGGAAAATAGTTTTTTCTGTTTATGATTTATTTCTAATAATGTCAAAAAAATTGAAGGGAAGGCCCATCTCAGCTGGAGTTGTTGGCTGACAGCTCAGCTGAGAGTTTTCCAGGCCCAAAGACTCAATGAAATCTGAAAAATCACTGTCACAAATGGGATTTGGATGTTAGCTCTTCAAGAGGAGTTTTCCCACTTGAAAACTTTTATGAATCACATATTTATGCATGTTTTGTTATTATTTTGAAGAAAAATGCTGTCAGTATTTTAGCATCTAATTCTCAAAAGTCCAGGATTTTTGCCTTTGTCAGGACTTGTAAGACTTATTTTGAAGATGTAGCGGTTTGAGTCTGTGATTTTGGCATAACTTTTATCTTGTGCAGAGGTTGCACTTGCCAGAACTACTTTCTTACCTTTTGCTGTGAGACAGGACCAGGAGAAAAAGAAAAGCAAAACAGGCTTAAAACTTCAGAACTAAGAAAACTTTTATTGACAAATTAAACTGGTTTGTAGAAATTAGAATGAAACCTGTAAATCACTTCTCTTCCCCTTTAGCACTCTTTTTCTTTTCCCACCGACACAACAATGTAGAAGACAAAACTCAAAGATATCTCACTCTTAAAACAATCTTTCAATCTACTCAAGAGGAGGAGCTTCTCTAGCAAAACCATGGAGACTTCCCTAGAAAGACTTGGTTTCTAGTCTTTCTTGGGGTGCAATCTTTACAAGTGCATCTGCCTGGAGGAAAAATATGCACTTGTAAAAGCCTTCCCATCTCACAGCTCTCTCGAAGCTGTGCTCCTGGGCCACATCAAATGCATGGGGTATTATATTTTAAAGATGAATGTTCAAATGCAAAGATTCAA
>VWZN01007043.1:52834-68889 GCA_013396955.1 Regulus satrapa
GCTGGGGCTCAGCGCTTCCCGCCGCTCCCATGCCCGTGTAGAAGCATCTCGAAGCTTCTCGGCCATGCCGGGGCCCTGAGCCCTCTCGGTCATGCGGACCTAGCTCAGAGTATGAAAAGAAAAACAAAAGACTCGGCCGGGCCGGGCCAGGCCGGGCCGGGCCGGGCCCAGCCCCCACCGGCCATGCGGCGGGAGCTGGCCTGGCCCGGGTGCGCCCAAGCTGTTACCTCGGTCTTCACCGGAAAGAAAGAGAGCTTCTTTTCCGGGTTTTCGATTTTTAAAATGTGTATGCACAGAGGCGTACACTTTTCTGATTGGTCAATTACTTCTGTGGGCTAGGTTCTAACTGAGACCAGCACAGAAGACTTCTAGAACCAGCTTTATTTTTAAATTTAGCAAAATAAATAGCTTGTTTTTTAAAAAATTTAGATTTCAAAAAGTTTTTCCTCTGTGGAAAATATTTTGATTGTATATTTCTCAGTTACCTTTGTTAATAACAGAGGGGTTTTGGGGGTTTTTTTGCCATCATCCCTCTAGAAAGTAATTTTGAACCTTGTAATGTATCCTTTTGTGTCTGTGATCAGCATCTCTGCAGTTCTAATTGATCCTTGGCTTTGATCTTAAATGGCCCATTGGTTCAATAATTGATTAGTTATTTTTGTGTACTCTCTAAATATCTGTCCTGCTTTGGATGAATTTTGTTAAGCATTTAAAAGAGCAAAGTTTACTTGAAAAGAAGATTTTGAAATTGAAACTCCCATGCCAGAAAATAAGCAAGATAAACGTCTTTAATTTATTCAGACTGGGTGTAAGAGTAAGTTTCATATAAAAAATCTGAGAGAAATAGTAGCTAAGATAGATACCTAGTACTAAATAATTTTAGTACTTCTAATTTCAGTCATGGCAAAAAAGGGCGGTAAACTTGCCAGCTGATTATCATATATGTATCTTGATAGAACTGATAGCTCAATTTTGAAAACAAGGTATAGAAAAAGAGATAGAAGATATTTTTGCTCTTCTAAGTATTGGTAAACACAGTTAAAATCAATGTACACAGAAAGGAGGAATTAATACTTTCAATTCCAGGAGGTTTATTAATTTTAAGTGTTTTATTACTACATAGAAGAAAACTTCATCATACTAATAGCTGCATTTCATCTTGGAATCAAGAAGATGATGGTCAATTGGGTAAAAGAATATTAAATCAATAGGAAGGAGAAAAAAAAAAAAAAACCAAAACAGAATTATTCAAGAGTGACTATTCTAAAGTGCTTGGAAATGAGCCATGTGACTCAGGCATGCCTGAGTTTTACTCTTGCTTCTTGGAGAACTGAATTCTAATAGCCAGAAAAGACAAAACAGGCAACTTCATGCATATACATATACATATACATATACATATACATATACATATACATATACATATACATATACTTACAAATTATAAATATATTTTTTGTTTATAAATATACTTTAAATAATAGAATAATAGATTATCTCAAGTTGGAAAGGATCATCTGGGACATCCAGTCCTGCTCCTTGCTCCTTGCAGTACAACCTACAAACAAATAAAGAGAGTCATCCAGAGGCTTCTGGAACTTTTACAGTCCCCTGAGACTTCACTTCTCAGGGGAGTCTGTTCCAGTGACAGACCACTCTCTCACTAAAGAACCTTCCACCAATGGAGCTTCATTCCCATTTCCTACTGTCCTACTGATCACCAGAGAGAGGAGATCAGCACCTTCTCCTCCACTGTCCCCCACTGAGGAAGTTGTAAACTGCGACAAGGTCACCTCTTAGTCTTCTCTTTCCTAAGCTGAACAAGCCAAGTCACCTCAGAAACTCCTTTTAAGTCCTGACCTTTCATCATCTTGGTCACTCCTCTCTGCACACACACTGATAATTTGATATCCTCCTTTCACTGAGCTACTCAAAACTGCACACAGTGGTAGTGGCTAAGACTGCACCAGTGTGGAGTGTGAGGCTCTTCCTCCATGCTGTATTTGGTGAACCCAAATCACAGCTAGTCCACCCAGATGCCAGGTGACACTGCCAACTAACATTCTACTTGCCATCAAACACTGCTCTCCAGCTTCTCATACCCCCAGTTTTCATGAAGAACCAACATTATGCTAACTTCACTGCAGAATCCAGCACTTGCTTTTGTTAGATTTTGTTGTGATTGGTAATTTTCCAGCTCTGTAGTCTATTCAGATCTCCCTGTAAGGTCTCTCTAAACTTGAGAGAGTCTACAGCTCCTCCTAATTTAGTATCACTGCCAAACTTATTAAAAAGGTGTTCCACAACTGCATAAAGATAATTTTTAAAAATAATCATTTGCCCTAAAATTGAACCCCAGATAAGTCCATTAGTGACTGGTCACCAGCCTGATGTAGTCTCATTTGCTATCCAGCTCTCCAGTTAACTGCTCATCCAGTATATTATGTAATTGTCTAGCTGTTTGCTGAATATTTTGTCTAAAAGAATATAAAGAGTTACTGAAGGTTTCCAGCATAAAAAGAGATTTTTTATATATCTATATACACATATAAAAAGACTTACTGGAAATCTTCTTTTATTAAAGATAATTTTCCTGCTTGTTTTATTCATTTGTGATTATTTTTTACTGCTTATGCTTATTTTCAGTTATAAGTACAGATAAGTTTGCACAGAACCAGTCCACTAATTTTTTTCCCAGGTAAACTAAAGCAAATTTTGACTAGAAGAGGAGAAATAAGTTTTGGGAAGACTTCAGGGGTTTACTCAACACTGAGATTAAAATGAATGCTCTAAAGTTATTTTCTTTATGTTTTGTGTGTAGTCCATCTGTTAAGACTTTTCTTATTGAAAAACTATTGTTTCCATTTGGATTTCTCTGTAACTGTTCTGAGCAAGTTAAAATAGGCAGAAGTTTAGCCTGGTAGTATCCTAGAAGTGGCAAAGTCACCTTGATCCCATTGACTGTTCTGTCCAGCAGAGCATCATAAAGCCAGATTTGTTGCTGAGGGTGGTGTTGGACAATCACAGTGAGCAGTAGGTAATTCTAGGGCCACAGCCAGCAGGACTAATTGTGTCTCCCAGCTCAAACTGCCCCAGGAGCCACTGAATTTTAGCTCTCCATCCCTTCCTCTGATCTCTGGAGCAATGCATTTAAAATACGCGATTGCTGCTGAAAACTTACATCAGCTCTAATTCTTTCTTACTATGATGGGATAATGTAGCAAGGGATTCAGAAATGTATCCCCTAAAAATAGTGTCCTAATTAAATTTGCATGAAATATTTTGGCTTGTCTGGACAATAGAAGGGATAGAAGGGAAGTGTTGCCAGATTTTAATCTAACAGAAAGAAAAACTTATCTGATGCAATCATTTCATAAAAGTTAAGAAGATGAGTGAACCATTCCTACATTGTGTACTTTAGCCAAGTAATTTCACTATCAGTCCTTTTCTCAGTATCCTGTGATTGATAGAGGAATTTGCTGGGTGAAGCAATACGTTGAATTTTTGATATCTTCCAGAATTAGGCTCATAGCATCAATCTAATCCTTCAAAGTTAATGAGAAGATTACTTACAAATTAACTGCAGTTACTTTTGTCTTAGATTCATCTGAATGGACTTTGAGTTGTAAGAACATTTATGTCATTATCATATAAACTAATTATTTTATTAACTTTAGGATTTCCCTAGTTCAAAGACCAAAGCAATATTAGCATCTTTAGTATATTGTATGCCTGTTTATAATTATGTTAGTTCAGGAACCAGATAAATGACTTCAGGGTTTTGGTAGGTTATATATTATTGAAATTTAGGCTTAATTGCAGTATTAATACTTATTCTATGCCTCTGAGGAATGTGGATAGCTAGAATGTGGGTTATCAATGCATAAGACTCAGGATGTCTCTGCGGTGCATACATAATGGACATGCTGTGTGTGTTTTATATATAGAATCATAGAGTTAAATGGGTTGGAAAAGACTTTTAAGACCATAGAATCCAACCTCTAACCCAACACTGCCAAGTCCACTACTAAACTGTGTTCGTACATGACTCATCTACATGTCTTTTAAATATCTCCAGGTAATTCAGCTACTTCCCTGGGTGGCCTGCTTCAGTGATGGATAACCCATTTGGTGAAGTCTTCATAATATAAAACCGAAATCTCTCCCGACTCAACTGAAGACTGGCTTGTCTTGTTCTCATCCTTTGCTCCCCACTGCAATAAATAAAGAATGGAGAATTTCCATAACCATCCCTTGGTTGCAAATATATTAAAGGAAACTGGTAGTTTTGGGTTTTGGAAGGCTTTTGGTTTGGTTTTGAATCTCTTTTTTCAGTTGCAATCGTATGAAGTTCCTGTTGGTCTTTGGACCTTCTGTTTTTCTCCCTACAGAATCTCTACATTCTTGTAGTCCTCCCTGAGTGCCTTCCCCCTGCTTCCAATGGTTATAAACTCTCTCTCTCTCTCTTTTTTTTTTTTTCCCCCTGAGTTTCAGACAAAGCTCTTAGCTCATCTTTTTCCTCATCATCTCATCTTTCAACACATGAGGATTATCTGCTTCTGCACATTACGGAATTCCTTCTTGAAAAATCTCCAGTCTTTCTGAACTCCTTTGCTTCTTCAGGACTGACTCCCAAGGGACTCTCTCAGCCAGGGTCCTAAACAGGCCAAAGTCTGCCCTCCAGAAGTCCACATTAGCAGTTCGTCTTATTCCCCTCCTTACTTCTCCAATGTAGGAAAACTATAATTTCATCATCTCTGTGCTCAAGGTGGCTTCCAGCCACCCACAAATTCTTTTCTGTTTGCAAGCAGCAGGTCCATATTAAAAAAATGCTTTCTGTGCAGATGTTGCATTCACTCTGTACAGGTTGAGAGGACTTGTCTGTAGGAGAATTAAACCCCTGATTAGGGCAATAGAGATACAAGGCCTCAATGAATCAGAAGGCTAAATAAGATACTTTACTAAGATCTATATGCAAGAGAAGAGAAGCAGCAAGCAGCATACATGCAGGCAAACCAGACAAACAATCCAGATTGCAATGTCCATCTGTCCAAAACATCCAGGGTATACTGATAAGGCAGAATCCTGTACTAAGCATAGATTGACTATCCTCCATAAACATCAGTGGATGTTATGAAGAGTTCTCCTAGTTCTCAAAGCAATCTCAGGGCCAAGTGTTTGGCCCATGTTGTAGGCAACACTTGTCTGGAATTTCAACAAACCAGTTTGCTAGATTCCAAGCAAATTTTGAACATCTTTGGCAAAATACTAAAATTTCTCTCTTTCCAACATGAAGAGAAAATGGTCAGAAGGGGTAAAGACTAAATAAACCAAAATCATGTGATCACATGGGTTGTAATCCTGTTGTGTTTGGGACTTTCTAAGTGCAATACCTAGGGAAAGCGATTTCATCCCTTATTTTCTGCACTGTATTTGGGAATAGGTTAGTGTCTTTAATTTTGTTGTGCTGTACTTCAGTGGGGTTTTGTCCACACATTTTACTTATTAAAATATCAAAGCATAGTTTAAATTTGAAGTTACTGAAAGTTAAGGCACTTGAACATCTTGAAAGTTGAGCTTCATATATGTAAGCAAAAGAATAATACTATTTTTTACTTTCTCATGTTTAATACCATAGCTTGTTTAAAAACCTACTGCCACTGAAAATTGTTCTCAAGACATCTTTTTCTGTCAAATCTTAGCATCAGAAAGTTGGTAAAAAAGAATATTCTTCTACCTTGGAATATTCAGTTCTTTGAAAAAAATTGCACCTGTAACAGCTTCTCCATAATCTCAAAGCACATAAAAGGCCTTTTATGATCAGTGATAGAATATCTTAATGATAACAGGTTATTGGATTGCTTATAATTGTATATTCCTGTGTTCATTGATATATTTTTCTAAGGCACCTTATAATGTCTAGAACTTATTTTTTAAAAGATGCAGTAAATCTTAACTTTCCAAAGGGGACTTAGACTAGTTGGTTTAAAGCAAGAAGTCATTAAGAGTGAAAAAGTATGCTATATTTATAAGAAAGTAAGAACTGTCCTGTATGTATTTAAAATTAAGTCAGTTGAGAGCATTTCTGTTCTCAGCATTTCACTGACTTCACACAACCCATTAGTTCTTGCTACCACAAACAGAACTAGAAAGAGATGTGGCAATCTGAGCAAAATCAAAATTAATTTGCCCTCAGTAATATAGGATATAAGCTTAATTGCTGTCAGATTGTTGCATATATAGCAACTGAGAAGTAGAATCCCCCTGATTTGAAAAAATCACAGAATATTTCTTTTATTACTGTAAACTTATTCTTCTGAAAATATTAATGAGTTTCATTCACTATAAATAAACATATTTTTCAACATGATTTTACTGCTAGATAGCAACTAAAACATGGTCTTGCCAGCTCCTTTAACTTTAACATACATTTTCTTGCATTTGATTTTTCCTAAAGCCTCAGCTCCTGAAGATATAAAATTGCTGAGAAATCTTAGCTTTCATTATGAAAAACGTGAACACTTACATTTCATAGTTATAGAGGGAAAGCTTGAAAATGAGAAGACCAAGGACTAAGGTTTATAAACCATCCAGTCTAAAAAAAAGTAAAATACATTATTTTTAAAAATCTCATTTAAATGACTCTCATTACTTCAGGTTGGGGTGAAAAGGGAGGACAAAAAAGAAGTATGGATTTGAATTTAAGAGGTTTTGAATAAAAGAGGTTTATAACTGTTGTGGTTTTGGATGACAAGTATCTGCTAGGGAAGACAAGAACCTCCCTTGAAAATAGAAATTGAAAAAAAAAAAAACTCCCTTGCTCTGAATTAATTTGATTTTGAAGTTAATTAGCTTTCAGGCAAAGGTATGGGAATAGGAATAACTGTTCTTTACTAGTAAGTTTAACAAGGCAAACAAGCAACAGCAACTACGGCAGTCAAATAGTAAACAGAACTAGGGTTCTCCCCTTCGGTATAATTACAGTTACAGCTGGCAGGGAGCACTGGTGGCTCCCCATGTGGCTGCAGGGGCGCTCCGGCTCAGGGAATGCAAGGTGAATGGCAGTCCAGCCAATACCGGGAGTGATGGAATTCCTGAGGCTGAGCGGGGTGTGCCAAGTATCCGTG
Source organism: Regulus satrapa (assembly GCA_013396955.1). Lineage (NCBI taxonomy): Eukaryota > Metazoa > Chordata > Aves > Passeriformes > Regulidae > Regulus > Regulus satrapa. The sequence goes on from VWZN01007043.1 coordinate 59,962, forward strand.
GTGCTGGCTGGAGAGCATGGAGATATCCAGGTGGGTCTGGGGTACCAAGTGTCGAAGGGCAGGGAAACTCCAGATCAGTGCTGGAGAAGCGATGGGATTGCAGCGGCCGCGACAGCTCCCAGTAAAGCAGCGAAAAGGCTGGTCCTGAGTTCCCAGACAGACCAGGTGAAAAACCCAAGGCTGCAGGTGAGGATCTGGCCTGATAGAACAGAACTCTGGAGTGATCTTTTTTTGGATCATGTTAAGGGCTCTTTCAGGGCCTTATCCAGTTCTTATTTTCATGATTCAGTACTCAGGACATTAATTAGTACTGTAAAATATTGATCAAGAAGTCTGGCTAGTTAAATAGAATTTTCCTTAGTGATATTATTCACTTTGTTAGATGTATTCAGTTTCAGAATACTACAGTGATTCTGCATATTAATTGTGAATAAAGGCTGTCATAATACCTTGGATGACTTCTCACTGTGTATTTGCTACACTCTAGTCCCCCTACTGAAGGTAGTGATCAAATACATAGGATGAGCAATAAATTTTGGTGTAATTTCTAAATCACAGAACTATTAAGGAAATTTGGCCAAATCTGGCAGCTCAGAGAGGCAAAGCTGAATGACCCCCCAGGGCAGCTTGCAGCTTGCAACTTGCAGGGTTGTGTATGTATTGCCAGTAGGTTCACATACAGAGTACCACATACAACACAAACTTACATATAAGATTAGAGAATCACTGAATGTTTTGGGTTTGAAGGGGCCTCTAAAGATCAGCTTAGTCCAACATCTCTGACATGGGCAAGGACATCTTTCACTGGATCAGATTGCTTAAAACCTTGTCCAATCTAATTCTGAATACTTCTTATGATGGGGCATCCACAGTTTTTCTGGGCAACCTGTCCCAGTGCCTCAATACTCTTATAGTAAAGAATTTCTTCTTATGGCAAATCTAAAGCTATAATCTTTCTCTTTAACAACACTGCCTCCTGTCCTAGAGGCCTAGGTAAAAAGCCTCTCTCCATTATTCCTATAAGTCCCCTTTAAGTATTGAAAAGCCACAACCCCTGATCTCTTAGACTTTCCTCATAAGAGAGGTGTTACAGCCCTCTGATCATCATTACCCTATTCTGGACTTGCTGCAGTAGGTCGTTGTTGTTGTGCTGAGGATGCCACAGCTGGATGCCATACTCCAAATGGGGCCTTGTGAGAGAAAAGAGAGGAAGAATCATCTTCAGGCTGCTGGCCATGCTTCTTTTTGCACAGTCTAGGGTACAATGACTGCAACAAACGAGATTCAAGGACTGAGAATTTACCCAGAATTATAAACTGGAAGAAGAACAAGATCAAAAATGAATGTTGTGTCCTTGTATAATGTTTCAGTTGCCTCCTATCTGTATGCCATGCACTAGTTAGTTTCTTTAGTAATGTGAAACAATTCAGAAAGCTTTGGTGCATTCATAACAAAAAGGAAACTACCCTAAATGACTTTAATCCGTGGTTTGGCTTTGATTGGAGGAGCTTATCTTTGTTTTGCTTGAACATTGATTTTCCTCAGTTTTCTTGTGGATTTTCTTAAAATTTAGCGTACCTTAGCATTTAGATGACTGGAGCTGTATAACATTTCTCTTTGGGAAAGATATTTTGTATAGTAAAGTTTACTAAATGCATTACTATATATATATTGATGGATTAATCTAAATAAACTGTAGTAATAGAATTAAGGTATACATGCTTATTTATGTAAGTGAAAAACAAACTTACGGGGAAAATGACTTTACTTTCTTGTTCCTGGGAAGGCTTATGATTGATTCAGTGAATATGGGCAGCTGTGGTGAAGAGCAGCATTTCACCAGAAATTTTTTCATAATCTGTCATATAAGAACTCAGGGATGAGAAGCAGTTTCTTAGGTTTTCACATCTAAACTCAGGGTACCTTAGTTCTGTCTTAGTTATGTTAAAATAAAATAAATGTGTGTGTGTGTGTGTGTGTGTGTGTGTGTAGAGAGGACATATCCAACCACTAAAATCTGAAAACTGGTGTGGAGGTGGGAGAGAAATTATGCTCTTGAATTCAGACCCATGCTGTATGTTTTATGGTGAGAGCCATAAAGACCACAAGGGCATTTGCCCATTTTTCAGACAGATACATGTTTCCAGAAAATCCTTAAATAATCTACTTAATCTCTTAGGATTTTCCTTTTTCCACATAAAAGATTATGTGTATTCCAGCATTGCTAGTCTATGTGTGTGAAAAACTTCCAGCTGTTTGCAACTTTGTGGGGCCTGCCTAGTTTTATGTACCCTACTTCCTGCATGCAGGGGTAATTGTCTACTTGCTTTTGTGACTTTCTTCACTGCTGTCTGGGTGACCAGACCGGAGAGGTACTAGTTGCTTTTTCAGAGTGGCGTGTCTGTCATGTTTTGACTCTGATGTCTGGAGGGGGGCCTCTATTCCAGAAATTCTCTCAGGGATAACTACCTTACTGATTCAATAAAATGTTGTTATTATTAGCTTCTGGTTTGTCTCTGTATACCAGCAACACAGCTAAAAAAAAAATAGCTATATTGAGGTAACCTAGGAAATAGAGAATTGTTAATAAAAACTAGGTACTGAAATACAAAAGGGGTTTGGAAGATACATAACTTTTTTTCCCTGAGGCATTTCAGATGACTGATTGAAAGAATTGCATAATTGGACCTACAATGACTTTACCTCTGTTGCTCATCAAACATAAGGGACAAAGCCTAAATTGGATTATTTTAGTAATTTTTCTTTTATTCTTTATGATTCATATTTGTGGTGTCACTTGACAGTCACCAAATACAGACTTGGGAGCTGCTAGAAGGCAAAGACACTTTGGAAAAGAAACAGCAGGTGACTCTTTCTCCATGAGCGTGCAAGGACTATAACAGTTTGGCAGTTTACTCTTCATGAAACTGCACATTCACACAGTAAAACTTTGTTGTTTTAGCAGAATACATAGTATAACAGTTAAGGAACTGAGGTACATACTGTCTTGCTGATTGAGTTAACATTTTAGGGAAAGTCTGTCAGAAACTAACCCCCTAGCTTCCTGAAATTAAATCAATATTACAGTCTCAAGAGCATGGGATATTTTAGGCAACTTCCTCTTTAAAGAAGAAAAATCATCAGATTTCACACCATGGAAAGTGACAGATAACATTAATTAGTAAACATCTAAAATTTTTCAGAAGTAACATTTATATTGGATTTTTAAAAACGTAGGTGGCCTTACAACAGTGCTCATGGCAATCCTCTAGGAAATTTTTTATGTACCTCCACCAACCGGTTATCACTTTTCAAGGTGATGAATAAGCTACATCTGAAATAAATCTAAAATGAGTGTAAATGAGATAAAAATAATGGTTTTAATATTTTACAGTAAAACTACCAATATCAGCATTCTTTTGAAGAAGTTTCTATTAATTTTCCACAGCTTAGGAAAAACACACTGTTCAGAAAATAAGCTGACATTTAATCTAATAGTTTCCTTTTTTTTTTTCTATGTAATTAAACTTAAATAAAATTAAGTGTTTTGCTTGAATTATATTACTACTTAAATATATATTTTAAATCATGGACACAGTATATTTTCAACAAATTAACATAACAAAGATGAAAAATATATCAACATATAAATAGTTAACATGATGGTAATAAAAATGATTTTTTTCCAGGATATGGTAGATGAAGTAGAAATATTACATTTCTCTGTACTGGGATTACTTTTTATACTGAAAACAGGTATTCTGGAGATAAATTGAAGAAATAATGCTCTAAAATATAAATGTCTAGAGAAAATGATAATGGAATAAAGTATCAATAAAAATATTTTTTTCTTGTTCACAACTGAAAATATAACCTACAGTAGAACAATGTATTATGATTTCAGCTGGAACACTAAATTACTAAACAATAAAGAAAACTTTTCCCCAACAGTAGATTCTCTGAAATGCTACCTCTAAGCATAGGATTAAGAACCCAGAGCTTGGAGTCAAGTGATGCACATGACAATAAACCTGTAAATTTTTTTCTTCTCCAGGAATGGGAAAAAAAAATTGAATCATATACGTATATATAACTTTCAAAACCTCTAAAATATACATGAGAAGTGTATATATATTGAGTGAAAGTTCCTTATGTGGGAAATGAAAATTCAGAGAGGACTTTAAAAAATTTTGATAATGAAGAGAAAACCTACTTTGGGACAAAACAGAGCTTTCAGTCCGCTACAGGTTTATGCAGTTTTACCTGAAGCATTAGTGTTTTGGATCATGGGGAGAAGGGAAAACATTTCCCCTGACCTTCCTGTTTCATTGTTCATCCTTCCTTAGGGAAAGTAGTCCAGGTGAGAAGCAATTCTTCTGTGGCTTCCTTGATACTACTGATCTTCAGCACCGCGTATAATGCTTTCATGGAAGAGAAATAAGAGCAAATTACAAATTTGGGTTTTGGCATCTAATTTGCTATTCAGTATTTATCAGTCCTCTGTCAGAGAGAAATGTATATATTACAAAGCTTGCAACATTGAGGCACAGTGTTGCTTTTTAGAGCCCAGACCAGCTATCAAAAATTGACATTTCCCTGTGGCAGTAGCTATCTCAGAGCAGGAAGTACAACTGCTGGAAAATGAAGAGCTAATGTAAATGCACTGTCTGAAACAGGAGTACTTTATTCTATTTCAGGTTCATCCCAAAATGATGAGAAGTTAATTTACTAGGGCCTTAGGCCAGACATCCATGCCATGGAGTATTAGAAAAATGAGTCCAAACCCTGGACCTACAATGATGTTATTGATTTCAAAGCTGTTCCAAATGACCAGTGAGCAGTGAGTCAGCATATCAATTGCTTTTTTGACAAAATAATTTTTGCCAGGAATCTGATCTACTGGCAATCCAGGATGACAGCCAGATTAAAGCAGCCATTTGGGAATGTTCACATTATTGTTCTAAAGACTGCCACCTAACGGTGGATTTTGGAAGCTTTCAAAGGCTTCAAATGGAAAGTCTGATTCAAAGTGAAAAACTAAAAAGACCGGCTTGATGAACTAGTCTGATAGTTCTTTTAGAAGAAAAGAACAGGAATGCTGAAGCAGTTTTTCTCGCTAAGAGAATTCTGACGGAGAACTAAGACTTAGTAGAAGCAGTCCATTTGATTTTTTTTGGTCGGTATCTCTGATTTCCTTAACAAGAGTAGCCCTTAAGTATTAGGGATAGCCTAGAGAACAGAAAGTTGAATACAAAACTGTTCCTTACTAAAGGAGTTATTTTCTTGCATACATTTGGAATTGATAGATGCCATTAACTCACAATAAGGCAACAAAAGGTTTTGAGTATAATTCACAGGGCCTAAAACATATGGCATCCAAAGGGACATGCTTTTAGCTTGCACTTGAGAAGGAAGACTCATTGGTTGCATACAGCATAAATAGACTCTGCTTACTGCTCCTTAGGGTTATATGGTGCTTAACCTAGGTCTTGTACCACTGCAAAAGAAAGATACAATTAAAATTACAGCCATCTGAAAATAAAAGGCTTTGTTGCAGAGACAAGAGGTAAGAAAGTACATTGGATCAGGATCTAATAATCACAGGGAATGGGAACAGTTTAGCAGATGAGTGGGAAAGGGTGGTTGAGGCACAAAGCTAAAATTGACTGCAAGATCTTTAATGTGCTGCAGTACATTAAGCCAGATTTGGTGCTTCACTCAGGCTGCAGCTTGAGGGAGTGATTAAAAGTAGATCTGATAGCAGATGTGATGAGTGGGTGTGTGAGCAGATCTTAAAATGTTGGCTGGAGTGAGCTTAAGAATTTTCATTTTAGAGCTACTTTGAAGGAAGACAAATTAGACTAATGCTTGTCGTTTATCTGCTATGAAATGCTTTCTTACTTTTGTTAGCCCAGATGACCAGTTTGGAGAAGTAAATTTAGTTGGCTAAGGGAAAATGAAAAAATCTTTTGTTGTTTCTCCTTTTTTTGGCAACTTTATGATAACTTATCATAAGCTCAGGAGTAAGAGAGTTTCCATGGCAAAGGAGTTTGGTTGTACATTGAACTTTCATTTATATTTAAATGAGTCAGACACAAACTATATTTAGTGGTATAACCTATTTTTTTAGTTATAATTTATGCAATNAAGAAAAGAAAGAAAGAAAGAAGGCAGCTAGCAGAGAGGAGAGCTGTCATGCAGATCAAGCGAGGTGACTTGATTGTTGCAATTTCGATGTCCATTGGCCAAAGTGATGGTTACAGCCTCAACCTGTGAGGGGTGGGGTAAGCACATGACACATAGAGTTAATTTGGTTAATATATGTCCAAGTTCAGGTGGGAATGCTCAGATACCTCCTCTGGGAAGGAAAGGGGAGTTTTACACTGTCTGATATAACACTGTGGATCATGTGCAGTGCTCTGAGAGGTGAGAGGCCCAGAAATGAGTTTCTGGGGGGCATTTCAGGATTCTTTGATGACTTATGATGCCTTTTGATATAACAACTGCCTCTCACAGGCATACTGAGCATACTGAGCTAGTTACGCCCCATGGGAAGGGATGAATGCCTTCAGGCATACATGTGACTACTGTCATGAATATGAAAGTCTCAATATTTTTCTCAGGGAGGGAGTCATCTGTGTAAGGGAGGACACTGGCAAAATTAAAAGCATTGTTCCACCTAGCATAATCTGCTCATTGGCCTTTTCACTTATCTGGCTTAAAACCTATCTTGCTACTTAAAAAAGGTTTGACTTGGTCATCCTCTAGTGATAAATGCTCACTCCTTCTGCACCTGGGCTGTTCTTATGCAGATCAGAAGATGTTTCTATGCAAAAAACAACCAACTTCTCAAGGCAGGCATGAAAGGAACTTAAAGATCTTTTTCCTTGAAGTATAATTTTGAAATGTTTTCTCTGATGACTTATGGGAGAAGAGGGGGACTGGAGGGGGAGAAACTCTGCTTTTCCTATAAAGGAAATTATAAACTATTTTCCATCACTGTAGTGTTCTGGGTATTTTTATATAAATTCCAGATTTTAAAAGATTCTCAATGTGTATGATCCAAGAATAAAGCTTGAAGTTTTCAGAGCAAATTACCTTTGCAAAATTCTTCAGAGAGTAACATCCCTTTCTCACTTCATTTGGCATTTCTTCTACCATTTTTTCTTCAAGAGGATATAAATGAGGAATATTCAAAGGAAACTGTCTTTCAAAAGAAATTGTATTGAGTTGAAAATTTACCCTATCGTTTTTAAGTGGCTTTCCCACATTCAACTGTTTTCTCACAGTTTTCTCACATGAAGAGCAACATCATACCATCCTTTCCTTCCTACCCTCTGTATTCCTTCACTGCATGACTACAGTTATAGACTTGTTAAATAAGACACAAACAGTAGAAGTACCAGGACTGATTTGAGGACCCCTACTGGTTCAATAACCATTAGGTTGCTGTAGGTTTTAAGGTCCAGCTGCTGGACTTTGAACCACTGATCCCAACCCTTTCAATGTGGTAATGCAACAATCTCTCATTGTCCATTTATCCAGCCCATATTGCACCCATTTGGAGATAGACACTACAGAAGAATAAACATGTCAAAGGCCTTGTTAAGTCCAGGAATACAACATGCATATCCCCTCTCTTATCCAAAAAATCAATTACCTTCTTGCAGAAAGCAAAGAGGTTGTTCAGCCATGATTCCTTCTTGCTATATCTACAACTACATTATTTGTTTGTTTGTTTGTTTGTTTCTAACAGGATTTGCTTCATAGTCTTTCTAACTTTTCCAGAGACTGAGATGAGGCTGACAGGCCCATAGTCTGGTAAATTCCTCTTCTCGCCTTGCCCTCCCTGAAAATAGGTGTGAGGTCTGCCGTTCTTCAGTTATCATGAACATCCCCTATGTTCCTATGACATTTCAAAGGATTTAGACAGTAGCCAACACCCTTCAGAACCCTAAGGTACATATGGACTATTGTATGTACAAGTAGATTAAGTGGTCCCTAATTCTTCCTTTCTTGAGGGTAATGTTTCAATGCTTGAGGACAGTCTTACCATTGAAAACTGAGGCACAGAAGGTTTTAAGAACCTGTGGTGGTCACAGACATGACCCATGACGGTTACCCCATCTGTGGGCACAGATTGTGACCATGGGTTTCTCCATATTCTTTAATACACAAAATCACAGATGCCTGGGTTTCTGGCAATTTCTTTATTACAAATTTCTACAAAGTAATTTTTTTACTGTAAGTATAAAAATTCTCACATTTATGCACTACTAACATTGATAAATATAGATTACAAGACACTACAAAGTTATCACTAGAAAAGCAAGTATATATTACAAGAGTAAAATAAATATATATATGTGTATTTCAAGAAAATTCATAATTCCAACTAGTGAAGTATGTATATACTTATAAACCTTTATCCGTGAAAGCACCTATATATATATTATATGAAATGTTAAAGTACAAAGCTCACCAAACCATTCCCAAGAATGGGATGGAGAAGTCCCACTTCAAAGATGATTCGTTATACAGCATACAAAGTCAGCCAGGTGTCCCTAACAGGGGTCTGTTCTGTCCAGGAGATTGTGCCCACAGAAGCTCTTTCAGAGAAGATAATTTTAAGTAGGAGGGAATTACTTTTGGTAGACACATAGGTAGGCATAAGACTACTCTTTCTGGAATAATTGTTGCTGACTTTGTTGTCCTGTACTCATCAAGGTCCCTTTGTCCTGCCAACTACCTCTCTTCAAAGGAAGTTTTTTGACTGAGCTTATCAGGGATGACTCAGGACTCCTGACTCCTTTATTAGTAAGTTTAGCTGGTTGCCTTTGTGGTTGTTCTATCACTACTTCAGCTTCTTCCTTATTGTTTTTTACTCAATCCCTTGCCCCACTAAGCAATGAGCTCACATTCTCCTTA
>VWZN01007045.1:0-75490 GCA_013396955.1 Regulus satrapa
AAAAAAAAAAAAATCCAGCTATCCCCTTGTGCAATAACCACAATTTGTTAAAGTAATAGTACTAATAAAGAATGAACCATGTATTTTAGTGGTCTGCCTTTATTTTTTTCACTTCTATGCTTTTTACCATTGTTAGTTGACTTCTATGTGTGTGAAAGCATTTTAGTTTGGGCTGCACTGTGATACTGCTTCTGGACAAACAAATAGGTGCAACAGTTTTACAATCAATTACCTATTATTTCACAATCTCCAAACTGCCCCTGGACAGGAGACCTGAATTAGAAGACATTGCCTTCATTAAGGTATTTATGAGAAACCCTGAAGTGACGTATTTTGGCGTAACTTGTAGCAAATCATTATTACAAATAATTATCAATAATAATAATAATAATAATCAATAAATATAAATAATCACCATATTGTTATAAATATCCATTCTTAATAATTAATTAGTACAGTCTTTGGACATTCATCCTTGATCTATAGATTATTTTAGGAGACAGCAAAATGTGAAAACTTTATTATTGTAATAACATGTCAAAAAATAGAAGGCAAGAACGTGGCAAAAACCTCCCAGAGCTATAATCAAGGTGGTAATAGGACAAATCTATCTGATCTGGGAACAACTCAAAGAGCACATCTTCAGTGCCATAAATGCAGGCAAGAGTTCGAATGCATAAAAGCAGTTGTGGAACTAAAGCACCTGGACCTCCTAAAAAAATGGGATTGCTGGGGTGATCACGTATCATAGGTCGTAGAATTGGTCAGGCTGAAGAGGACCTTAAAGTGTATCTAGTTCCAGCCTCCTTAGCTTCCAAGCTTTGCCACCATCCTTCCCAGAGGGCACTCTCAGATGTTGTCCACTGTCTCCAAGCAAGCCAGCAGCAGAGCAGGACTCCAGCCCAGTCCTACCAGCTGGGAGCAGATGAAGTGTCTGGCCCTTTTGCCCAGGTGAAGGTGGGTGAGCACAGTGCACCTTAACTTCAAACTGAGCAGTGCAGGCTGGCAGAAAAACACTTGGGCTGTCCCTCTTCTGTCAGCCTAATGAAACTCCTACTTCCATCTGCAAAATCTGGAGGCCTGATTTGAACCTTTTTAACCCCGGGGCATGGCCATAGAGATAAAAGCACAGAGTGGCAGAGTATAGTAATCTTCAGGATGTGTGGCATCATTATATTCAGACGCTGTGTAAGCCTGATACAATAGCTCCTACCACATCTTATTTGTACTTGAACTATACCTTATTTAGGGCAGAGAAACATTTTCAAAATTGCCTGGACATCACAGAATTTTTTAGAGGTATAATTTTCAGGTTTTCCATTGATCTTTTTTTTTTCAGGTGACTAGTTCACTTTCCCCTCATCCATTTGACTTTTATCATAGGGATAGCTGTATTTGCCTGCTAGCGTGAAATGCTAGAGGGTCCTACAATTTTTATAGTTTGAGATTTTGGTTTATCTTGCCAAAATATCTGGGTATGGGGATGAATACAGATGTATCTTGTTCATCATATTTGCCTTCAGCTCAGGGATACAAGGAAGTTTTCGCTGGATGCAGAACATACTGTATTAATTTCGTAGATTTGGTTTTGTACTGTGGTACAAGTATTTGTTTTGCTGGATTCTCAAAACTTCTGGAGAAAATAAAAGGAATGTTGCCACGTAAATGCCTTTCCAGAAAACAAGCAAACAAACCGAAGAGCCAAGATCTCCATCGCGGCGCCGCCGCTCAGCTGACCTCAGCCACTTTGCACGAGGAGGGAGCGTAGCCTGTATCTGCTGCAGTTGTATCACTGCAGATTAAAAGCAAAGGCAAGGTTTTCTCCTACCAGGGTTTTGTCAGAAAGGGAGGCCTGCTTTCTGTACACACATTAGCAGGGCCTGAGGGATGGGGCAAGTTTTATTTCCTGGTGACATGCATGAAACACCCTTTAGGTGTGAGAAAATCGGGTAAGTTTTGAAGAAAGAAGACTAAAGCAGGGAGTATTAACTACAAATGAAGGGGACAGTCCTTTAGAGGATAATTTTCTGCTTTTAAATCTGGTGCCCGTATTAAAATTTCTCCCAGCAGCATGTCCATGACTGATACTTATTCAGCTGATGGCGCAAAGCAACAGTGACCCTGGCACCAATGCCGAGGCAATATTTACAAAAGGATGAACTATTTTCGAACAATGTCTTCAATGTACTAAGCACAAACAAGCTTTTCTTCAGCATCAGGCATGCATGTTGACTCGTTCCAACGATTTTGTTCATGTACAAATGTATTCATTGTGGACAATGCAAGGAAAATGTCATTCTCTATTTATATCCCAGTTTCCCTTTGTCCTCTTTACAGTATCTTGGGGCAGTGATGCAGAGCAGAATCTTGTTCTAAACTCCTGCTATTTTCCTCCCCATCTCCTTCTGAAGCGCTCACAGTAGCAGAGCCGCAGCGAGTTAAAAGGCTCCCTACAGCAGATTTTTTTTTTTTTTTTTCTTTTGAGACACAAAGATCGGTCTCTCTCCCTCCGCTTCCCAGCAGAGAAGATCTAAGTCCTGCCTCTTGCTCCATCACTCGGAGCACATAATGGTCTTGGCAGCAGAGGATGTGGTGGTAGCAGCATTTTGAGCCATGTAAGTGGATGCACCTGGCACAGCAGTGTGAATAAGCGATGTTAAGGCAATTCTCCCCCAGCAATATATGAAACCATCCACTTCATGAACAGCCTCTCTGTGAGAAAGGCTGCCTTTCTGTTGACTTGGATAAGTTCCCCAGTATGGTCAAAACAGAATAATGGAGGACTTTGAAAGAAGGGCCCTTGTACAGAAAATAATTAATCTTGCGGCAGAGGGGCAGGGAGAAAGATTTACTGACACTTGAAAACAAAAAAACCAAATCCCCAAGTCCTAGGACTAAACTAAAGAGCACAAGTGCTGTGTTTTCATTGCAGAACAAATCATCTGTCATGAAAGCATCATTTTTGGGCAGGTTGGCCGCCATTTCAGGTAGGAATTAAGAACATTATTTTAAAGGACATTTCAGGGAAATTCTATTTTGCCTTTCAAGCACAGTCTGATTGTCTTTGCATTTTCTAGGTGGAAACCCTTCTCTCAACAGTGGCATTCCACTCTGATAGGCTTCACTTGACTGGTAAAATGATATGTATTGTCTTGAAATGGTATCTTTGCAAAAAAAAATCAAGGGATAAAACTCCTTACTTCTACAAGGAAAATAATTTAAATTGAAAGCTCAGCATTAAATAGAGTTTTCCTTTAACAGATTTCTGCGCTCTTTCCAACTATGTGTATACAAAGAAAATAGTCACACATGCCTCAGACGCAACAGTGAAAGGAATATAACACATTCCACATGTTCTAAGAAATTGAAAAACTCACATTTCTGAAGGGAGAATATGTGGCTGTTTTCCATTGTGAGACTCCTGAGGCCTGTGCACTCACTTGAATGTATCTCCCAGTAGAGAACATCCCTTATACACAGAATTCACATCCAATTCACTGTCAAGCATCAAAATATTCACTGATGATCATAGAGTTTGTAAAAACGTCACTCTTTTCTTTCCCCAGATAAAATATCTCAATCAGGTTGAAGCAATTTTGTTCTCTGAAAGAGGGGTTTGAGGCTTAATGAATATCACCGAATGAAAAATTTTAACCACAATGCCTTTTAGATAAAGGGTATATATAACACCAAATAAACGAACTCTTCTTGTAATTCATACTTCTAATAATGCATGATTTCATATGCTTTAGCACACAAAAGATTAGATAGCTTGAAAATTAGAGCAGTCAAACTTTTAGCACAATGTGAGATGAAGATAAGGAGTATTCAGTCACCAAAAAAGTCTTTCCTTCATCACCATCTAACTCATCCTTAAGGAATTTTTTAAATTACAATTGAGCAATTCTTAACTACTATAAAAAAATACCAGCTGGAAAACATTTTTAAGATCTTTCAACTTTAGGGTATAGAGATAAACTGCCATGTGAAGACTTGCCTTATCACTCCCATGAATTGAAGTTTTACAAAAGTTGGTAATTCTGACATTTGGAGAGATGATTAAACCCCCTTAATGATTGAAGGCTAAGCATAACCTTCAAGATTAAATGAAGATTAAATGATCATCTATTATGGATGTATGCAATATATATGAGTTCAACAGTTAGCTGGCAGCAATCAGTCATTCTCATTTTTCATTAAATTTTTAGAAAGTAGCATCTCACAGAGTTAATACTGGCATCTGCAACTAGGGATAGTATTGAAACACAAATAATTTGGTTCTAATCTAGTTTGTTGTGTTTTGGTTTTATTTCAAAAATTTTCTATCACTGCTGCATTACCATATTGAAATGACTCAGAAAAATAACTGATCAGACCCTGTTCAAATAATTAAAAACCTTTGGAAGTGTTTTAGTATGATGCAAGTCTTTAGTGAACAGCAGAAAAATATGCTCTCTTCAGTAGTTTTTAAAACTGTTTTCTCAATGCCATATGTGTCAATACAGAAGACCTTTTCTGCCAAAACATAATTTTATTTAAGGGCAAGCCTTGGAAAATGCTACTTATCAGGTTCTTTTAATCAGATGATATATAATGAATGACTGCAGCTAACAATATTTTATGCTTTTGTTGGTACTGCAGCAACTGTATTACTGCTTTCTGTAATTTCACATTTCTTAGCAACAAAAAAGTTTAACTTCTGTTGTTGGAAGCTGTGCTAGGATTATTTTCACAGTCTGCTCAATTTGCCTACTCTTACATCTGACAATCCACCATAAGCAATTGAGAAATATTTTCTGCACAAGCTACATTAAGCCTCATAACAATTATTGCTATCTTGGCTGATCCACTCAAAACCGTTTCTCCACTTAATCCAAAAACCTAAAGCTCTTTCTTTTCAGGCAGCATATCCTGCCTCATGGAAGGCATGTTACCACTATAGTCATGGTCAGAATATGGGTACAGATGCAATGGGAATTATTAAAGTTATACAGGCTCAATATTAGATAATAAATCCTCTGATTATTCCCCTTCAGTGCTGGGTACCACCCCTGGACACTGTGCTTGACCTACAGATGGTACTGAGCCTACAATAAAAGCATGTGGTCACCATTTTTAGAGACAAAAATCTGGCATATGAGATGACTGTAACAGCAGTTCTCCTGGTGTCACCACATCTGGTCTGGGCACATACTGAAAGTGGATCTTTCTACATTCAGTGATAGTTCAGTTTAGCAAAGAAATTTAGGATTCATTTGGTTTAAAGGTACAATGAACATAAAGCCTGAAATGAGAGACAAGGGTTCGGGAAATAAGAGAGACTTCAGCAGAGACATATGAGGTTCAGCATCTGAAAAATCCTTTTGAGAGGGTGAGTACTTAGCACTTCTCATAGTAGATGTGAGATCTGTGTTTTGCTCTGAACAGATTCAGTAATTTTCAAGCTGTGGTGTCAGTTTAGTGTCTGAGCCAGTGCCTTGAACCTGGAGCCATCCCTGCCATTTCTCTTTGGAGCAGGGTACATCTCCAGGTAACACAAATATCCAGCACTTGAGAGACTCATTCGACACATCCACCCTTCCACTGCCTGTGGGCTGCAGGGACCCTTCCAGTCCTGTGAGGGCAGAGGAGCCCTCCTAACCCAGGTGGAAGCAAGCAGCCAGCATGGCCAGCATGGCCCAAACCCAGCCCCACATTCGGCCCCCGTATGCCAGTGCTCTCCCTACCCAGTGCAGTTAAATAAATGGATGTTCTTTATTTCCTGGACTTCACTGAATGAGAGACACATCCTACATTGGCTGTGATTTGTATTCCCTTCAGCAGCTTCATAATCTGTGGTATGCACTTGGCCACTGTGGTGTGTAAGTGTCTTATAAGAAATGGGACATTGTGGGAAACCTGAGCTCCTGGACAGGTGACATTTTTGATGCTGTGGAACAGATGCAAACCCCCGTAATACAAACCAAGTGATTGTTTTTACTGAGGCCGTGAAGTGCAAATATTTTTTTATTTATTCCATAATCCAACTTGTATTTTATACTTCAAAGCCAGATAACCACAATGATTTTGCCAGAAAGAAGCCTTTCTGAGCTGGCTGGCTCTACAGATGAATGTCACACAGCTGAATTCTCCATTCATAAACCAAACGTTTTCTTCCGCAGCTGTAAGCACCAGAAGTGTTGTTTGGGGATCTGTGGGAGAGCCTGCATGACCCCAAGCAGGGTCCACAGCTCGGTAGCCAGGGGGCTGGGAAGCTCCTGCCCAGGCTGGCTCACATAGGAGCTGTCTGCACACCTCGTTCTCACTGCTCAACAAGCACGACATGTGCTTGGGTTTTTGTCACCCCGAGACACATTTACAGTCCTGGGCCAAACGTTTCTTAGACACAGGGGGATTGAGAGATGGGGCCAGACTGACCTCAGTCCTTCAAGGATTTGGGAGCATGTGCATGGAGCTGAACAGAAGCATTGCGCCCTACTTCTAGTCAGGCAGAAGTTGAACAGCATCACTGACTTTCTACTTGAGTCCTCAGGTGAGCACTCTCACTGTCTTCCCGGCAAAAAGTTTTAAGTGATGGATTAATATAAGGTTTTATTTACACTGGAGAAGCTAATAAAAAGGAGTGGAGTTTAGTTTTCATTTCAATTTTTTAAGTGAAATTTCAAAGACTTTTTAACATTTAGGCAGTAGTAATCAAATGTCTAGAAGGGAGAATAAAAGGCTGGTACAAACTTTGGAAGCTGGTATTTTTCAGAAATTTGGCAACTATCTCCAATATTACCATCTAGTATGGGTCAAATGTCTTCACGCTGATCTTCTTCTTTTTTTTTTCCTTTTTTTTTTTTTTTTCCCTGTAGCAAGATGATTTGTTCATTAAATTGCTATTTATTTCAATTTATTTCTGGGAAATAAAGCCTCTAGTCTGTAACAGTGACAGGCCACTGAAAGGTGGCTTTCATGTACTCAAGCACTTCACACGTTCTAGGTCAGGCACCCTTGACATGTGTCCTTGTGCAAAAGCTCCTGCAGGATGTTTTACTTCACTCCTTAGACAGAGGCATTAAATTTGACAGCAAAATTGCTTCCACCCTCTTTATATCAGTAACTACATAAAGGTAAGTTAGAGCACATGGTTTTAATTTAGCCTTTAGTGGTTTTATTTGGCAGGGGAAAAAAAACTGTTGAGCACTAACCTTGAATTAGAAGCTGACCTCCGAATTAGTCAGCCTTTTTCTTGTAAATGCATTTTGTAGAGTATAAACATGAACCATCTATTTACATAACGTTAGTGACAGCCAAATGATTTCTTAGGAGCATTAATGCTGGAAATCCCAAGCACTCCTTCCTTGCTGGAGAATGGTTTATAAACTCCTGAGAATAATCTCTCCAGCAAGTAACTGCAAACAGAAAAGGCTGATCTTTTTCCAACCGAATTTAGGATTTCTCTAGTATTTCACTAAGAAACCCCAGATAATAATTATAAGCTGCTGTTAAATTAAATGCAGGTCACCTCCCAGGGTGCATGAAGAAAGCTCTAACAGTGCTGGTGGTGGTGCAGCCTGCCCCTGTACTACAGTGGCTTTATAGGAGATGCTGTGAAAGAGCAAAGGGCAGCCTGAATCCAGCTTGGCCCTGGGGAGCCCTGGTGCAGAGTACCAGTGATGGATGGCCCTGAGGGATGTCCGAGGACAGGAACCCCATGGTATGTCTTAGTTTCTCCACCTGTCCTGTTCCTGGTTTGCTGGGTGCTAAGGGCAGTGAGGGGCAAGGAATTTCAGGCCTCCTGAAGCTGAGATCCTGCTTCAACCCAAGCTGCAGCCCCTCTCTGCTTCCCCAGCTGGAGCAGCACGAGAAGGCAGCCTGGCAAATAGATGGGTCCTGCACATGTGCTGCTGCCTTGGGCATGTATGCAAGCACTGCATCCTAACTGAGCTCACAGCAATCTCCTGAAGTTTTTAGGGGTTTTTTTTCTTACATCCAGGTAAAATGAAAGCCATGAAATGCCACCAGGCTTCCTGTGTTTCTTTGAGTGTGAGATTTACTGGTTTTAAGAATAAAATTTAAATCCATACAAAATGGATGTATTAACAGCGATGAAAACCAAATCTGAAAAAGATCAAAATAACTTGTGTGCAATAGTCTTCAGGTCATGGGGGCATTTAATAGGTTTTCAGAAGCAGAAAAGTAACTTGGCTCATTTTAGTTTCTTTTTGCCAACTTTAAAGAGAGAGTGTTTTGTGGATGTCATAGTTTTCCTCGGTTGAATAAACAGCAGAATTTCCTTTCTTTCCTTTTTTAAAAACTGTATTTTCAGCAGGTATTTTTTACTATTATCATTATCATTAGTATTATTATTGCAATGAGAGTACATACCATACCATAGCACTTCTAGCTTGCTCCACATTTGTCAGCATGCCCTGCCATAATATGCCATAACGAGTGTCTAAATTAAGATGGTATTTTTCATGCTTTCAGCAACAGCAGCAAGGTACTCTCCTCTTTGCTGTGTGTGGTTATTATTAGCTCTCTCATGATCGAATTCCAGCCTCGGGCACTGGTTGTGTGATGGGGCCGAGCTCTGATGGCAGGTTTCAGCCCATGTTTTGTCTGGCTGTGTTTGCCCTACCTAATTCATGATAGGGAACACAAAGGCAGGGCTGAACAGAAGGGAAGTGCACAGCCATTTCAGGTGTCCTCAAATTACTGCTTACAACTTGTCTCCAAACTAAAGTGGGTTCTGTTTAACATAAAGGGTGGGAAGGGCTTCACTCCAGGCATAGGTTTATCAGTCCCAGCACCCTCTCTAGTAAGTGGGAATAAGAAAGGAAGCATCTGAAGGCTTCTCAGATAACGAGCAGCAGACCACCTTCCCCTGCCCAGCACTGTGTTGCTCACTGGCATCCTCCATGGGGTTGTCACCGGGCCACTTGTGCTTGGCATTTGGGAGCCAGGTTGCAAGGGGCACAGACAGTGCTTCTTTGTTTGTCAGTGTTGTGAAACATTTGGTTCACAGTGACCCTGCTGCCCTCTTGTGCAGCATAGAGCCTTTCCCAAAGGTTTGGCACAAATACTGTCGCTCACTGCCAGTGAAATAAGGCAAACACCTTCCTCTCCCACTGAGAGCAGGAACATTGACTCCTGCAGGTGTAGCTTGTCCTTTCTCCGGCCTCTTTTCTCTGCTGGCCTGCAGTGTGCAGCAGGAGTGTCCTGTGAATAGGCCAGCCCCTCTCCAGGACTGAGGGGTGCTCATTCATTATGCTCATGCAATAAAACCACAGATACACAGAATGGTTTGGGTTGCAAGGAACTTTAAACATCATTTAGTTCCATCCTCCCTGCTGTGGGCAGGGGCACCTTCCACTAGACCAAACTGCTCCCAGCCCCCTCCAACCTGTCCTTGAACACTTTGAGGAATGGGGCATCCACAGCTTCTCTGGGCAACTTTTTCCCTCACAATAAAGAATTTACTCTTAGTATCTAACCTAATTTATTCTCTTCAGTTAAAAGCATTTTCCCTTTATCCTGTCACTACGTTCTATAGTGAATAATCTATCTCTATCTTTCCTGTAGTCTCCTTTTAGGTGATAGAAGGTCACAATTAGATCGTCCCAAAGCCTTTTCCAGGCTGAAAAATCCCAACTCTTCTAGCTTTTCCTCATAGAAGAGGTGGCTCCATCCCTCTAATGATCTTGGTGGCTCTCCTCTGGATGCTCTCCAACAGGTTGATATCCTTCCAGCTGATACTTATTTTGCCCATTTTACTTGCTGTGTTCAGATGTGAAAGCAGTGTCCCTTCAAAAGTGGAAAAAGCTATTTTTCTATCTCACTTTAGGATGACTTTAGGGAATAGAGCACTGTGTGGCTGAGGTATGTGCCCTGCTGAGGCAGGGGGATATTTCTCATCTTCAGTAAAGCCTGTAGAAGTTCCCTGACTGCCTTCTGAACTGCCTGCTCCTGAGCTTGGGCACACCTGGGAAACGAAATACTGCTGCCTATTTCTCTTTAGCAGGTCAATCTTGAGCTATACAGGGTGTCTCGCTGGCTGCATGCTCCTTCTGCTGAAAGAGCTCCTTGTCCAAACAAAAAGGATTGAATGAAAATTTTAGTGTGATTAAAACACTTTTCTCATGGGAAAAGCCTTTGCCTGGCCAATCAAGGACATTTCTGTTTCAGAATAAGTTACAGATCATAGCAAGAAAAAAAAAAAACAACCCAAACTTTTCTAGGTAGTTCCTGATATAAATAAACAGCAGGAAAAAATTCTTGTCCTTTGCCTGGCTTACTTAGTGTCCAAAATTGAAGTGTTCTGTTTGCTCTGCTTTCCAGTAAAACCTCTTGCTCTAGCTATTTTCCTGTATAGGAGAAGAAGAAAGAAGTGTTGGTGAGAATCTCTCAATCTGTCTTGTCAGCACCATCATTAATTGAGCATTTTTGGTAGCAGATCAGTTTTAAGCTAAGGAAATGAGGTGTCTATTGTGACCCACAGGACGAGCAGGAGCTTGGCACAGTGGGGCTCAGGTGAGCTGGAATATCTGCTTCCACATTTCTCTCCGTGGCTTTGGAGGGCAGTAGTTCCTCCCAAGGATCCAAGGATCCAGAGCCAGGCCAAGCCTGCCACCAGGCTGTCCTTTGCTTTCCTTTTGCTCCTTCAGGTTACAAAGCTTTGAATTTTCCTCCAGCTCCGTGGTGGGCGACATAGATGGCAACTTATTTATGCTCCTGTTGTCTCTAGAAACCTCCAATTGGGTTCCTCCTGGCATAGTTAACACGCCTACTGCCTGCCAAATATTTTTTTTTTTAATCCTAAAAGCCTTTCTGTTGCTAGGTTGAAATTTTTTCTGCCTTTCAGATATAAAGTGACTAATGGGATACATTTCATAATACATCAGCAAGCATAATACTTGTTATTATCATATTTTAGTGCCCTTTAAAAATTACCAACCTGTACTGGGAGGATGGGGTAGTATGTAAATTGTACATCATAAAGACAGTAGGGCAAATTCTTTGTTCTTTGATAATCACATTTTATAATTAAGGATTGGGGAGATGAAGTTAAGAAGTATTGGTGTGGGATTTTTTTAACCGATGTTTTTCAGGAGATGAACAAATGTCCAACAGTAAACATTAGGTGTTATGACTTATGTGGAATTTAGATGCTTTAAACCTCATCCTGGTCTGGTACAAGTTTCTCTCAGGTTTCCATGTTCACAGGCTGGAAACACAACTTCTCCTGTCCTGTCTGGATTGCTGCTTCCTCCTCTGGTTCTGTATTTATAGACAAGACAGAACCTCAATCCATAGGAGAGCAAATGAATGGAGAAGTCATGTGGACCAAAAGGAGTAGTGGACACTGACACTGGATGACATCTTGGGATAGTGTTGAATGTACATTCCAAAGAAAAGTTGTATTGATAAAAAGCCTTTTAATCAATAAATGTTATTGCAATTTTTGCCTTTCATTTTCTGATAACAACTCTGAGACACAGAAACAGCCACTCTAGGTCACCTCTCAGTCACGGGTGGGATAGTTCTAGCTCCTGAAACCCCACAGGAGCCATGCTAAAAGAAGCAGGCTTGGAAGACTGATCTATGGCTTAACAAAACAAACAGTTTCCACTTATGCAGGTTCATGGATTCTAGACTAAATAAGACTTGCATCCTTCTTGACTCGTCTGGGGACTGTATGTGTGGAATGGTGTGCTCCCTAAGTGTGGGCAAAAAGGAGAGCCCAGCTCTGTACTGGGGATCCCACCTCAACCTTCTCTGCCACACTTCCCCTCTTTTTATATTCTTAAATGTTCCATCAATTGATAATATCAAGTGAGAAACTCACATTGCAGAGATTTCTCCATGCAAGTACATTGAAAACACCAGGCAATCTCAGTTAGCTACAGTGCAATGGTTTGGGGCAATAAAGGCCTAAGGTTTTTGTTAGTATATTGAAGCTGTTGCAGAATAAAGCTTGGTTATATGATCTGAGATGTCTTGCTGGTTCTGTTACGACTTCTTACACAGTAAGTGAATTAGCAAAATGGCTTGTGAAGGCTTCTCTTGAGCATCTGTTCACTCTTCTTAAAGCGATACCAAGACATCTCGTATTTTTAAATTATTTTCTAGCCCTCCAGTTGAAGGCTACAGATTTATTTATTGTGACTTATAATAATCAAAAGATAAATGAAACTCTGAGCCTAGTTTTGATTTAGTTTTTAAAAAGTGTTCAAGTCTGGAAGAAGTCTAAATTCACGTAAGTCTAGCAAAAATATACATGAAATTGTGAAATTAAAATATTTTATTTTAGCAACATAGAATAATTTGGGTTGGAAGGGACCTCTGGAGACCTCCTGTGATACAACCCCCTGCTTGTAACTGGACCAGCTTTTACACTAGTTCAGGCTCCACGGTGCCTTGTTCAACTGAGTTTGAATGTAACTGAGTTGGGATTTTTTTATGCTTTCTCTTGCTTGAATAATTTGCAAAATGAAAATTCAGTCTTAATGTCTAAAACAAGGGTTGCCTGACAGTGTAGGAATTTTGCTTTCAATGGCAAAATTTTGTTTGCCTTTGAAATTCCTTAACACATCTCAATAGCAAAGAGAAATAAAAAAAATCACTGTTCATAATTCTGAAGAAATAAAAGCATAGAAAAAGTCAAATCTCACCATTATTTTTAAGGCAAAATTGAAGTGATGATGACATTTTTAGCTGTGAAAAATACATTTCTAAGTATGTCTTCAGTTACATGGAAAAGTGTCTATGCAAAATCACTGGGGAAAAAAGCCTCAAACAAAAATCCTTAAAATATATTAAATGTACTGTGTACTTTCACAGGTTTTTCATTTTCAATCTCACGTGTGCATGGCAAAACTGAGTGCTGTTCAGTGGACTCATTATGATGACTCAAATCTGCATTAGAAAGAGGACTAAACAGAATAAAGGTTTCTTTTCTCTGTGTTTTTAACAATTTTGCCAAACTTTTATTTAAAAAAAAAAAGTTTTGTTGAAATTTTGAGGGTTTTTATAAGACATCAACCATGTCAGACTTCTCTTCAATGCTATTTAAAACAGAAGTATCGGAATTAGATTTTCCAGCCCTTTTGTTTGTTTTTATTCAAGTTCTGCAACTGTTAATATAAACATTTTTTCTCTTTTAACAAAAATAGTTTTATTTTAGCTGAATGTCCTACTTCATCTCCAACACTGCAACACCACATGAATGAAAGGATATTTATCAGCCAGCTTGCAGATTCTGATCAAGGACACAGAAGCCTTATCCAATGCTCTGGTCTTACAACTATCACTCATGTTATTCCTTATACTTTCCTTCCTACCCTTGTCTGTTATTTCTCCCATCTTTCATGACGCAGAAAATGTAACGCAAGTACTGCAAGGGAGATTCTGTATTTTTTTATGCACCACGTTGTCCTGCCCACACGCATTTGGAAAGATGAGTTAGTAAAAAATGTTTCAACTGTCCAGGCTTCCCATCACATATACATTTATAGTATTGCCTAAAAGACATCTAACTCTGAAATATAATCTCTGAAAACCAAAATGTCACCACTTAAACCATCTTTTATGTTTAATTTAATGTCTTAATTTAATTTGTCAATGTCTACAAACATTTCTGTACAGTTCACTTCTTACAAACACATCCCACCCAGAAAACACAGAGGAATAAGTAGCTCTTGAACTGAAGACCCATCTGAAACATTTTCAAGGCTAGAAAGAGAGAAGCAAGGCATGGGATCAGGGCCATCTCATGTGAGAGCTGAGGCTCAGTGTTGGTCCAAATCCACGACTGCTACGAGTTGTCCCGGCTCCGCTGGCTGTTTAAGCATGGCAGTTTCCACAGAGTGACAGTGCCAGTCACCAGCACTCTGGTTTGGGGCTGCTAACCAAAATGAAGGCCCTGGACCAGATCATTTCAACAAATTCAGATGCACAGCCCACTGTACAGTCGGAAAGGTCTGCATGCCTACCTCCTGTTGTTTCTGCCACCTGTTTTGGCATGAACAACAAAATGGGTTTTGTGTGTGTGCCTGTGTGTATTGCATAATTCACGATCCAAACTGAATCCAAAATATTTGGATGGCGGCCCGCCCCGCATTTGCTTGGTGGAGCTGGAGAGGCATGCCAAGAGCAGCACCGACAGCTGGCGGCCCAGGATGCTCCGACCCCCGGGCTGGAGACACAATCCAGAGCCTGTGCAAGTGAAAAGGGTCCTGTTCTTTTAAATCAGCTCTGTAGGCAGCTGAAGTTTGTGCTGGTGAAAGCAAAGCAAGGGATCGCTTTCAGCCAAGATAGAGACCACCTCTCCTACCAAAGCTCTGCAGGTCATTCGTTTTGTGCTGCATGTTATTTTGGTGGTGACCAGGAAGCATTGCACAAGGCACTGCTGTTGTACAGGTGGAAGCTCAGCTCAACCACACCTGAGAGCAACAAGGTAAGGACTTGTGTTTTATGCACAACTGGGAAGGTTCTTTTGCCTTTCAGTACTGCTTGCAACTCAAGATTTCATTTGAGCTGGTATAATGTACACTTGCATCATTAACAATTAGCAGTCATTGTTCCATTTGGATTTCTCTGGCTAATTAGATTCACTCTGACAATCTGTATGGCCCATAAACACAACCCCAAAAGGAGTATCTTCCCACAGTGAACAGAATGGAATATGAATAATCAGTTTAATAATTGTATTTGACTTAGCTTCTCAACACCAACATGTTAATCAAGAGCCTGCCAGGGCTCCCTGGTGGGAGAGTCCCACTTTGCTCCTGCCTGTTCTCACGAGAGGAGCTGGAGCTTGCCTGACTGCTTTGCCAAGGCTGCAAAAGCCATGTGGGTCTTACACAAGCATTGAGAGCTGCCACTTTTAATTCTTGCAGCTTTGCATGAGCACCCAGCTCTTCTCTGTCTCACTTACTCTTCTCTCACATTCTTGCCTTTCTCTCTCACCCCTCTCTTTAGAAAGGCAGCAGTGATGCCTTATATTAGCTCCTAGAGGAGCTGAAGAAATTCTGGAATGTAACCTTGCAGTCCCTCCGTGAAAGGCCCTGCAGATCCAAGCACTTCTGCTCCCCTTGCTGACCTGAGTATTCAGGCAACAAACCTGGGCTGGAAACCATTTCTCGGCCACTTGCTGGGCTGTGTCTGACAGCTCACTACAGCAGCCCCTCTCCCATTGCATCTCCAGCAAAGGCAGCAATGTAGCTTCCAGACCCAGGGTGCTCCATGTCTGACTGGCCTGAGGCATAGCCAGAGGGTCAGGTTCTGCTCGTACCTGTTTGGTTAGGCTTCACTTGGAGCCCTCCTGCAAATTCCCTTCTCCACAACACATGTATGAAAACTCTGGTAATTGCTAGGCAGAGCAAGATATAGTTGGTTGCTTTGGCTATGAATCATGCAGACAGGCAGTTGTTTTTACTCCTTTTTTCACTGCTTTTCCAAGCTTTAAGGAAAAACACTAAAACAAATGCAATTGCATGCCGCTGCAACTGCTCCTCAGAGAATGCCACTGTCGGAGTCAGACCCCTGTAGCTCAGCTGCTGGGGACTGGGGGTGGGAGGGCTGGCAGCTCCCAGGACAGAGAGTGGAAGGTTGCTCCCAGGTTCGTGTGGTACCAAAGCACCGGGAGGCACCACTGAGATTTTCTCCATCTCCCATCCTACCCCCACTTATGCTTTGTGTTCCAGGGGCTGCTTTTGACCCTAATCCAAACAAAATAGATGTGGATATGCTAGTGGCTGGCAACAATTGGGAGCTGGCCTTAGGCTGGAGCAGGGAACACTTGGACACTTGTGGCAGTAGGACCCCCATCCCCATCACCACATGCGTGTACTCCAGTAACTTCCCATGGCCTTCTGGGAAAGAGGATCCCCGATCTCCTGGTCTCTCCTGCAGGTCTTCTCTGCTGCTCTGCTATTAATAAATACATCTTTCCTAAAAAGAGGGGTAGGAAGAGAGGAGAGTTGATCTGGGCACTAATACTTCCTCTTCTTAGTTGGAAATCAAGGTGCAAACATCAGAATCAAGGCGGCAGCACACAGCTCCTCTGTGAGTATCTAACGCTGATTTTTCTTTTTCCTCAGTTCTTTTCCCAACTGATTCACTCTCTGTTAATAGCAAAAGCCACCTCTGACATCAGTTTTCACCTGTGTGACTCTTTGTCTTTTACTTGAATGTCGCCCTCCTTTTATTGCAGCCATTCTCCAGGTGCCCTGCTCATCCTGCCTGCCCTGCAAACCGCCTCCATGCCAGCAGTGCCTCATGGCTTTGTGCAGCACATTTCCTCAGCACAGTGCTCACATGGGCCAGGAGCGTGCTGCTAACACAAACAGTGAAACAAAACTGGTCCCAAAACTCCTGTTTGAAGAACTCTCACAGATAACTTCCCCTGACCTGAGATCTCCAGCCTCAGCACACATTGTTTCCTCCTCTTACCAACAACACAATTTCTCTAATAATCTATTTTGTCTCCAGCAACATCAGTGGTTTCTCACTTGACATCATAGCAAATACATTAAAGTAGTCTAGATAAAGGAAATCTGGCAGATATCACCTGTCTGGAAAAATAATTGTTTTATCAAAGAGAACCATCAGGTTAGTCTGGCAGGATGTGCCTTTAGTTGCATTTCATCCCATTTTGTTGGGCCTTTGCATTTTTAATTAACCTTCAAGGCATGTTTCAAAGCCCCACATACCAGTGAGGTCAGAGTTACAAGGACGCCGATGGTTGGCTGGATTATTTTTTAACTCTGCACAACTGAACACATTGTAATGGATATCCTGCAGTCACGGGGTCTCTTTCTGACTTGGCAGATCTATAAAAACAGTTGCTAGTAGACGTGCCACCTCTCATACTTGTCTTTCCAGAACTCCTGGACAGGCATGCCTTGCCTCCCCAAGAGGAACACTGCCTGCTCTTTGAGACAGTAACAATTCTATTTCCATATCCCTGTTCCCATTAACCAGCCTTCCTTTACCCCTAGGATTTGTCTTCCTTAAACCAGAGGTAAAATAGTCCTTTGATTGCAGGCCATGCCTAAATTATCTTTGATCTCATTTACTGCGCAACAATCTGACTTTGCTTTTCTTCCTTCCTTACACTGAAGAAGTTTTTCCCCTTTTTTTTCTGGAATGCTTTGCAAGTTTCAGTTCAGTTTTGCCTCTGATGCTTACACGAGTATTTCTCAGCCTCTGAATGATAAAGTCCCCTTTCTGCAAGGCTCTGCAGGATTAACCAGAGAACGGAGCATCCCAGTCACATGGAGCAAGCAGGCAGGGCGCAGGAGGCTTCACCTCCACACCTCTGTCTGTGCCTCCCCTGCACAGAAGCCTCCACTTTCCCCACTCGAGTCAGCTTGGCTGAGGAACGTTGCCCCACTTGCCTCAGAGGCACACACTATTTGTGTGTATTCTCCCCATTTGCTTCAAACAGGGAGAGCTACTTAGTTCAAAGCTCTGCTCTGTGACTAGATCTCTAGTAGCTTAATTGCACATCAAAACAACATCGCCTTGTACGACTTCACTGATGAAGATGTTTGTTGGTTGTCAAATCTAAGGATATCTGGGCCCTACCATTGCTAGCTTGAAGCATCATTGAGTAATGGAGTCTCCTCAGATTGCCAAAGCACTGAACGAAGATGTGAATAATTTCCAAAAGAGGTTTTATCTCAGCCAAAAACATGAACAGCAGCTAAAGGAGTGAAGAGGAAGTGTACTTGTGACCCCCCAGCTTTGCTCCTGCTGAGTTTCAGAGGCCATGGAACCATCAGAAATGCAGAAGCCACTCAGCAAAACATTGTCAGAAACTTCTTCGCTAGTAAATTTGTGCTTATTGTCCTGAGATGTTCTAAGGCACGTCAGAAAATACTCCTTGCTACCTGAAGAACAGCAGCAGGCCAAGTCCAAAGGTTATTGGAGAAGGTTTTGCTTGACTGTTCTTTCCAGTGCAGATGCGTGTGTGCACAAAGGATTGTCTGGCCTTACCTCCATGAGGTTGAGATAAGTGTCAACAGCATATTCTTTCAAGATCTGCTCCTTATTTCATCTATCCTCATCAAATACTGCTGTCCTCCAAACCCGGCTGGATGCGTCAGCCTAGCAGTTAAAGAAAAGATCTTCTCACAAGAGCAGACACACCAAAAGTGCTGTCATGTAGAATTTTGTGCAATCGTAGAATGGTTTGGGCTGGAAGGGACCTTAGAGATCATCTGGTTCCAACCCCCTGCCATGGCCGGGGACACCTTCCACTAAACCAGATTGCTCACACTCCCATCCAGCCTGGTCTTGAACACTTCCAGGGATGGGGTTTCCACAGCTTCTCTGGGAAACCTGTTCCAGTGTCTCACCATCCTCATAGTGAAGAATTTCTTCCTAATATCTAATCTAAACCTGTCCTCTTTCAATTTAAAGTCATTCCCCATTGTCCTTTCGCTTCATGCCCTTGAAAAAGTCCCTCTCCAGATCTCTTCCAGACACCGGAAGGTCCTGTAAGGTCTCCCCAGAGCCTTCTCTTCTCCAGACTGAACAACCCCAACTCTCTCAGCCTGTCTCCATAGGAGAGGTGCCCCAATCCTCTGGGCACCAAACTGTACAAGGACTGAAAAAGTGAAGTCAGTCTATGCGTCCTACAGCACACTCTCTAGGGTGACACCAGTCACATAAAACATCTGAGATGCTCCCATCTGAATCCAAGCCTTAGCAGAGACACCCTGGCTTGGTCAGCTCCACATCTCTCATTCCGCACTCAGCAGCCGGATGCGAAACAACAATTACATTGTGAAATGTCATGGGTCCACTGGGAAGCAAAAACACATCAATATTGTCTCTTGGTTGCATCGAGCCATGATGATTTTGCTTGACTGCATGCCTGGATGAAACAACAGAGAACACAAACAGAGATGGGGCCAGAGCTTGCATCTGCACTACTTTTATCTTCCTGCCTTTCCAGCGCGCCCATCGCAGCAGCGTCTAGGTGATAAGTCTGTCTCTTTGCAAAACAGGAAGACCGTGGGCTGGCTGGCTTTCTGATGAGTTATAAATTACAGGGGTTTTACCTGGCTGCCAGCCTTGCTGTGCACTAGGTAAGGCAGGCGCTAATGCAGGGTGCTGCGCTGGCCGGCGATAGGATAATTACTGTTATTGCATTAGGAGAGAATAGCTGAGACTTAAGAGCCGGAGGGAAAAAGAGTCCCAGAAATTGGAGCACCGAAGGCATTGCTAGCTTCATGCACACAAAGGCGACCGACCTATAAATAATCTGACCTCTTTGTTCCAGCAAAATGGCACAAGAATTAAGACCCCGGTTCAGGAAGAAACTTAAAATGCATGACTAAACTCGGCATAGCTGAGCAGACCTATTGACATGCCGGGGGCCCGAAGGCATTTCTGCTCTGTGAGCCTTTGTGCTCACCTGCGAGAGCAGCTGCCGGAGGTGTCCCGCTGGCAGAGCTGCTTTACAGAGGCTGTGGAGGGGCATCTTAATTACCGCAGGTAAAGAAGGAAAAGCACCCTGCCAAATTTCGAGTGGGGCTTCTCAATAGTCTCTACTCTTCCTCTGCTTTCTAAGTTACAGCTAAAGAAAGAGACCTCTGTTAACCTCAGTTACCTGATAGTAGTTGGCAATTTGAAAATTAAAAGCTGACATGTAGAGCAAAAAAATTAAGTGTTAGAACACAAGCCTAACAAATGTAGCCCATGAATTTTCCAGTAAAACAAACCCAAAACAAACCAGAGACAGAAAAAAAAGAGAGATTAGTTAGCAGCAGAGCAGGTCATCTCTAGGTTAGCTTCACCCTGGTCATATATAATCTCTCAACTTTGGGGAGAAATCACACACAAAGATGTGCTTGTTCAAATTAAAAGGCTTATCGTTAGGCTCAGAAAGCCCTTGGAATCCTTGATAAAGTAGAACTAGAACTACTTGTGAGAAGAAAACTTTGATGGTTGCCTGAGGTGGGGAGTAGCATATTTTTCTCCTAACACTTGATCACAGAGACTTAGAAAATATATACCTGAAAATTATTAGTAAATATAAATTCATTATAAAATATATATACATATAGAATATAAATACAATATAAATACATTAGGAAACCTTCCCTGCTCTTTCTTTTCATCTTTGCGGTAGAGAGAAAGTAAATAACTTTTTTACTCATGCTGGAGGTGGGGAGTAAGCAATGGAGAAGGTGCAAGACTGACTCAGCATCACCCACCACCAACCCTTGGCCTGGCCCCCCCCTCAAATCTGGGATCCTCAATGAATACACCTGCCCCAGGGAAGACGTGCAGGGTGGGTGTAAGAGCCATTCTGTTCCTTGGGAGGTGAGTAACAGGGTTTGGTAAGCAAACTTGGGTCAAGTGGGGTGTCAGACTTGATTGTGTGCTACTGGTTGAGCAACTTAGCAGCTGGCTGGCAAAACAATAATCCAGCAGCCTTCTTCCCAGGTGAGTGGGAACCAACAGGAAATGAAAAGTGACCTGCTAGAAAGTTTGCAGTGGACATTTGGACAAATGCAGGAAGCCCAGCCACTTTAATTTGTGCTGTGAACACAGGGACAATAGGGAGCTCTCAGGTGCACACCTGTCCCTTTTGCCTGCACTGTTTTTTGTTGCATCCAGGGACAGTAGGGATGAGGAAAGAGCCACATTCTTCTCTCATGACTGCTTGTCCCGATCCACAGCACCTCTCCATCGGCCTTCCCCATGCCCCACACGTATACACAACCCCTAAAGCAAGCACTGTAATACTGGAAGTGTAATCCAAGTTTGCACTACATTTCTTCCTAGGTAACTCAGTCATTACTTACTGTGGAGCAATTAGGAACTAACAGAGAGACATGGTGTTTCCTGGTGGCTTTTTCCAAGCTCCTGGATCAATGTTGGCTGTTGTCCTGGGTGGCTCACAGCCCCGTCCCAGCGTTATCTGTCAGAAACTCAGCAGCCCAGAGCTCTGCAGCCACGTGTTGTGTGCACCCTGTGTTTATACCATTTCCTGCTGGGAGCCAGGATGTTAAAAGCCATATTTCCCGCCTGTTTCTCATGCTCCTCCCGTGTGCTGCATGGCCCCAGTGTCCCAAAGAGCCGCCAGGCTGCTGACAAAGCCAAGAGGCAAAGTTCATCTTTTTGTTCTGAGGCGGCGCAGCGCCTGGCACGACTATTCCTGGTCCCTGACTCAGAGCACAACCATCTTTGAAATAAATAAAATGAAGAAGGAGAACATCTCTGGGCCTATATTTGACACTTGTATTCCCACACCACTTGGCTTAATATAAACATATGAATTGGTATGGTGGTTATTTTGACTCATCTGCTTAGCAATCATTTTATTTTAATCAATATTTATTTAACTCACCAGCTAGACAAAAGCTCCCTAATTTCTTCATCTGCTTTAATTGATGTTCCCTGACAGAATGAAGCTAGACTGGATAAGACAGTACAAGCTGTGCCAGTCTTCTTTGGTTTGCATCTCTTTTAACTAGTCCTGTGACTGTCGCAGAGCCAAGGCACATCTTACATCTCGCAGAGGAATTGGGACCATACGTGGCTGTATACTCTGGGACAAGGAGCCAAGAAACACGCCAAAACTATAAGTGTTGACACAATAATTAGCATATTGATTCTCCATGCAAATTACCTCTTCACACATTGTGAAACACTTTGCATTGTCAGAGGACTTCAGAGGAGCCTGGAATTTCTTACGGGCACCACAATAATTAAATACACGTCTTCAGTTGTAACATTAAAATACAATTCTGGGTGAAGGATCACAGAAAGAAATATGCACGTTGTGCAGATAAAAATGTATGGGATATGTCTACTTGATACCCCCACCCCGAATCATGCACCACAAATTATATTCCTGAAGGAGCTTTCAGGCAGTGGATATTTCAGGCCTTCTTAGAAGAACATTTTGCTTTTGATTTGAAGGAAATGATCTGTACCTTGTGTCACCTCAACCTCGTGCCAAGGGTGAGGAGTGGCTGCAAATTGAAGGATTGAATCACAAAGCTCAATCTTAGCCCAGTACTCCACTTGCCTGGAAAGAAAGGTTCACTTTAGCAAACACTAAAACACACTGGCTCTCAGAGGAACTAATTGTTCAAGCTCAGTCACAAGAGCAGGAGGAAGAAATGAACTCTCACATTTACATTAGTGGAGTCATACAGTAACTATGATCGTGAAGTCAACACGTGGAAAAGCTTAAGTGAAGCAACCTGTAACTTGCTGCCCAGATTAGGTCATGCCCAGTTCTCTCTGCCAGCATTTAAAGTCTTTGTGAAATGCTAAAGTGTAAAGGGTAGTAGCACCATCTCTCAAGGCCAAAGTCAACTGATATTAGGAATGGGTACAGAAATTTTACAACTATTAACAGCATTAATGACCCTGTGAGCCAAGACAAAAGCTGCCAGAAAGACCCAGAACTGTCTCTGCAAGGAGGAAAAATTGCCTTGCCTCCTCAAGCATACTGCACTGTTGTAAAAATCATGTAAATATCTCAGCTGCAGACTGAGAGGGCAGAGCTGTCTGCAGTGACAGAGACAGATCCCATCCAGCAACAAATGTGACACCATGAAGCACCCACCAGGACACCTAGATTTTAATATAGGTTGAGATACATCAGAGCAGGGTGGTGAGCCCTACAAGGGGACTGCTTCACCACTGCAAAGTTTTAGGAGCAGGTCACCATTCTCTAAAGGAGAGTCCTGCAGTTCATTGAGAAGACCAGAGCTCATGGATGATGCCCTTCCCTTTCCCTCTGGCAATGCCCTTTTTGTGCTCCTCACCTATGTTGCCACATGCTCACACTACCACAGCCTCTTGATGGAAAACCACCAGCTGCCAGCACATTCAAGTGCTTCAAGTAAGGCTTTGGGGGGTTGGGGTTGGAAAAGGTCTTGGAAAGACCCAGACCCTACTCCTAAGGGCTCCAGGCAACAGAAGACAAATGAAGAAATCTCATTTTCTCCAAAGGCAATCAGGCACACTCAGGATTTGTTCAAGCTGGGTCTTCTACACAAGCGATATAATCCCTGTAGAGAAGCTCTTGAAGCCTCTGCCTGGTTTTGGTCAGGACTGAGGATCTCTGTAATCACCCAGTTCCTGGGAGTTTCCATGCAAGCATTATCTTTTCCTGGTTTGCACGGGAAAGCATGTGACCAGAGGAGCTGGGGGTGCTGGCAGAGGACATGGAAGTACATATGGATTCACTGGGTGTCTGTTCCCCACAGGAGAGGAGCAACTGATTACAGCTGGAATCTTTGGACATGCCTGCTCCAAGGCCTCCAAATCCTGACTTCCAAGCCTGCTCGTCCAGAAATGAGGGGAGGTCCCTGGGGTGTTGAGTGGCACCATATGGAATAGCTTTCATTCTGGTCCAAGTGCAGTCCAGCTCTTCCACTCTGTGCCCCAGCAAGTCCTGGCTGTCAGCAAAAGCTGCCATCCTTGAAAACTGCCCATAATTGCAGGTTTTCCATGCTCAGAGGGAAAGGGAAGGGACTGGATTTAAAAAAGCCACTTTGGATCTTTGAAACACAGAAAACATGTCCGAGTCGGTTCAATAGCCTTTGATGGACTCAATAAAAGATTAATCAAATCACCCACAATGAAAGCAAGTTTGGCATCCTTGTCCCTGGGCTAGTGGTAATGCAGAATCCTCACATGCAGTTTCTTACAACTGATACTATTATTTGGGAAAGGCCCCAAGTACTGTCCTGTGGGGGTCTGATAAAAAACCCATCCCAAACCCAAAAGGATGCATGGGCAGAATTGTGATAGAAATTTGCACTTTTCCTGCCTGTGAACAATCATTCAGTTAATGCTTTATCAGAACTAATTTAACCCAGTTTTTCAATTTAAACTGCAGGAAAGCAAGTTCAAGTAGGTTTCTCAAACAAAAAGGACATCTTTTAACCCAACTTCCGCTGCTGTTCACCCCACCCCCACCCAATGCTATTAAATGGCTTGAAACATGACACAAAAATGCATGTCTTATCATATCAGTTGGCTTCTCTCACTTTAGCAGCCCTTATCAACATTCAGCAGCCCTACTAATGCAGTCCCCTTCAATCAGCATGAAAAAGTAGCGCTCCACAGATCTCTGGTCTGTCCCTTCCCAGTATCACAGGCCATTTCTGGATGCCAAATAAAGAGCAGGAGCTCCTTTAATACCAGCAGTTTGCTCCTTTACATCTGGCCTGCATGCCCATGGTCCACAGCCCTCACAGCTTGCTCCATAGCAGACCCCAGTCTTACATGAAGCTGTCCTTCTCCAGATGCAGCTGCTGGAGCCCTGTCCCTGTCCCACTGGGTTCCTTCCAGGGGTAAGGCTGGGAGAGCTCTGTGCTTATGCCCTTTGTCCAGCATGTACTTTTAGGGGAAGGTTTTCCTGTGTAAGTATTGCATATATTGTGCTGCTAAATGCAAATGGCTCTGAAAAATATGGTAGATTTGCCTTAATCCTACACTGCATTCTCAAGAGGTGTGATGGAATAAAGTGCTAAAAAAACATTCCTCATTAACAGCCAGGATTTTTGTAGGAAACAACTGTGAAGACCCAAACCTACTGCAAGAAGCAGAGCCTCAGGAGTTCAAACTATTCAGGAACCGGGAAGTGGACAGCCTCAATGAGCACTACATTTTAACTTACAAACAGAGAAACCCAGACTTTAGCAGCTATGTCTCAGTTCCTTTTAGTAGCAATATGTTTACCACGTTGTAGTCCTCACTGGATATATTGGCAAGCCATTTACTAACCTTTTCCCTTGGGTTATTTTCATTTCATGGGTGGTTGTATTTAATTTAAGATTCCCAAGAAATTACAAAATAATGTAAACAAGTGTTTTCAAAATTGTTTGCATCTCTCCTTTTGCCCCCATGGAACTGGGGTGTCCTTGGGATATTATACTGTACCTTCGCCAACAGACTGAGAAACAGGATTGGAGAAAACAGAGGAAGGATGTTGCAACACACCAGTTGTATCTTTTCCCTTGGTGTTTTGAGTTCGGTCTGGCCAGAGAGGCTGGCAGGAGATGGAGGAGGGCAACCTCTCCACTTCAGTTCCACGTGAAGGCATGTTTGCAAGGAGGAAGCCTGCTTTCTGCAAATGCCTCTTGGACAGAGTTTACACCAGGCTTGAGAGGTTATCTGGGGTCCACAGGACACCCCAGGGTTGTGTTTTTCCCCTGAGGCTTCATGGCCCTCTTTCAGGGCACCCAGGTCAGGTAGGGAGACACAATCTCTGCAGACAACTTGTGTTGCAAGACAGAAACTGCAATGCATGGTTGCTAGCTATGAAAAACTATCCAGGGAGAAGGTTTCTCTCTTACGAAATGCACCTCCTGATCATCCTGCAGAAATCATCCTTACCCTTGCTAGTGCTGCCAGCCCTCAGCTTTTCAGTTCTAGCTCTGACTTCCTTGCGAGGTTTTAAGAATGTCTCCACACGAGGCTGCCGAGCAGTGCCAGCTTTGCTGCCTTTCCTAAAATGTGCACTTTCAATTAGAGGAAAATTGAACACCCCAACACCTCTCTCAGCTTCACAGTACTGGTGCAAATGGTTTAAGCTTTACTGAGGTTATCAGGTAGAATTCTAGCTAATCTAAGGTCAATTTTTATAGCCAGAGTGTTAGTTTCTTATTCTTTAGTGCACTGTTTAGTGGTCTTATTGACATATAAAATGGCAAAAATGAATGGTGGAGTGATCTTCCCTTCAAGTGTTTAGTCATGTGCACAAAAACAGAGAAGTTTGTACTTCCCTGACCATTTTGGTTTTTTATTTCCAAAATCATTCTCCAATGCCTGGAGAATTATTACACAAGAAAGAATCATTCCACAGTTAAATAAAAGTATATGTGCTTTTTGTAGGAAAGGAGGGAAAAGCAGGTATTTTTATCTTGCCTTTAAGAACTGTAACCAGTGTAGGATAGGACTAAATTTGGACCAGTCAGCTATAGCCCAAACACATATACAAATCTTTTTTGTATTGGCAGTGTATTGCCAGTCTGCCTTTTTCCTAGGCTTCTAGCTTGTTTTAGGTTGAACATGAAAACAATTTCTTAATGTTCTTAATCTTAAACCCCCACACTTGGTACACCTGCAATTCAGAAGGTGTAAACTGCTAAAAGTTGTGGAGAGACACTTACTTGGCTGTTAATCCAGGTAATCATAGATTCTCAGTGCCCTCTATGTGAAACTCTTCTGTTTCTTACCTTCTGCACACATCGTCATCATCAGGGCAATTAGCAGTGATAAAGAAAACTGCAAGAGAAAACTTCTTTCAGAACTTTTGGCTTCGAAGTTTTCAAAGCACTGTGTCTATCACACGAGCATTCGGTCCACAAAACTTTATATTTATGTGAGGTGAACACCATTTTCCTGGGGAAAAGGAACAAACTTATTAGGGTTTTGTCATTGTTTTCGTGAAGTGATTTAGGCATGACTGGGGAGCATTCAGAAGCCACACTCACATGGATTACACAACACACAAAAAGCTTGATAGTGTCATTGCCACACCTCTGTTTTTTTTAAATACACTTCCTCCTGCTTTTAGGTTGGGTCCAGTTATTCATAGGGAACACCTGGCTCTGCACAAGGAAGCACTAAATCCTTTACCTTCAAAGCACACAGACAGCAAGTAAGGTCAAGTATTACTCAGGGATTTCTCACCAGATCTTCTGATCAGATCTCTTATTTTCTCAGTAAAGTGCAGCACGTCATTTCTGCACGTTCAGCTCTCGAGCTCCTGATTAAACCAGTGAAGCTAAAACCACCTCCCTGGATGTTGCTAAAACAGGGAAACATAAAAATCAGCATTAAAATGTACCATTGAGCAACTAATCCCAGTTAATCCCAACAGGGCCTGAAAGTCCCTTATGGCACAGGACAGGACCAGCCATCTCCTGCAGCTATGGATCATGCCAACAGCTTCACTGCCAGGAATGGCACCTCCTCACTCGGGGGCACAGGGTCTGCAGTCCCACAGCATGCCAGGAGTGCTCAACACCCCACCAGTGGGACCAGGAGAGAAGTCAGCCAGAGGGAAGTTCGGGGTAGCCCTCAGCACCTTGTTTGTCTGCTTGTTCTCTTCAGAGACCTTGAGCTGCCCAGCCCTCAAAACACCAACACCAGCACAAGGGAGCAAGAGACCAATTTATCGTTATTTGTAAGGAACTGCTCTAGTTTTACTCATAGGTAAGGGCGGTTGTAGATGAAAGAGCAACAAGGACAAGGGCAGACCCCTGGCAGGTTTTTCTCCAGGTCTGTGCCCTGGGCAGGGCAGGCAGATAGGATCTGCAGCACCATAAATCACCTCACAGTAAAGGGAGAAGAGAAACGGATTGTGAAACGAACTGTAAAATAAACTCCTAATGTAAACATCAAACAGGAAGGGGGTTGTTTTTTCTGTCTGGGAGCCCAAGTCGGGTACAGTTTACTGGCTGACTGTGCTGGGACCTTGTTTGGTGAGGTTACTGCTGGCCCTATTGCAGGGCAAGGAGGCAGCCATCACTCCTGTTTGCCAGAAGGAGAGGAGGCTGGTGCTGCCACGAGCATCTTCTTGCCCTCTGGCATCATTTGATTGCTCAGGCACCAGAGCTATGCCCACAGTTGCCATTATGGACATGTCTGGATCTTCCTGCCTCAGAAAGACACCCTCCCAGAAACCTGCCTTGGTGGCCTGGCAACAGTGATGGGGACACCCCAAAAGGCTTCAGGCTGAATCTTTTACCAGGCCCTGGGTTTTATGATAAGCAGCTGCATCTCCTTGGCATGTCCCTGCTCACTCCAGTCCTGCTTCTCAACGTCACTGGGGCTTTGCTGCTTCCACCTTTTCCTGGTCTGGCCTCTTGTCGCTGCCTGGAGAGCCAACACGTGCCCTCAGAAGGGAACGCAGGCCACCTCTGAAACAAACCTGACCCACTGCAGGAACATCTATATTTGCACCTGTATTTGTACTTCTGGTCCAGAAGGAGTCAGGCTCGATGATCCTGAGGGGTCCTTTCCAACTCATGGTGTTCTGTGATTCTGTGATTGCACTACATCGATACCTCCCCGGGGTCGGGGGCACACCCTGGCTCATGCGTCAGCACAGTGGGACAACATTACTCAATACCTGTTACAGCCAAACCAGCAGAAAAGATAACAGTTTGCTACTGTACATAGAGACCTGTGCCTCAGGTAGGAAAGGACAGAAGCCTCTGTGTCTGGGTTTTTTGGTTGTGGTTTTTTTGTTTGTTTGTTTGGGTTTTGGGGGATTTTTTGGTTTTGTTTTGTTTTGTTTTTTTCTTGTTTTAAAGCTGCTTTAAGTCCTTAAGGTAAGTCACAGGAGCATGAGGTTAGAAGCAAGCCCAGGAGATCATCCTCCTGCTCTGAGGCAGGGCCATGGAAAATCCAGGCAAACTCCCAAAAAACACCCTTAAACGAAGAAAAGTCCACACCTCTAGGAAATGTGTTAATTATCCTCATAGCTAAGAGAACATAACCTAAATTTCCTGCAGATGAAATATGGCTCTGTCCTCTCCTTAGTGGGTATGAAGGGTGGGGGGATTTTAAGTAATTTTCTACATGAAGTAATGCAGATATTTTGTGTCCCCTTCCAACTTGTTCTAACAAATAACATCAGCCTTCTCCCATTGGTCCCCATTCTCACTGCCTCTGCCCATTCTTGCTCCTCTTCAGCCTGGCTTAAGCACCCGAGGGGGGCCCAATGTCACACCTCCACAGCAGGAGCTCAGTTCCTACCTCATGACTGCCCACATCACCTTTCTCCCAGGGCTGCTGCTTGCGCCCCGCTTGGCATTTGGCAGCTGGTCTCTTTCCTCAGCACAGCACCTTTGTCTGCTGGATCTCACCTGGCTGATATTCCCTCCCAGTTCCTCACGCTGGCACGTGGTGGCAGTCCCCACTCTGCACGAGGGCCGTGCTGGCTGTGCTGGGTGGTGTCCTCCAGCTGCTGGGCTGCCGGACGCACCAGCACCCGGAGGCTGCTGCCAACTTTTGGGTTTCCAGGGCCCTGAGCCATGGGCATCCAGCCAAGGCTGGGTGGGGCAGGTGGCAGAAGGACCAGGGGGACAAGTGTGGCACAAGATTAGGCTCACAGGAGGAGGATAGAAGGGGCAGCTGGGAGGGGAGATAACACGCAAGTCCTACTTTTAGAAATGCACACAAGCAAGCTGATAGTTATTGAAGTGTCTTGGTGAAACAGCAGCTGCTGTCTCCAAATTCCTCTTCTCTGGTCAAGCACCCGCGGTTCTTCTGCCAGGTGGAAGGTAGAGGGGCTGAAAACTGACAATTGGCCAAAAAGTTTGAGGGACATCGTGGAGAAATGTCCATCGAGGATGTAGGGACTGGTTGTTGTTTCCCAGCATGAGAGGCTGCACCCCATAATGGCCTACCAAAAGTTTGGGAGGAATCTGCTTAAACAGAAAGTACTTCAGCAGTTTGTCTTAATTCAGGTTTCAGATAAGGGAGGTCAGAACAATGTAATTCTGCTCCATCTCTTTTTTTCAAACACTTATTTTGTCAGACCCTTCTCTTATGTTTCAGGTGCCAGATTCAACCCACATCAAACATTTCTAGTACAGCTTTATCCCGATACTCTCGGCACAGGCCGAGACAAGGCTGGATCAAAGAGAAATGTGTGTGAACTCCAAGCGTGTGTGTGCGTGTGTACAAATGTTAGACAAGTCACCTTTAAGTGGTTGTTCCTCAATCATGGGCTCATCCAATCTGCCTGTATGGTAAATTTGACCTTTAAGTTAGTCTTGAAATGCTGAAGATGTGCCTACAGAGGACTGTCAGTTATAGTGGAAAAGAAACAGATAAGCCTTTTGTTAGCTTATGGATGAGGTGATCAGCATAAAATATTTAAATTCTGATAACCTTCAGCTGGAAAGGTTTGCAGATTCTCAACTCACTGAAATAGAGAGAATCAAAGTTTTTCAATTTTATTTTGCAGATTCTGGCCCTGGAAAGTATTGCAGGTTGGATATGTCAGCACTGCCAGAGAGCAGACACCACAGTAAACTCTGTAGCTGGTTGTTCTGGGCTGCACCTAAGCTGTACAAGTTACCTCACAATATTCATTTCTCACAGAAAAACTTGGCAGAGCCTGAACAAAGAGAGATGCTTTGTAAGAGAACAAGGCATTAATTTCTTCCCATATTTTTGTCTGTAGGAGTTTGCTCTGAAGTGGTGGGCTCGTGTCCCTTTGAGCTGCCATACCTGGTAAGAGGTCCACAAACCATTTGTACTCTGAGCCCTACATCTCCTTACCTTAGCAGACCTGTGAATACAGCCACCAGACCACACTGACTGCAAGCTTGCCATTCCTAATGAAGCAATGTTCAGGGTTTAGCCTATGTTAGGAAAGGGTGGCAGCTAGAGCAGCAAACTGTGTCTTCAGACTCAGGTGTAGCAGCAAAACAAGGAGTGTTTCTTCCTAGTGTAGCTGGAAGAGTGTGACTGTGCTGGCAATGAGCTCTTACCGAGTAACTGTGTTACCTGGGTCTCTTGCTTAAATAAAAGCATCAAAAATATAATCACATCCACAAATTACATAATTTACCCCACAAATGTTTTAAGACCTGGCCTTAGAAAAACAGAGAATGTAAAAAAGTCATAGAATGAAGGGGAAAAAAAAAGGAAGAAAAGAAAAGAAATATTTCTTTCTAAAGAGTGATTCATGAGGATTGAAAGATAGGAAGATCATTGCCGACAGCAATGGAAATCACTGGTGACTTTACTATGTGGTGACTTTACTTCAATATGGATAAAAGAATGACTGAAGGGAATGAAAAAGTGGTTCAGATGCCCCCATGGCATTGCATCATTTAAAGAGTAGCATTCTATTAAAGCATTTCCACCTGTCGCTTCATTTTTGATTCCTGTGTGCTCACACATCTCTTGACATTTTCTCTGCACACAAGAAGAAGCCGCCTTGGATGCATGGTCCATGAAATCTGTAAGGTGGGAGCTGGCCACCCCTCTGCTCCTTCACATCCCTTTCAGTGGGAAAACTAAACCTCAAGAATCTCCTGCTGACAGCAAGAATCATGTTTTCATCCCAGAGGCCCTTTCTTAATGAGACAACAAAGCTTTGGCAAGGGAAGGTGAAGACATTGTGGAAAAGCAAAGATGTTCAGGTAGGAGATTTAAGAGGCTGAAAATGCAGCTGCAGATCTCAGCCACATCCCCCAGGACCCAGCAATTCAAGGCACTTTCTGCAGGCAACTTCTCACCTTGATGTCCTCTGGTGAAAAACCGAGTGAAATGGGCTCGCCCTGAGCTGCTTATTATGGGAGGAGAAGAGAGGCTTTGCATTTGTGCTACTCCAGGGAAACTTCCCTCGTGGCCACTTGAGTCTGTGTGACTTGGCTAGCGCTGGCCCTTTGGTGGCAACGACCTCACCCAGAGCGCAGAGTAAACACGATTCCACTGCACATCCCCTGTACATCCATCCAGCTTCCCCTCTGCTGCCTTCTCCACAGGCAGAAGCTGCAGAGAAGACACCCAAAGGTAGCTGCCCTCCTCAGGAAGAGACTTGAGTCCAGCTCTGAAGCTACTCTAATTTTATAACCACTCAGGCAGAGTAGAATTTTAACTTGGACTGTGCTAGTCTGAGTGACAGTGCATGGCAAAAACTTCTCTGTGGATGGAAGAGCCTCTCCATAAATTTTGACTAACAGATGCACACTGAGGTTGATAACACAATTTGATACTGCAGATATGACTCTCCAGAGAAGTGAGAATGACAGTGGGTTTCATTTAATGAGTAAAACCCCCTTTTTTATTGTACCTCTTTTATGAATTGCTTTATTGCTTGCTAAGCAGTGACTTTTATCCAGGACATTCATCCATGAATTAGTTAATGGTGTACAAGCCTGGTTAGCCTTAAGTAAGAAGAGCCTAATAGAGATTTAAGATAAAAAAACCTGGTGGAATATGAATTTTCTACTGAAACAACAAATGCAAGACAAACACCCGGCCACTCACAGTCAAGGTTTGGAATGGCTGGACCTCTCCCTCCTGGAGGGGAAGATGTCAGGAGCATCTTCCTCTGACTGCCAATACACAGTTTTCCTCCATCTTTTGCTTTGGAGGTCAGAGGCAGAGTGCACCTGTATTTCTTAACCAGCACTTTCTAACCAATGCCACCCTTTTCCAAGGTGGTTAGGAACAGCAGAAGGAACCGTTGTCCGTGCAGCAGGTGAATCTTTGGAGAGGTTATCAAACACCAGAGCAAGGTGCTGGCATCTGCTGTGCTTGCTCCCACTGGTGTCCTTCCCACCATCCCGCACGGCACCTCGCTGCACCAGCCATGGGATCTTTCAGGGTTTACAGAGGCCCTCAGAGTATGAAGTAGAGCCAAAGTCTGACATTCCCGTGGTGCCAGGGTCCACAGGTGCCAGTAGGAGCCTCAATGCCCACTGCAGTGTGGAAGGCAAATCCCCAGGGAAAGGCAACTCCTGGGAATTGCTCTGTGCTTTAAATTTCAGCAAAAACAAAGCTTTAAGGTATTGCCTCCAAAAGAGTGAAATTTCAGGGAAAGACTCCTATCAGCTTTTTATTTGTTTAGGAAGTTGGAAATATTTTTATGAGTTGCCATGTGTTTTTACAGTTTTCTCCCTATTTCAACACATCACTCCTAGGATATAGGCATCTTTAAACCTGCATGGCATAATGTAACATTGAAAGAATGTCACAACAGTTAACCTCATTTAGGCCAGGTGTTCCTACTGAATTGGGTCATTTTATCTCATTTTCTAGATTAAATCAGGTCCTTGGTATGTCATCAAACCATCAAAAAATAAAAGCAGGAGACGTTTTGTTCTAGTAAGTAAATGTTT
Organism: Regulus satrapa; assembly: GCA_013396955.1. Taxonomy (NCBI): domain Eukaryota; kingdom Metazoa; phylum Chordata; class Aves; order Passeriformes; family Regulidae; genus Regulus; species Regulus satrapa. Next base: position 32,847 of record VWZN01007045.1, read on the forward strand.
TGACATATACAAAACTGCTCATGTCATGAGTATGCAAAGAAAATCCAGGTGCAAAAATAAGAATTCCGAACTAGAGATTCTCAGTTTTGTCAGACCGTTCTGAAGTTTCTCAAAGACTTAAAACCACAGTAACAATAACTTTTAAAAGCTTACTTTTGTTTTTGTTGTTGTTGTTGTTGCTGCTCTAGTGGAATTTTCTATGCTTTGTACTTATGTGATAAATACATTTTCATTTAAAAAAATTCCACAGGCAGAGCCAGTGGGAAAAAAAAGCTCTGTGGGCTGGGTTGGGCAGACAGAGATGCCATGAGACAGTGCGAGAAGCTGCTGGCAGTGGGATGAGTGTGTGTACCAGCAAGAGCAGTATCTACTCCATCTGGCTTGGGCTCCACTTCGTCCAGGAAGACTTCCTTTTGAAGGGGGAAGATTCCAGTCACGATGACTCCAACCAGTAAAAGAGGTAGCCTCCCAGATTTACTTATCTCAGCCTTCTTGAAAGCACCCCTAACTTCCTTGGCAGCAGTAACCAAACAAGAGCTGTAAAACACTGTTTTCCCTGGTCTGGCTGAACTCACCACTCAGCACATGTGGTGGGGAGCTCCTAAAATAGCTCTCTGTTGCCTCACTAGCCTCAGCAGCAACTTGAAGGGTCTTTTGCCTTCTGGGACAACTTAGAGAAGTTTTAAAATGTTTGGACTTATTTTGAAAGTACTGAGAAAGATAAGAACGATTTATTCCAAGGCCAGGTGAACTGAAGGTCACAGCTAAGGCATTGCACAACAGACCCAAGTAGGTTCAGCACAAAACTCCTTCAGGATTTGATCAGCTTATCTGCATTGCTGTGGCCACCCCTGCCTAAATTCAGGTTAAAGCCGAGTCCCTGAGAGCTGGCACCTCACTGGGCCAACCAACAATTTGTCCCAGATATCAGTGGGGTGATGCCAAGGCAGAGGGCATGGGTCCTTCCCTGGCAGAGCCTCGTGGAAGCCCTCTGAAAAAAACAAGCAAAACCAGCTCTGTCTGTGAGGGGAAGCCATAGGTGCTGCAGGACAAGAGCACTCTCACTCTGGGAAGTTTAATGCACACTTTTTCCTGGTAAAAGGCTATTTATTCTCTGTCTGGATCTTGTCGTGTTTCAGGCTATCTCTAGTTAGAACAAAACCGAAAAGTTCTTGTTATGTTTAACAAGGGATATCCCCAAGCTGCTCTTTATTGCTGCAGTACTTCAGTTCCTGTGGGCTCTGCATGGTTTGTCCCCCTGGAGTAATGAAAACCCCCTCCCTCCTGTGAGGAAAGGCTCCTCTTTCTTGAAAATAGAATTTCCTCCCGAAAAACAACTCAAAAAGACCACATTCATCTCTGGCTTCCCATTAGGGTGGGAGAAGTTTTTTTGTTGACATGTCTCTCATTTCTGAGCACGCTCTCCAGCGCCTCAGCCAGAGCCCTCAGTGTAATTTTCTGCCGAGTCAGGCTGCTGGTTTTATTATCCCAAATCCCAAGTTTCACGTACTCCAGGCATTTTTCAAAGACAGTCTGAAACCCAGCCAAGCCCATGGTGGGGGGTGTAACCCTTCTCCTGACAGGTCTGCAGTGGGACTGGTTCTCTCCCAGGTCAGGGGAGCTGCTCTGCAGCTGCAGAGTGCAGCTGCCACCCCTGGGGACACCCCCCCTCCCTCTGTCCCCAGATTCAAGTGAACCTTGTGATTTTTTTTAGCAGCAGTAAATGATCCCTCTGGGGGTTATTTGACTACCAGAACTACACTGGCTTGGCCGAGGAATTGAAGGGCTGAGGCCCATGCCAATATGCATTGACAGATATTAGTGGATGCAGGCTGGGGACCCCTCCCCAGCCCCAAGTTCCTCACCAGTCATTTTCACTTGCTGCTTGAAAGTCACCCCTTTCTCCAGGTCCTGTGTTTACATGCCTGTCTGTGACACAATAAAACAGAGCAAAGGCAAATGTGCAATGTAGAGATCCATTATGCTTTATTTACATGCGTCACCATCTCTTTTACAAACTAGATTACAATTTAAAATGGAATACACAAGGCAATATCTACTAACACCAAGTGGAGTAAGCACTGCGTCTCTATTTCATTTGGAAAGGGGCAGGTTTTGCTCCAAAAGAAACTTCCTTCCAACCTCTGAGTAGTAAGATAATATATTCCTCCAGGGCAGCATCTTTTTTCTTTTTTTTTCTTCTTTTTTTTTTTTTTAATTTTTTTTAAATATAAAATCCTCAGTAAGACTGCAACGTGAGAGTGTCTGCTTTCAAATGAAAGTACAAGATAGCCCAAATGAAAAGTATAAACTGTTCAGCTCTTCGGTATGTAAAGACGGCCATGCACGATAAGGCTGTGGATTTAATATTCTTCCAATTTACATGGCTTGAAACAGAAACAGATAAAACAGTTTTACAGATACTGTATACATATTTTTTCCAATCATGCAACTTTTTAAAAAAAAAGTTAAACATGTGAAGCCAAATGTACAATCCATTTTTTCCAACCCATATTACGAAATGTATCTGGTCCCCCTTCGCATCTGTTGGCAATTCCAAATGTGTATTGTATACTTGAAACACTTACAGGACACCAATTGCCAAGCAATGATATAATTTTGGAGAAATACATGACCTAAAAGGTAACTTTTTTAAGTAGTGGCACAAACATTTCTGGAGTTAAGTGGTGTTTGACTATCCAATTTTTCTCAAGAGAATTTTTTTTTTTACAAAATCATTAAATCAAGCCCCAACCTGTGACTAGAAACTGCTTAAATAACACCTTTTTAGACCTTTTGTTAGACCAAGTGTTCAAAAGATAACCATGCAATTGTGACCTTGACCTTCATCTGTTTTACATGATTTCACAAGGAAAACTTCTAGGCATAAACATGTTTAAAGACTCAAAGGCCAAATTTTCAAAAAACAGGTTCCCCAGACTAGCTATTCAAGGCTTAATTTTGACACCTAAATAACTGGCCCCTTTGAATTCAGAAAAATTTATTTAGCACCTCTGGAGTGAAGGGCCTTTGCTGGGCACCTCAGCAGGTGTAGAGGGTGACGACCTTCTCCTGGGCCTGGGGGGATCTGTCCCCTCCCCTTCCGTCAAGAAACCACGAGGACAGAGCAGCTCACCCCCTGCGACCATGCTGGAGTCCCCAATGTTTGGTGCCTGACACCAGGCACTTCTGCTTGAAAATTCTGGCACCAAAACCGACCAACAGGAACCAAAGCAAACCAAACTGAAGAGGCTGGCTAAGCCCATCCCTCTTCAGTAAGTGCTGGGATGTTCTCCAAAGCAGGGGCCCAAGCTGTCCCAGCCATGCCAATGGAAGTGCTCTCCTTGACAATGCTGGCAGGCAGGTTAAGCCTTTCAGCCACTAATACTTTTATTTTATTTTTAAAAATTTCTCTGCCATTGATGGGCTGTCTCTAAACCATGTGTTTTTTCTCCATTTTCTGAAAAGAGCAGGCCATAGCTTTGTCTCTCATTTCTGCCTGTGGAAAACAGTTCTGATGAACCCAGGCAGGCTAAGTTGCTGGAACAGAGCAGAATTTGCAGCTGTTTCATTTAAGTTTTCAACAGGCCTTCCCTTGCCTTTGACAAGAACTGAATCTCTACCAAGTAAAAAAAAATAAATTATGGGGTTTGGCCACTTTGGCCATACCATCAAGTCAGGCTTTACTGATCTGTCAGTGATCTTTGGGCAGCACCACGGGTCTCACGGGGGGCTCATCTGTGTAGGATCGAAAGCTGCACGTCAGCACGGGGAGCCAGCGAGTGAGCTCTGCTGACAGCCAAAATGTGGGGCTGGGGCACAAATCCAGCCACAGGGCAGCAGCTGCAAAGAAGCCTCAGTGAAAGAAACACCAGAGGGAAGTCCTTCAGCATACACTCACATTTTGGGGTGCACCAGGAAGCTGAGAGCTAGTGGCACACGCTCGGAGTAGGCCAGTGATGAATTCTTGACCGATTTCAGTAAAAGGTGCCTGCAGCTGGTCTCAGGTAAGCAGGGTGCCCAGCTGTGCCCCACCAGCATCCTGGGAAGCAGGCTGCTGATAGACACGGGCAGTGTGCAGCAGCCAGCTCCAATGAATGCGATAAACTAGGCCATACGCTAACAAAGAGAACCCCTCAGTGCAGAAATAAAAGAGAAGTTTTTTTTTAAAAGGCAAATGATAAACCCTTGGCTGCTTGGAAGAGTTGATATGCTACGGGGGCTATGCTAACCACAGCTGCACAGAGCCTACACAGTCATAACTGGGGGGAGAAACCAAGAGGTGCCTCTTTATGAGAGAACAGCATGGGGGCTACGGTACAAAGCCAAAACTTCCATCACACTAGGAGCCGTTGTTTCACCAAAATCACCTCAGGGACCTGGAAAGTAAGGAGTGAGGAAGGGCCCACGAATGCATGTGAGTGTTGGTGCATGACTGTGCATGTGCGGTGGCAGTGGCGAGAGGGAGTCACTCCACATTGCATGGGACACGGGTCGGTGGGAACTCATGCACTGAGACCTTGGGTTAAAACGCTAGTTTTGTTTTCCTAACATCCATGCATAATGATCCATTTCTGTACATAATAAAATATATTTATATATTTATATGCATAATGCTTTTATGCAAAGGAAAAAAAAAAAAACAAACAAACTTCATATATCGCTTTGGAGAATTACGTATACACTGTCCTATTCAGAACCTCTTCATATCAAGTTCCTATGTACCACTGGTGTTTTCCCCTCTTTTTTTGCATCCCTCCCCCCCCCAAGACACTAATAAAAAGTAATCAAACTTTCCAGATTATAGAGAGGATCTATACAGCACCATACCTTTTATTCATCATTATTATTATTATTATTATTATTCATTTTACAAAAGAAAATCTTAGAAGCAAAATATATAAAACTGCCTTGTCTTTCAGTGTCATTTATCCTGCTACAATCTACGCTCATAAGAAAAGCCATTTGCATGATACTGTCACCTTGCCATTCCCACTCCTGCTTCTTCTGCCACAGTGGATTATACATAATGAGAAGGAAAAAAATAATCAAGGATATGTCCAAAACAACAACAACAAAAAATAAACAGGATCACTAATGCCATAACAAACCCTGCAGTGATCTGTGCCTCAGCTCCTGGCATTGTCACTGCAAGTCACCTGCCCAGCTGCTAGGTTTCCTTTTATTTCTGTGTTTTCAAACACATCTCTACAGGTGACTACGTCCACCCTGTGTGGCAGCTCAGCCCGTAACTCCTCACCAGCTCACTGTGGCAGTGAGGGCAGCTTTGCCAACGTAAGGCAGGAGGGGAGCCTGCTCCAGCAGGCAGGAAAGGGGCTCCTGCCTCGGTGCACGGGAGGGCCGTGGCACCCGCTGTCAGTCCGTCCCCATGAGCCAAGAGGCAAACTCGCCAGCTTCCCTTGCTTTGCAACCAACTCTGGGCTGACCCTTATGGAAAACAGGGGTGTACCATTAAACTTAAGGAAAGAATAAGAAACCAACCAACCAACCAACCAACCCAACCAACCCAACAAGCGAACAGGCCACGCACATCCTCTCTCTGGAATCCAACCAGTTGATGGGACCAACCAACGCTGTATCTTCAGAACACCCTGGCAACCTGAGCAGGGTTGGGTTACTGTCATTTCCGTGCATGTGCACAGTGCCTCAGATTCCCCAGGGAGAGAAAGCAAAAATGGTTAAAAATCTACAGAAATCAAACTGGAGGCTGCAGAGGGGAGGGTGGGCAGATAGGGAAAACCTCCAAAAAAGAAAAGCCAACTTAAAACATCCCATAAACCATTAATATACTGAAACACCACATATTCATTGACAAGTAACTAGTGTAAAGGCTACACAGTGTGTTCTCAACAGGATGGTGCTGAACACTGTCTCCACAGCAGGTGCTTGGCCATCCCAGAAAAGGAAGATTTTGCATACTTCAGAATGAGTTTGATTTTCAACAAAAAAAAAAAAAAAAAAAGAAAAAAAAGAAGAAAAAAAGAGGGGGAAAAAAAAGTAGGTTCTTCACTCCAGTAAGGGGCCTATTAACAGTCTGCTTCATTAGGAAAATAATGCAGGGTTCACAAAGGTCGTAAGCTGTAAACAGTATCACTGTCCACTTGCTGACAGCAGATTTGGCAAAGGGTTGTCTCTCTACATCTCGTGTCAGTTTGAGGGCCTGGAGAAGAAAAAGAAGAAAAGACATTGAGATTACTGCATGTAGAAAAATAAAAAACCAAACCAACCCACAACAAAAAAAGGCAACCAAGCAAACCTCCAAACAAATCAACAGCTTACACTGAAGAACAATTCAAGAATGTTTGCACCCAGGAGCTTCAAACATATAGCAAGGAATAAGATGACCCTGCCTGAAAATACTTTTCCCGTGCCAAGGTTCAGGTGTTTCTTTGATGGCTTAGCTGCTCACAAAGCTGACAGAAAAAACCCTCTCTCTGACGAAAAATGATGGTGAAGTCTGATGTACAGAAACCCAAGTGTACTGTCTATTTGTTAAGTGTATTTCCAGGTAGAAGCAATGAAGGATCTTCCAGCTTTTCTTCATTTTTCCTGATCACCTTTCTCAGCATCACCAAAAAGCTGAATAAATCTTCTGTAAATGTTTGACATCCACCACCACCCTTGAAGGACAGATGAAGAGGATGCTCAAGACAGATAGCAAACAGCCACAAATTTCAGCGTGGACTTTGGAGTTTTCCATTTTCCTGCTCACACAACTCACCAGCAACAGACAGGGTCCAGCTGCCTTTAAAAACCGGGTTAGGGTCTATCTTATTCTCTAGCCAAGAAACTTTTCTGCAGAGAGAGAAGCATGGGGAAGACAACTTGGACACAGCATGGAGATGTTTCTACCATGCAGAAACATGGTAAGTAGGTAAAACACTGAAAACAGATGAACATTTTAACCAAGAGGGCCAAGGGGAAAGAGTTTTAAAGGTACTCAGTGGCTTACAGATATAGGCAGGCACCACACAGGGTTTTGGAAAGTATGTACATTTAAACATTCCCAAGAAATCCTCTCACATTTTCAGGAAGACCACTTGGCAGACATCCGTGTTGCTGGGCATGTAGCCTCTGGCTCTGAAATGGCTTCTGACAACAGGGTTTAGTCCCTTCACAACACTTACTACTTTCTGAGGACTTTCCCCAAGACAAAAGATTGATGATTTTTTATACACTGCAAGAACAAGGTGACACTGGCTGAAAACAAAAAGCCATTGAGTTGATTACAGGAATGTCTTTACTTTCAGAAGACCCTGCTAGTAGGTACCCTCATGAAAAATGGTGAATTTTCTGGAACTGCAGGTTTCACCAGGATGGGCATCTCCTGCAAGGAGGATGACTCAAAGACTGTCTCCTGTCTAAGGTGCCAGGCACTGATCCTATGATAACAATTTATTAAAATGACCTATTCTGATAATGCTAAATGATTGATGGAAATTTAATCATTTTGTCTCATGGTTATTAGAGCAACAGCGTGACAGCTGCTCCCTGCGCCATTAGGGGAGAACTTCATTCAGCACAGCTTAGGGAGCAGACAGATTGTGCATTTCACCCAAACAAAATTTGGCTTTAGCCTTAATTATGTGGAGGGGTTTGGGGTAGACTGTTTTGTGAATAAAGGGATTTCCGACTGGATCAACATATTGATTTCTTCATTTTCAAAGGGCAAATTAACGCTGGCCGTTCGTTAATGTGACTGCCTGGCAAGGGCTCCATTTGGTGTGCCCCGATGGCCGTAACAAGGTCAGCAGAAGATACCCAGACAGGCCTGGCGTCCCCCAGTAAAACCTGGTTAGCGGCTTGTAGGCAGCTCAAACCAAGTGCAAGCCCATTTCTCTACTGCTTAATGGCCGAGCACCAGGGTGGGCTGGAAACGAGTGACTTCCCAAAGCACAACATCCTCTGAAGGAAAGGCTCGGGTCCCAAATGGCACAGGCCAGTAAGTCAGCTCCCTCACAGAAAGCTGCCAGTTATGCTGAGCATGGGCTTGACTGTGGCACGTGTGAGAAGTCCTGCTGACTTTGAATAAAGCTATTTGATTAAAAGTAAAACAGAACAGGAACTCCCAATAAAGTACCAGAATATTGCTTAAAGTTTAAATTAAAAATCTGTGTGAAATATACTATGAAACCAAGTGATGAGAAAAAAACCTGGAGGATGGGTTAAACTGAGCATCTCTTGTGGAAGTGGCACTGCCCAATATTTTTTTCGGTGGGACCTGTACTTCAGACAGTGCCAACATTCAAACAATGTTCCATTTTCACAGCTCTGCTGACACGGACTTCACAAACGGATAAAAAAATTAAAAGAGATAGATCTAAGTTTTAACCTGCCTGCCTTCAAATTAACCTGTTAAAGTCTGTAACAGATTCACACACAGTCTTGCTTTCTGTTTCACCACAAAAAGCTTATTTACCCTGAGTTAGCAGCCGGCTACCCCACAGCTATGAAAACTGTATCAAAGCAGGGAAACAAGTGTTCCAGTTACATCTCCATTTATCAAAAAAATCATTGAATGGGCTGGGCTGGCTGGAACCTTAAAGACTGTATGGTCCAATCCCGCTGAAGGGACCAAGAACATCTTCAACTAGATTGGGTTGTTCAGAGCCCTATCCAACCTGGCCATGACCAGTTTCAGGGATGGGTCATCCACTATCTCACCGGGCAATCCGTTGTAGTGTTTTACCACCCTCATGGTAAAAAATGTTCTCCCTATATTTTATCTAAATCTACCCTCTTCTGGCTTAAAACCATTACTCCTGTCCTACTGCAACAGGCCCTGCTAAAAGCTTTGCAATGCAGGAGATGAGACGCCCCTTTCTTCTGTCCTATTCTCTGCCCTCCCACGCCCTGCCTTGCTACTGACCAGTTACAAATGCTACTCTCATTTTACTCTGTCAGCCAAGCTGACTGGTTCGAATTTCCCTCCAGCAACAACATTTCTTCACCTCTGTCTCACATCATTCCACCATTTAACTGGATTCCCAAGCCCCCATCAGAGCAGCTCTGAAGAATCATTTGCTACTTACTGCTGATTCCCAATGGTGCCAATTATGAAGCATTGAAAATTCCTTCAGAACACAAAGGTGACACGGTGACGCATCAGATAATGTGCCCTGGTCCATCAGTGAGCCAACACAGCAACCAGCACATAAAAGTTTTCTGTTGGAAGAAAAACTGTGTGCTCCTTCACACAATTATGGTATGAGAATCTGCACTGCCAAAACTCAGCTCCTCTGCTTGGCAGCCTAACATGGACCTCTTGATCTGGCTGGAAGGCTTGCTGAATGGATCTCATCTTGGAAAATATCACCCTTTAGAGGTCTGTAAAACAAGCGTTCTCCCTGGGTACCACTTTGCAACAACTCTCCAGGGACAGGAAATCCCAGTAACTACTTTTACTGTCTAGACACTTGGGATGCAAACATGTTCAAGGAAACTTGTGTCCTTTAGTGACAGATGTGCATTCGTTCTGGTGCCTCTGCCCTTTGATTTGTCATCGCCTCTAGCAACAGAGTTTTTACTCCAAAGTGGGGGTAGGCTCAAAAAGCAAGACTTGATTACATGTAGTTGTAAGTTAATATTCTGCCTGAGGTTTCTTAAGCTGAAGACTGAAAAATACACAAAATTTGTTTAAAAACAAGTAAGGAAGATAACTGCTGCAGCCAGTCTTTCTGTAATGACAAAATTACAGCATAAGATTTAAATTTCAAGCACAATAGAAATTTGAAATCCCAATACCCCAGCAAGTATGCCACAGTGGAGTTGGACAGGCTTAGCACATGTTGCACTAGGATGGCCCTGTGCTGAGGGCCAACACTGAGGTAAGGGGACAAAGCCCAAGGACAAAAAAAAGAGTTGGCACCTTAATGGGGCTTTATTTCCTGAACTTTCAGGCATGTTGCTAGTTTGGTTTTTCTCTTTAAATTCTGCTCATAAAAACAGATCTTTCCCAGCTCAGAACTGGGGGCAGAGAATAAGGGTTGAAGGATGGAAAGAGGAAGAACACCAGCACAGAACCAGGACTTATGGGAACTAAAATGTTGCAGTGCTTGTAGCTGAGTAAGAACATAAAGCACAGAAGTGTCTCTTTTCCTTCTGTTGCTGCTCTTCTTCCAAGGAACACTGCAAACCATAGGAGACAACCAAGTATTTTGGAAGTAAATGTAACTTAAGACTGAAGATCATTCTCTCATCCTGTACCAGCTCCCTGGGAAAGAAGGCCAGAACTGCAGTAAGCTACCACAACTATTTACAAGCAGGTTATTCTGATATCCCACTGGTCTACAGAATGATATCAAAGTCCTGGCTGGAAGGGATCAGCATCATCTGGTCCAACTTTCTGCTCAAGGCAGGGCCTTAGGTTAGATTATTCAGGATCCTGTCATGTATGGAGAATTTCCAGCACAGGAGAATCCACTGCTCCTCTGGGCAGTTCATTTTACCCACAAAGGTGGGTAAAGTCCCTTCTACCCATTTCACAGCTGTAAAGGAAACCCTGAGCCCACATCTGGCTGGGTTTAATCCTCAGCCCTGGCCAACACAGGAGAGCCTAGAGACAGGGTAACTTCTCTCCATAAGGTCATCAGGTTTCTTACTTGACAACCTTCTGGGCAGTTTAATCCCCTGCATCTTGATCCAGGAGCCCAAGGAGTTGGATCCTGCCAGTTATGGGCGACACTGCCAGTGACTGAGAGACATCAGCCTGAGTGTTCAACATAGCCCTTTTCAGGCAGGATGCTGCTGGACTAGAGGAAGAAGGCCTTCTTACAAATACTTATAAAATGCATCTTTTTTGGGGGGTAAAGCCCAATAGCTGCAATAACTGTGCTTTCTTTATGCACTCACTTTAGGCACTGGGAAGGAGATGTCTACTGTGGATTACAAAAAGCTGTGTAACTACCGCAGCTTTGCAAGACCAGAGAAGGATTTTGCTTCCATTTTTTAATCTGAAGAGCCACCTTTTAGAGTGAAAGTTACCCTCTTGGCTAGAGACATCCTGAATTAGGAGTTTATAGTGCTATAGAAACATGCTATGTACCCATTATTCTGCATGTGATCATAGAGAGCTTCAATTCCTTTGCCAGGTACCAAGCCTATTTTAAAAACAACTTCCCTGCTATGGAATACTCTTGGTTTTATTCTTGTTTTCCTCTCCGGTAAGTTGAAAATGAGAGGCCAATACTGTGTTGATAAAAGGCAGGACATCTTTTATCATCACTTACAAGTGTCAGAAAAGGCAAGAGACAAAAGGTCCTACCTCAAACCCCGATTTTATCTACATTTGTATGTAGATAAAAAGCCAGATGTAGGCAGTACAAGACATTCGGCTCAGCTGTAGCAGTGCACAAGCAGAAGCCATCCTCCACAGCATCACCTTTTTCCTGGAATAACGGCAGACAGCCGTGGCTGCACAGCAGCTTCCGCTCGCCGAGCTGTGTCCCAGCAGATGTCCCCTCTGCCAGACCCCAGTAGCTGCCACCCCGTGCAGCAATCTGAGTGGAAAAGCTAATTAAACAGCTCCGGCAGGCTGGACCAGAGCGGGGCATTCCCAGCACCCAGCCACAGGTACCTGAGTTAACGGGGTCAGCGTCCCCACGCACCGCTCGGGACTTGATCGGGGACAGTGCTGATGGGAACATCTTGCTGGAGATCCTTCGCCATCGGCACCAGGAGTCCTGGGTGGCTCCTTCCTTCATCCCCCTTCCCCAGACAAGGACAGGAAGGCTGGCTATCGGCGCACAGTACTACTCAAACATGCACTGCCCACACTGTACCTGTGCTTTCTGGCTGTCATCAACACAAGACTTAAACCTCTCCAGCTGTCAGTTCATCACCTGGGCTGAGTGCCCAATTGCTGTGGAAAAAAAAAAGATCCTGACCTTTTCTCAGCTGCATGACGCTATGTTTCTAAAAAGGAGCTCTTTATTACGCACTTCTTCAAGAAAATATGCTTTCATGGGGGCTATTAAAAAGTCTGGCGCAAAGGAAGGAATGAACAAAGAAAAGCCACCTGTAACCAGCCCAGCTATCAGGCAAACCACATATCGAGGGACCAACACTGATCTGCAGCTCTAAACAGTCATTATGGCTCATTCACATGAGACAGATGATTTGCAAAGACTCATTCTGTAACAAAACCTGTGCACTGCTGATCCAAGGAGGAAAGCACTGGGGAGACCAGTTGATGCGGGCTGTTCCAAAAATATCAGTTTGTGCTGTCATCTGGTGAGAGTATGTCATCCTGTAATCTTAGCATCTGCAGGGACAGCAAGTTTCTGCCTAATTATTGCTGCTGAATCACATGACAAAGCATGAGGTTCTAAAAAATACATCTATATAAAACACCACCAGAAGAACACCCAAACCACAGGATAAGGCCACTGTCCTGGCTTCAGTTGCTTTACAGTCACAACACAAGCCTGTGGAGGCAATCCTGGCTTTTACAGATCTCTTCCCTGGGTTAGTAAAACCCCAAACAATAAACCCAGATAATAATAAACATACCAGAAAAAAAAAAACAAAAACCAAAAACCCAAAAAAACCAAACCCTACTCCCAGAAGGAGTGAGGAATTCATTGTGTTTGTGTCAGCTCCTGCTGTCTTCACATAGCAAAAGTCAAAGCATCCCTGCAAGCCCAGGACTGGCCTCTGTATGCAAGGTCTGAAGTGATGAACTTCAGTGGGACCTCATGGGGGGCAGTCCCAATGGGGTTAGCCCAGATTTCCCCTCTCCTCCTCCCCAGCAGCCATGAGCACAGAATTTGCTTCTGTGCCACTGATGTGTTCCCCAGCCACTGAGGAGCCTGCTCAGGGCAGGTCCTCCTTGGAGCTGAAGGGAACCCTGTTTCTCACAAAATACATTTTCTACATAGATAATTTTGTTCAAAGAATAAACTTGGTATGTGTGGAGTTCAGCTAGTCAAAAAACCACCTTTCAAAACTTGGGCTGGCAGAAACAACATCTAAATGTTACAAGTGCCACCACCTTAACCACTAGCCTACTAGAAATGGAGCAGAAGAATGTGCTGCTCTTGAATTTCCTTCCGATTTTTTTAAAGGCAGACAGCCCCACCTTAGCTCTGTGTAAGAAACCTGGCAGTCATATCCCTAAGACCTTGTTTTTGAAAATAAGAGAGAAGGAAGTGGAGCTATGATCCTGAGGCAGTCACATGTCATCAGGTAAGAGGTCCAGTAATTCAGGTTTCATGGGCAGAAGTTTTCTGGAAGAAAACAAATATCATCTTCTTTGTGGCTAACTGCACAGAACTCTCTGATCAAAACTCCATCCAAATGGAGATCTTTGACTACATATTTTCATTTTTAAGATGGTGCTATAAACACGCAGTAACCCTTGGACCTCTTTGTCTTAGGTATGAATTGTACACAGGAACAGGCTGAACAGCAATTAACGAACTGGCAAGTAGTCCAAGCTGATATGAACTAATGAAAGACTAACAAACATTTTATTAGGTTTCCTAAGATTTTTTTTTCACCAGAGACATTAATCATCAAGTGTGAATGCTACCTGACGCTGCTATTTGCAGCTTGTGTATTCTGCAATAAGATGATGTGGAACCTAGATGATACTAGTGGAAAATGAGTGACTTTAACTGATCTGTCAATTATTTTACATGTAATTTTCAAATAAGTCATCATGAGTCCAGCACAGCCCTGTTTCAGAACCCAGAGGCACCCTGATAAATGACACATTGAAATCTCTTTCAGAAAATGCAGCTTGGATGAGTTTTTCAGACTATGACACTAACTCAAGAAGTTCCTGTTCTGCTCACGCTGAGCCTTTCCCCACCCCATGCCCAACCAACCTTGCTGCCCACGTGATGCCATTGTACACTGGATCACTGAAACAATCCAGGTAAAAGCAACTTTTTGAATGGGCTTTGGTGCAGTAGAAAACGTTGGCCCATGCAGCAACTGCTCACCAGCTCCTGACCTTCCAGATAGCTGCACATGTCCTCAATAGTCTTCCCTGATGCTCTGTTTTGGGATTACTCCTCGGCAAAAGCCAAGTCCCTTTAGACTTGTCAGGTGAGACAGACCCCAGAGCAAAGCACAGAGTTGTGGGAATCCCAGATTAAGAGAAGGACCCATTAATTTCCAAATAAAAGGTATTCTAGAGACAGGTGAGGGAATAGTGATGTCTTTATTTATTGCTAAACCTGCTGAAATACCGAGGTGATGATTGTCTGAGTGGGCGGAGGGCATTACCCAGTGCTTTTGGAAAGCAGGTAGAGATAGAAGAACAGAAACCCCAGGCAGTATAGGAGGAAAGAATTATGGCTGAGTGAATAAAGCAAGAAAAAAAAAAAGTCTCCATTCCCTCTTGTAAGAGGGAAAAAACCCAAACCAAACCCAAATTCATTTATATGCCTCAATGAGGGCCCTCTGAAAGGCTGGGCCTGGGCAGCTTCAAGGGCACAGGTTGGTGGGGTAGGATTGGGCAGTGTTCTTTGCAGGGACCCTGCACAGGCTTGTGTGCAGCAAACGTGCACAGCCACCACATCTGCAACAGTGGCATCTCCTGCAGGGTTTTTTAATTTCCCTATGAAGAAAGTGTAGTTGATTTTCTTCCAAAGTAAACTTCCCTCTATACCTAAGGATGTATAAATAAAATACCTGTGTATTTGCCTTTTTTATTTTCTTCCTGAAAACTGACTCCAATGTTTCTCTTATTTTTAATAGAAAACACAGCATTCACTATTCCTAGGTATGCCAATAACCCACTGTAGCTGCTTTTGCCTGCCTGCAAAACACACCTGGCCACTCTTGTGAAATGGATTTAGCATAAGCAATTGCCAGGCTGTACTGCCGAAAGCGTTCCCCAGTCTTTGGGCTCGTAAAGATTCATTACTGGGGTCATGAACATTGCTGAGGGAAGATTTTAATTCAGGGATCCCTCCTGCTGCCGTGGAGAAGTAACCAAGAAAAGCAATCCAGTACAATTGCATCTGATGTCATGCGAGAAGCCCCTATCAAAACATGAGATGCTCACAGGGAGGCAAACTCTCAAACAGCGCTGCTTAACAGATGAGGAAGGGTGCATGATGAACCAGCTCAGCAGAAATCATCTGCGCTTGCACCTGATACCGGAGGCACCCCGCAGCAGCCGGTCCACTTGTCAGGGAGAGGGAAAAGAGGCTTCCACAGATGACTGGACAGTAATCCACCGAGGAGAGCTGTCTCGTTAATAAATCTGTCCTCTGCAATGAGACTCCACTCACACAGATGTGTCAGTTCCTTTATTCAGAGGGAGCAGCCTGAAAAAGATCACGGCAGCTATGCTTTCCATGGATGCCAGAGGCTGGGGTGAAGAGGGAGCAGGGAGCATCAGTAAGGAGGTGGGGTGCTGTGTCTCCTCCACGCTGCCCACGCAAGTCCCCCTGCGGCAGCTGCCACCTACACACAGCACACAAAGCGATGGAAGCAGGTATTTGCCTGTGTCAAGCAAAACTGTCAATAACATCTATTTTTCAGGCCCCATTTGACAGATTGTACTGCTGGATGTTGTACAGCAATTAAAAAAAAGAAGTTCCAACAGCCTTTTTTTTTTTTCCTTTTTTTTTTATATTGTGCTAAGAAGGTTTTTAAATCCAAGAAGCTCATGCACCTGAAGGAAGAGAGAATTGGTCAGCAAGCATGACCTGCTGAAACCTTTTGCTTTCTCAACCTTGAATCAATTATCTTTTTTCCCCCCCTTTCTTTTCCTAAATTCTCCAGTCCTGGAACCGAAGAAACCTCAACATTCACCTGTGTCCCTGGCACTGCTAAGTTGCTGCCTTGCTCAGGGTCTGTGGGACTCAGTGTCCTCTACAGCCCTTCTTGGCAGCCCGTCTCCCGGTGTGCACTGCGATGCTCTTGCTGAGAGTGAGAAGATGTGCAAGAACCAGAGGAAATCCTTGCACTGACAGAGAAAGGGCTGTGCACACCAACCACTCCATCAGAGCACAGCAGCTTTGCAGATCGACTGAAAGGAGGGAGCCTGGGCAACTTTGTTCTCCCTCACAGAGAGCAGATCATGGCACGTCTTCTGAGGCGCTCCGTACACACAGGAAACAGGAAAACATTCTCGAGGTTCACCACTGCTGCTCACCTACCACAAAGCTTCCCCATGCACATCTAACTGTGAAACAGTGAAGGAAAACACAATTAAAGATGAAAGGGGAAAATTATGTGCTGTAAAGTCAAAGGACACTGACTCCTTTCTGTCCTTCACCTGGAAAATAAGAAAGCTGGAAATAAGCTGTAAACTGAATGAATACCTCATTTAACCTCACCACTGAGATGCTCTACATACTATTCTGAAGTTAATAGAACACTTTCAATAATTTATAGGTAACCTTTTATCCTACCACATTTTGAAATTTACTCCCTTATACTAATAAATAAACAAAGGAGAAAGGGCACTTTGTGTGGCACCTGCACTATGAGTCAGGGAATATGTATGTGTGAGCAGGCAGAGGTATGGGCAGCATCCTGCAGAATCACAAAAGGATGACAGAAACAATGATTACAAATCCACAGCTGTGGAAAATAAGCAGTGGAAAAAACCATATCAATCTTGAAAAAAATTAATCTGAAGAAGGTAACATTTCTAAAACACCTATGTCAGAACCCAAATCTACAGATATTCTCTTGGAGGAGTGTAAAAGAAAAAGATATCTACCCCATTCAGGGGTGGGGGAGGAGGACAACCGTTATTGCACACTTAAAACATTTAGTAGGCCAGGACATTCCTGGGACCAGGATCCCACCAATATATAATTCCTCCATTTGATACCTTTTTTTGGCCAAGAAATACAATTTTACAGACCCAAACAACGTTGCTAGTGTTGCTATGTCACAGCAGCAGCTCTGATTCTGTCCAGATCCATCCCACACACCTGACCACCAGCGAGTGCTCTGATCTTGCAAAGACACTCTTCCTCCTTCCCCGCAGCAACACCGCTCCACTGACAGCAGAGCCCCTCGCCCCATCCCTGTGTAACACAGCTTGGCTACACGTGGCATCCGATGCAAGAAAGAATCCATCTGTTGTGACTTCAAAGAAGACGAGTTAGAGCTCTGCGATTCCCAAAAACCACAAATATTCCACCTTGGTTTGCCTGATTTGTCATTAACATTTCTCATGCCTAAAATTAAGAAGGGCGCTGAGCACCAGATGCGTGCTGACAGTGCTGCAGTCGAGCAGCTTTTATAGCTTAGCCTCGTTTCCCTCCACACCTCCACGTTTCTTGGTTGTGCCTGTTGCATACCAACACGCAGCAAGCCATCACAAGCCAAATTACTATTATTAGTGTGCGCTCGCTATTAAGGGTTTGGTGCAAGCTCCAATAAAACTGAGGAACCAATTATTTTACCACATCTATGGGGCACTGACCTGTTCGCCCGTTTTCCCTGCTCTCAAAGATCCTTCAGCCTGGTACCCAACTCTGTGATGAAGCCTGTTTAGCACCAGTGAAGTTCCCCACATTCAGACTGACAACGTTCTGAGCTGAGATGAGGGAATCAAAGTTAAAATCCAGCCCATCGGCATCCATGAGTTCACTGCGGATAATGGACTCCATGTCACACTCCAGGCTCCCATTGAAAATATCCAGGTCCAAGTCACTCGGGAATTTCTCATGTCCCATGACCGGGAGGTTCACGCTAGAGGAGTACAAAGAGGAGCCTGACAGCGGGTCAGAAAGTGTTTGCATAGACTGATTGACAGGTGACTGCTGATGTTTGGTGGATCCCAAGCTGCTGGAGTCACTCAAGCCTATGTTACTGATGGAGCTGGACAAGGCACGGCTGCCACTAAGAGAGGAGTTGTGGGACTGGTGCTGGTGATGGGACAGGTTCTGATTGACCAGACCGCCCTGGCTGGACTGCGCGGCAAACGACATCATGGGGTCGTTGCGGAGCATTATATTCCTGCGGGAATTCTGGGCAGACACAGCTGTGCTGGCTTGTGACATGAGTGGGTCAGACTGTGTCATCATGACATCGCTGTGACTAAGCGCATCAGAGGTGAGGAGATCCTGCAGCGTCTGGTTGTTGTAATGAGAAATGGAAGAGAAGGTGGCCTGCTTGTTCTCTTGAATTGTCTGCATGGGTGACTGGCGGAGGGAATTCAGGGACGACGGCCCAAACACAGCGTTGTTGAAACTACTTGACGGGGAGCCCAGCCCCGAACCTTTGGAACCATAAGGAAAACTGGAGCTTCTCTGCATTATCCCTCCTGTGGGCGACTGCTGGGAAGGAGGGAGTGTTATATTGTCCAAGAGATCATCCATGAGGTTATCAGTCAGTCCATCATTCAAGTTCATTGTCCCAGCCATATCAGTCAACCTAGGCAACTCCACAGTACACGGTTTGTTTACCGATGGGGACAAGCTCGATGGACTACTGTACAGCATGGGAGAAAGCGGAGCGTCGTCATCTTGAACGTCATCGAGCTCGGTGCTTGCCAAAATCGGTGACAAGCGCCCGCTGATCGTACTGGCGTTTGAATTTGTACGGGAGCGAAAATCTGTCCAAGCATCCAGCTCGTCGCTGCTGCGGGAGGTGGGACTCCCTGGCCACTTGGAGAGCTGGGATGGGCTGTCCTCACTCGTCTCCTGGGCTGTCTGCAGGGCCGCCTTTTTCTTCGCTGCCCGCCCTCTGCTCTTGGTGTATTTGTTGCTGTTGTCCATTGACACAGCGCGTCTCCGGGGCGCCTTGCCGCCTTTTCCGCCGTCTGGATTGATCATCCACCAAGAGCTTTTGCCGGTGCCTTCGTTCTGCACCCTGACGAATCGGCTGTGGAGTGACAAGTTGTGCCGGATCGAATTCTGCGGGAAAGGAACAAAATGAAACGTCAGGACTGGCCCCCCACTTCTTTTACAACCCAAATCTCATATCATCAAACCAACATCCCATGACAACAGCAACATGAATAAAATCACTGGACCCCTCCTGGACATCTCTGTGAATTTCTCTGGTGCTGGATATGGGAGGGCTGGAGCGTGACTGTGGCATGGCAGCGTCCTGAAGTAAAGCAAGCCCCGAGCTTGCACTAGCTGCGTATTCCTTGCACCTACCTCTACACCCCTAAAGCTGCATCCTAAGAAAAGGAGTGTGACATTCCTACTAAAAAGGAGATAGATGTTCCTCCTTTACTTTTGACTCAGGACAAACTATTACTACCACTAATCTTGCCATCAGTTCCTTGAAATAAAAACTGCAAAGGCACAGCAAAAATCTGGCTGGAGGGGTAGTCACGCTCATCGCAGCCCCTGCAAATGTCTTTTTAAGTCTTCATGGGCACGTGTGCTGTATATTTGTTATAATAATTCCTGAGAAAACTGCAAGTGCTGTTGCTCCTCTCCCACAGGCACTCTGTGTATGACTAAGCTGTACTTTCTCTCTTGATTAGAGGCACCAGAATTATGCCCATACGGCAGTAGCTGGCCAGCTGTCCCCTCGCTATAGTATCCTCACAGCCTTCAAAACATGATGTGACACAGTATGCAACGATATCCTCCCTGTCCCCGTAAGCTGCTGGATACAGAGCTGTATAAAGCTTCTGTGCACAGCTGAATACTCTGTGCTGTACAGGATGCTATGAAATACAGGGCTCTCAGGGGACCCTGCACACAGCCTGCTCTTGCATCCTACCTGCTTGCACCAGTCAGCAGCATCGGACTGCCCAGACACCCCGTTGGCTCAACCCGATGATAATCACCTCAGAACCAGAAAGAGCCTTAGAAAAACAGCCCACGGTACCCCCAGAGAAACGGCGCCAGATTTAAACCAAAATAACTGAGACGACAATCCCGCTCCGCTCATCCTGCTGGTCTCGTGCTTAAAATATGGACCAAAGAAAGGAAAAGCAAACAGTATTTATAAGTGTGAGTGCTTCCTGGTTTGGTAAACCAACATTTTTCTTCCATGTGGAAGTCAAAAGATTTTTGGAACTATCCCATATTCCTTTGAAAAACCCCTTGTGCTATTCCTCTAAACCTAAAGAGTGCAGAGTTCTTTTTCCTCAAATTTTGGCAATTACAAGGTGTACCTATGAAAAGGGTAAAATCATGTTTGTCCTATCAACGTCTTTTAAAAACACATAGTCAGCAAGACCATAACACAATTAAAGCATTCAGAAAAAGTGTCCTTTGTTTACTAAACACTGAAGAAACTCCAGATTTAAATATGCAAAGAATGATTAAATCAACAAATCGTTCACCAGCACCTCAACATTTGCATCCTTAGGAAAAAGGGATGCTTGACATAAATAAACTGGAGATACATATAAAGAAGTACAGCCCAGCTTTTTTTAAAACAATTCTTTTCAGTGTAAAATGCACTTCTTTCCACACAGTTGAGCATTGTGGTCTTTTGTCAGATTGTGAAATGAAAAACATGCCTGAAGTTCTTGCACGCAGACAGCAGACGTGGTTGTGATTATCACTTAATGAAAAGAGAAATCATATGGACCACGCTTCCAAACAGCAACTGTTATGTTTTAAACAATTTACACAAAGCAGCTGATCAGACTTTGCTGACATGCTCAAGAGAAGTTTGGGTCAGTGCCTCAGCTATAAACATGTCCATTTCCGAGGGACTATCATGCCATCAAAATATGGTGGATTGAGTTGCACCATAACAGTCCTTCAGTCTAAGGAGAGAGAAGCTTTATATTGTATAACTGATGACATTTTAACCATATTTTGAGTCTGGCAACAGTGTAAGTTCTAATAACTAGGCATCACTCCTTACTTCCTCAAATTTCTCCCTGCAAAACTGGCTGGAGAATGGTGATTTTTTTTTTTTAATAACCTTTTTTGATATTGCAGCTTGTACTGCATCTCTGCAGGTAGCTCTCACCGTCACTCCCTGTAACTTCCATGGAAAACCACTTGTGAGAACATCTGCATGAGGATTTCTCCATGCAAAGTCCACCCCAGGCTTCAAAAGCCATATGAACCATGCTGTTTCCCATCTGAAAATGCTGGGTATAAGAATACATGGCACCATGACTCTTGCTAATGAAAAAAAAAATAATCTTAAAGAGGAGAAACACCTGAGGTGGTATATGCAGCATGCCACGCACAGCTTCAGATATAAAAACACTCAGCCAAAGTGCCAGCAGCTAACAGTTTTCAGCCTATAGTATTCTCATAAAATGGCTTATTTCTGCTGCTGGTATCTGTAGTATGAAAGCATTTGGCCTAAAACCACAAAAAATCCTAAATGCTAAAATTGTGAGACTGAGGCACCTTTCAGAATGAGGACTCCTGCATGTGCACATGTGTAATTTTCTTATTATATATTTTTTGCTCAGTGTCAGTTTTACACAAATAATAAAAGAATGTAATAATCCTTCTGCATTGAAAATTGGTGGTTATAAAAAATCCAAGCAGTTTGTTTTCCTTTACATTAAACACTATGCCACTTATAATCCTGCTTCTGTTTTCCTTTGCTTTTCTTTTGCAGGAATATTTTCTTCAGCATAATTATGGGCTAATTTATTTTTGTGTACCCCATCTCCACCCTCTGTTTAAACACTGCTTTAAAACCTGCTTCTTTCCCATAACTTCCCCCACTAACCTCTTCAGCAACAGTATCTGAGTTTTTGGGATTTTTCTTCTGTTGGATGCCCTGCCAAATCAAATTAGGGCTAGATCCTATTATCCTTTCTCATGCAAGTTTTGCTGCAGAAGGCATCAGGATTGACATCTCACACCAGTAAGTGTTGTTGCACTGTGCTACCAGGTAGCAATCTGCATGAAAATAACTGTATTTTCTACCTGTTTTCTGAGTTGCCGAAAAATATTGCCACCTGCTTAAAAGATAGAAAAGTATACGGGGACAATTGTTGCTCACAACCACGTGCATTACTAATATATGACCATGCAACAAATCACAAAGAAGGTGGGGAAGCAAAGAAAATACAGTTCATCATTTGAACCCACTGCTGATGAAATTAATGGGGATTTGTCTTTGGCCTATGCGGGAGATGAATTAGGCCACGATGACAGAAACTTAACACGTTTTTCCATGCCAAAATTCAACGAGTAACTTTAGAAGATCCATAAAGGAACTTCCATCATCTGTCCTGGAGACCATATGTAGATGGGATAGATGCTAGCCAGGCTGCAGACAGCTCAGATACCACTGATGGGTACAGCATATGGACTGTACTCGAGCACAGAGAAAAAGAAATATGATGAGCCCCTCCCTTTATTAGCGTTACTATTTATACAGGACTTGAAGAATGTAGTGCGCTCTACTGAAAGCCAGAAGACTGAGGTTCCTGCAGATAACATCTAGAGCATCATGTACTGTCCTGAGGCCAGAGCAGCTGGGTTGAAATCCCCTTTGCAAATGGTCCTGTAAGAAGAGGGACTGTCCCTGGAGATAAGGTAGACTCAGGGCAGAGGAGCACACGAGACTGGGCAGATGTGGTGTGGGCAGAGGGTGGTGCAGTGCCACAGGCCAGCAGTGCTGCTGTCCTCCCTTGGCTTAGGCTGATGGCACCAGGAGAAGGGGCGAGCTGGGTGCCTAGAACAGCCAGGGCAGCAACGCCAGGGCTTATATCACTTTGCCCAAACTCAGGAACGTGCTCTCAACTTCAATAAATGTTGATCCACTGCACTGTGTTTTACTCGGTTAATACTCCTCGAGGGATCCAGCTACATTTTGCTCGCAAGAAAATCCCCCGAGATCAGCTACCATGTCCTAATTACACGAGTCTCTCTCAATATTTTGATAAGACTGCAAACGGGCGAGCTGACAGAGAGGACACCCAAACTCTTCCAAAGTGCCATATCCCTAATTTGATAGAAACAACTGAATGAGTCTCCCAAGGAGGCTGGGACTGCATGTTATTTAAACACTCAGACGCAGTCAGACAGCAGCAAATGCTTGAGCTTTTAAAATGGAGAAAATTCCCCCTCTCTGTGCCCATTTCAGCCTCTTCCAAGCCATGTTTACCTTGTGGAGCCTGTCCACTAAGTCAGACACCAGCTGCAAGTGCTTCCACTGCAGTACAGAGTCTTTTTTGTCTGGAAGCAACATGTGGTATCAATTTATCATCCTCGACAACACAACAAGGAATCCACTCGCTTTAAAAATAAAATGAGAGTTGTGTAACTTAACTCTTAAAAGTCCCTGCCTTTTTTTTTTTTTTAAAAAAAAAAAAAAAGCCTAAAGATTAGCGAGATGAGGTGCAGCTGGTGGCTGATGAGTCCAAGTTACACACTGGTCTGTTTTCCTTTCAGTGTTTTGTAGTGAGTAGTGAATTTCCTATTTCAGATATGGGCTCCTAAACTGTAAAGTTAGGGCTAAAAATCAAAAGCAGTAGTTTAACAAGTGGGATATTAGGACATGGTGGGAGTAAAACAAAGACTATCTGCAGACCCATTAATGCTGGTAATACTCACTTGGGAGAATTGCACTTTATTTCATCCTGTATTAACATATATAATGTTTTTCATTCACCACATGAAATTGTCTGGTGGCCATGCAGTAGAGAAAGGCATCAGATCTAATACCACTGGTTATCAGCCCCCAGCTGACCAGAGAGAGTCCAGCTTCTCCATGGCTCTGCTTGCTCACTTGAATTTCAGTTTTCACCTTAAGTCATCTTGCTCAAAATGTTGTTGTCACACAAATCTCGTTTGGGATGAACACCCCTAGAGACAGCTTTCACCAAAAAATTATTTTCTTTAAGAAAACCCTAGGTTTTTTGCATTCAGTGGTTGATGAAACTCGAGTCTCTTTATAATTCAACACATTTTGCCCACCTGTCCAGACCAGTGTCTGCGCCTTTTCATGAAGTAACTCAAAACTTGCTTCAACTACCAGTTTTCATAGAATCACAGAATATGTTTAGTTGTAAGGGACACATCAGAATCATCAAGTCCAACACCCAGCCCTGCCCAGGACACCCCAAGAGTCACACCACGTGCCTGAGAGCATTGGTCCAAATGCTTGAGCTCAGACAAGTGATGCTGTGACCACTTACTTGGGGAGCCCAACCACCCTCTGAGTGAAAAACATTTTCCTAATATCCAGCCTAATCCTCCTCTGGGCATAGTTTCATGTCATTCTCTTGGGTCCTGTCACTGGTCACCACAGAGAAGAGATCAGCGTCCTCTCCTCCTCTCACAAAGAAGTTCCAGACTGCAATGAGGTCTCCCCTCAGTATCTTTTTTCTCCAGGCTAAACAGACCAAGTGACCTCAGTGCTCCTCATATGGTTTCTCCTCAAGGTCCTTCACCATCATTGTGGCCCTCCTTTGGAAACTCTGTAATAGCTCTCAATGTCTTTTTTACACTGTGGGGCCCAAAACTGCCCCATGGACCAAATGGGATGCTGCACTAGTACAGAGGAGAGTGGGATAACCACATTTTACATTTCACGTATTTTACATTTTGTTTGCTTTGGAGTCCCCAAGGAGATTCAGCTGCAACTAAACAAGAAAACGGATGCAGTGGCTGAAGTTGCCAATTGTGTGCATGTACATAGGAATTCCTGGTGAAAGGGATTTGCTAGTCTAGGGAAGCTGGTCTTCAGGAAGTACCAATCTATTGGTTCTATACCATCCCTTGTTGCCTAGCTCCATAAGGCTGCAGTGCTAGTCTTCTCAAACAATTTTGAAATCCCAAGGAGGTAGCTGAATTTCTTCCTCTTTCACACAAGTTTTTGCAAACCACAAAAATGTATATAATTTAATGAATTAATGAGGGTGCTCTGGAGGTACAGAAAAGGCAAGAACTAAAACATAAAGAGAGTTCTCCACAATATCTAACCAGCCATGTTGTCCTGATATATCTCTTTTTCCATATTAAACCAAATATGTCTTCCTGATTGTGATATTTTCCTAAATTTTGAAAGCTGACGGAACAAAAAAGGCATTAGAAAAATTGCACACAGAAAAATCTTTTCTGACACCCAAAGTGGTTTTGATGCCTGATGCTTGGTATCATCTGCATGTTCCCAAGGTAGCTCCCAAAAATCCCTGTTCAGCAGAAGCAGGCAGCCAGAGCAGACCAGAGTCCTGCAGGGTACACCCAGCTGGCAAAGGCACCATCCTCACCCTCCTGCCTATGTGGGGTGACAGGCTCAGTCCTACCCAAGCATACCCTCCCCTTCAGGAAAAGGGAAAATAAAACTATCCTGCTGAATTAAGAAAGTCAGCTCAGCATCTGAAAGGTGGCTCTGTGGTTTTCCCTCCTCATCCTCTCTTCAAAGGTGCTTTCTGACTTTGGTGGTAGGGGAGGAGCACTAGAAGAGGCCTCTGCTGAGATCAGCCCTGCCTGCACCTCTGCCCATTGTCCCCCACCCCAGCAGAGTAGAGCCTTGGGGGATTTAAGCTCCTTGAGAGAACAGTAAGCCCAGAAAAGATTCATCCCCTGAAACGTGCTGGCTCGGATAGGAGAGCAGCACACGCATCTGCCTTCGTCCCGCACACAGGGCACGGCGCCGTGCCAAAATTACAGCAGGAGAAAGTGATCAGCACAGGGAAAACAAACCCGACACGCACGCCACGCCACGCTTTCCCAGCTGCGCTGGCCACCAGGGCAGGCAGAGAGCCACCTGCCCACCAGGAGGGTTTATGCCCTCCTCTTTAAAAAAGAAAGCATCTCAAAAGCATGGACCTGTGGGAATTGAGTCATGACTTGAAAGTTTTTCCCATTTAAAAAAAAAAAGAAAATTGAAAAAGAACAAAAATTAGTTCTAGTTAAAACAGCCACTGCCTCGCTCTTTGCAAACTGTGATATTGCAAATTGCTACGCTGACGTAAATAAAACTTAGCTGAAAATATACACTGCCTGGAAATTGCCTCAGAGCACCACACTTCCAGTTAGCAGAAAAATCTCCAGTTATTTTACAGTCAGACATGCTCTGACCACATGAGGACTCTAATAAATAACATTTGTTTTGCTGTGAGTAGAGCATGCTGGTTGTTGTTTAAACTGGGTGTTGGGAGATGGGAAGAGGAGTGCAAGGAAAATGCTGATACTTTAACGCAGCTGCAGAGCAGGAAGTCAGGCTCTCCAGCAACCCCTCCCAGAGTCAGGAGCCAGGTACCTCAGCACCCTTTGCTATAGGAAGTCCCCTAAAAAATAAAGTGTTATCCTCTGCATGCTATGGCAATGCTTTTCCACATTAGAATAGGATTTGGGAATCAGGAGGCAGGTACTGTCACTGAGAGGTTGCTAGGGCACCTTATCAAGAGGCACTTTTTTCAGTCCTTTCCACCTGCTTAATATTGTGGCTGCCCCAAACCCAAACACACAGTTGGTTTAAATAAAAGGATTTAACTCCATTAAGAGCAAGAATTTACTGTGAGGCATTGCTCTTTTAAGGTAAAAGCCCAAGGAAATCATCACAGGCTTGACTGGGACCTGGAGTCAGCAAGCAAATGGGAGATGTTGCCCCTTATTGAACTAAAACCCAATGAGTTGCATACAAAAAAGCTGCAATTGACACACAGAGCCACAGCAAATTTCTGTTCAGAAGTGGTATCACCAGCAGATAACATCTTTCTTTTCTCCCATTGTTTTCTCAATGGCAAGCCCCAGCATTCCACTGTAGGAACTTTGGAAATAGCACCATGCTTTATTTGTGGAGCTCCTTCAGCAAAGCATCTGCATCATTTCTCCTCCATGCCACAGAGCCCCCAGAGAAGTGCAGGCACACACAACTAATCAACCTGAACACTGTTCAAAACAGTAACTCCTACAAAAACAGCTACTCCTGTCAGTACAGCCCCAATGCACCAGCTGCTGAAGCTACTGGAAAAGTCCTCCCAAGTCTCAGTGGTCACTCAGTTAGACCTCAATGGAAACAACGCAATTTTACTGCAAGGCAGACTTTCATCAGGAAGGCTTTGGGTTTGTATTGCTAGAAAGAAGATCTAGGGGAAAAAAAAAAAAAGGCTGTTTTTCATTTCTTAGATGCAAAGATCCCAGCACAACTCTCACGCAGCATTGTGGAAGCCAGAGTGCTCAATTCTATTTTTACTTATTCGCAGCATATGGCTGTTACTATACATTGACTATTTAGAAACACGTATGGGCGTTCTTTCATGCCTTTATAAATAAATGTGAGCGATGCTACTGCTTATAATAATTCACTAAAAATAGTAGCTTCCCATGGAAGATCACAAAAACCTCTCACTGCTGAATCACCTATTATAAATCTTTATTTTTTGAAATCTTTTGTGGTCATGGGTCGATTTTTTTTTTTTAACACTTTCTAAGCCTATGAAATGCGACTAAACCAGCAACAACTCCTGCCACACAGTGGCAGGGGAAGAGTAAAATCCATGTGCGTGGAGACAGCATTCCAGGGCTCCTGGAATCCAAGCTCAAGGCTGCCCTGCACTTGCTAGCTCTGAAATGATAGATTGTTAAACACCCGGCCTGGATTAATTGGAAGTGTTGAGCTGCACACACTAAATTGTGAGTCTGGTGACAGTTACAGCAAACATGTGACTGATGAGAGGAATAGATCTGATACACTGTGCCCTGATTGGGTTTGATCAGGCCTGAGCAAGCTCTTCAAAAGCCAGCACAGGCACCTGAGACCTTCTAGTACAAAAGCCCACAAGCAACCTCCAAACCAGCCCCCAGAATTTCTGCTCTGTCAACTAATCTGAAACAGTACCCCTCTCCTGTGATATTTTTAGCAGATAATTACTTTATTATTGAACCAGGAGATAGTATCTGATTTAACAAAAAAAAAACCAACAAAAAACAAACCCAAAAAACCCTCAGCCTTTTAAAATATGATGTGCTTCAGCTGGTAGCTGAGGTGGCAAAGGGAATGGTCCTGCTCCACAGACCTGAGCTCTGAGGGAAGCTGGGGCTGCACCTAAGCGTGGCTCTCAGTAGGTCTGACCCACTGACTTTTACAGGCAAAAAACTCTTGGGAGCCTCACAAAAGGGCAGCTGGTGTGGGAACACACAACTGTGACTCCAGATATCCACTGAGTTACTGCAGGACTGGTGCAGACAGGGTGTGAATTAGCAGACTAGGGATAAGTGAACAGAACAACTTGAAAAACAGGTATCTCCTCCTTCAAGGCTCCGGACTGGATAGCTACCAATAAATACCTGAGCACTCTTCAAAATGTAATGGCAGCTGTAAAATATTAATGCCTTTTGAAAGTAGAAAGTGATCAGTTTTCCTTCTGATGTATTCTGATGTGCATTCTGCTTTCGTCCTCAGAATAACACATGGGTCCTCCCTAGCCTCTTGCTTACATAGATTCCTGTATTTTCCCTCTGCACTAGGGAACATATTTTAAACACTGCACTTAGGAGTATATTTGAAGAATCATATAGACTTGCTTTCTGGATATACAAACACAGCTCATGCTGTGCCAGATGACAGGGGTGGACAAAAATAACCATCTCCACCCCATTCTTATAAGAAAAGTAGCAAGGTGGGTTTACTCCAGAAGTCTTTCCCCAGCCCATTCTTTGATCTGACTTCCACTGATACATTCATTGCATGAGGGCACTCAGTCCCAAAGCCAGGTCCTGCCCAGAAACCATCACCAAGGCACACGGCTTTAGTTTCCATGCAGTGATGCCCTGGATACGATCTCCAACTTGACAACATTTGAATTAGTTTGTTTTTTTCTTTCCTCCCTATGGAAAAAGCTTTTCTGCAGACTTAAAATCTGGGCAGCTCCAGGACAGACCTGGACCTAGTGATACCAGCCACCAGGTGGGACACTTGGGAGTCCTGGGGAGAAATGGGCACCTCCACCAAACAGGCTCCCCAGCCTGCCTTCCTGTTCTCCTCTGAGAGTGCCTGACCCTCTCTGCTGGTGGGGAGAGAGCTCATCCTCTGGCAGGGAGGTTTTGGGATGGTGACTCCCAGTGCCTCCCAGGGCATGGCAGCTTCAGAGAGCTCTGCCACACTCAAACCAACCTCTACGTCTCCACATTCATCCCAGCCTCACCTAACCCCACTTATGAATTGTTTTAGCTTTCATTAAACCTCACCTCACTCAGGCAACTTGCATGTTACTGGTTCTACTGGATTTTTAGAATTTATTTTCTGTTTACTGCAGGGGCAAAATATACCCGAGGAGCTGACAAAAGGGAATATGACACCTATTACAATGCCAATGAATCAGCCCTTTGCTACAGCAAGCAGGACATTCCTGTTTCACACGCAACTGGCAGCAACACCATCCCAGAAACCTCACAATCCAGGTGAATGCACAGGTATTGAAGTAATGGTTTTTGGGGTTTTGGTTTTTTTTGTGTTTTGGGTTTTTGTTGTTGTTGTTTGGGGTTTTTTTAAGCTCTTTGCCTAATTTGAGAAAATAAAACCACTGTCATCAATACAATCATAATCCCAAGTGCTGAATTTGAGCCTAAAGCTAGACTGTGACAAAATGCTTCAGCACTTGATGCTTTGTTCCAAGCCCCACCCCAACATCAGAGCCTGAATAGCAGAATGATGATGAGTGCAGGAGCATTTTCATGTTCTGGATTTGAACCTATATACATGAGTAATCCCTCCTGAGGCCAACACTCAGGCCATGATGGGGTCCTTGTATTGCTCCATATATGTGTTTTTCAGAGGCAGATGTGGAGCTACCTGAGGGCCATGAGTTTTTGGACCTTGACTGTGTCAACAGCAAGAGCCATCACCAGGCACTATGACAAGAATTATCTACTCTATAGGATGCAGTCTGGTTGAGCTCCAAGTGTGGGGAGGACTGCACCAGGAGAAGACATTTGCATCTGAAAGGTTACAGCCTCAACAGGCAGACAAAACTTAACTTCTTAACTCCATAAACAGGCTACCAAAAATAAAATCAAGAGACTTGTTTTGGTTTCATTTGCCAGCACAAACCAGCCTTGTCTTCTCTGTCCTTTCAGAGAGGCCTTGAGCCAACTTCACAGACACCATCTTATACAATGGAAAATTCAAAGTTTTGACTTACTGAATCAAAATCTCTGCATTATGGGGTTGCAGTAGCTGTGAAATGGCCATACAATTCCTCAAGATATATTCTCTCTCAGATAATTTTCTTCTTCTTAGAGAAATTATCCCATATCTCACATGGGTTGAGTGATGTGCCATTGGCCACATCTGGTTTCTAGGGGAGAACTGATGAGTTTGATTAGTGGAACTACACTGCTTGAAGTAAGCCCTTTTTCAACACCTATATGCTCAAGACATGGGGAGAATTTTAAAGGACAATGCCAAGAGTGACAATGCCTTTATACATCATCTTTTTCTTATGACACTGTTCACAGCATTCATAGCTCAAGAATGCAAGGCCTCCTAAGTATGCCAGGTATCATTTTCATAACCAAAGTACACAAGAAACAAGCACCTTCAAGTTGCAGCTGAATAGATGAGGGCAAAAAGAGCGAGTAATGGCAAATACTTATGGGGATATTCTTCCTCCTTCAGAAAGGGAAAGGACCCACTACATCAAGAATCCTGAGATGTACATACATTACATGAAAGGTATGCTAATACTTTTGCAATACGAGACTATATGCAAAGTATGAAATGGGTTTACTAGCTTTGTGCTTTTTATTTCCTTCTTCTTTTCCCTCCCCCACCACCATGACTGAAGTTTAGAGGTAATAGGATATCTAGGAAAAAAATAAATAAACCAGGCTACTTTATGGATAAGGTTGGAAAAGGGGGAATGAAAAAAATAATGAGATGGAGGAGTCCACACTCATCTCCAGTCTGACTTTCTTCAGAGCTAGCGGAAACTGATCCTGTTTATGAGGATCTCCTCATGTTCCTGTTTCCAAGTGAGATTCTCACCTGCAAAGGCTTTTTTTGAGTGTCTAAATGCATGTGAACTACTTTGTATGTTTGAACAGGAATGCCCTCAATGTGTAGGGTAGATTTGCCAGACTGTGCCTTGATGACCAGGAGAAACACGAGGAGACAACAAAATTTCCTATTTTGTTCACAGGAAAGTTTCAAAGCTTGCAGAAGTTAATGAAAACCTTCTAGCAGTTTTGTAACAGGCTCTTTTAGAGGTGAAAATGCACCATATTAATTATTTTCAGCAGAAACGGGTTTTTGGTGCCATCCAATCACAGTTATGACACCAGCAGCCCTTCCACAGGAGAGTGACAGCTGAGTCACTAATGCTAAAACAGGGATGAGAAAAGGAAAATGAAAAAGAAACTAGGCTACTTCCCCTGAGGAGCTAAATACAGTATTTAATGGCATCTTTTTATAAGGTTAACAAATCAAATGCTTCAGCTGTGAATTGTTGCCACCACTGTAACTGCAACAGGATGACCCTGAACAGCCTATCTCCATCAAGTTTTTTTTCCTCCTGTGACACATAAATAAGGAGGAAGAGGCTGAGAGCAGCCCAGCCTTTCACCACACTCCTGTCTTCGGGGAGACGGGTTGTGATAGCCGCACAAGGATTCGGCAGGACAAACAGCTCTGCTGTCAAGGCAGGGGGAAGGCGGCAGGAGGGAGCAGCTGGGTACTTGTCTTTTCCTGCATCTGCAGCAGCTGCCATCTTCGTCAGCTGCTGCCCCGTGGCACTCTGCCTGCACGAGCTGCTGCAGCAGGCAGCACTTGGGTTCCTCTTGTTTAACTCGTGCAGAAGAGTTGTGTCCCCTTCCCCGCCCCACTGCCCTTAAATGAGGGTGTCAAAAGCA
The DNA here is from genome assembly GCA_013396955.1 of Regulus satrapa. Classification (NCBI taxonomy): domain Eukaryota; kingdom Metazoa; phylum Chordata; class Aves; order Passeriformes; family Regulidae; genus Regulus; species Regulus satrapa. The sequence goes on from VWZN01007045.1 coordinate 64,541, forward strand.
ATTAAAGCTAGCACGGCAAGAAAGCTTAAAGGTCTGAGTACAGAGGAGCATCTTTTTTCCACCACCGCACAAGTGTTGGATGCTTTGGACTCCACGTTGCAAGCTGCGTTTTAGCAAGTTGCATTTTGGTGAAGTAGCTAAGAAATAGATGCATACTCTAGAAAATATCTGTTCGGCAGAAGCTGATTCTCCAGGAAATCAACAGCAGCTACCTGACAAAGCCTTCTGTGTTAGGAGACCCTATATACAGCCATAAGGTTTTAGAGCACAACAGGATGAAGTTTTTTTCTTGGTTACTCAAGGTCACGTTTGTCAGCAATAGCCCTGGCTCAGGGCTGTACCAGGGGAGCTGCTTTTGCACCTTCAGGCCTCAAAAAAAAGGTTCCCACTGAAAGAGCCAACAATGTAATCACAAATGCAACATGATCACTGGGTGGTTCAGAACGCTGTCTCCTGATCTGATAGCCAAGCACTGGAGTGCACAAGATACTGGCATGCAGGGAACTGGGCCACCTGGACAGATAATTCCTGGCAAGATCATGTGCACTTGAACTAACCTTCCTCCTTGAGGGCAATGCCAGGGAGTGGCACGTTGGACGCTGGTGGCACTGCATTTATATATTCTTTTTAGGGAGAAACTTTCTCTGAGACCTAGAGTTTAGCCAAACCCAGCCATGCTTGCCAAACATACAAAATTTCCATTTAATTAATCCCATGCATGTCTTCAGCAGACTCCCTGCTGACTTGGCATAAAGCAACCCCATCCACGCCTTATCACAAACTCTGACCATGTTTTTATGACTACCCTAAGCACAATTCAAGCATGATGCCAAATAGCAAATAAGTCGCTGTTCATGCAGAATGTCTGGCTGACCTCTGCAGGACTCTTCACATGAGAAAAAGTTTGCAGGATTAGGACCAAAGCCTGGAAGCAGGGTCATCCCTTCCCTCTGCCTACACTCCCCCCCCCTCCCTTGGCTCCAACATCCAGTACATGCTGTCTTCTTCATTACTTTAACACAGTCCTTAAGGCCTTAGACCTGAATGAAGAAAACGAGCAAGCTCTGTGATTCGGGGTATTTAAAAGCAGAAAAAAAAGCCAACTGTTAGGCAGAATCTACTAGGAGGAGGAGAAGGAATCGGCAGAGCGCCAAGACACAAGAGTCCATAGTCTTCAAATTTCAAAGGCTTCCAGGATAGATGACCTCAAGATACTTTCACAAGCTAGTCTGAACGAGTCACAGTTTGGTAGTCTGCTGGTTTCTTTCCTCCTCTCCTTTTTTCCACCTAGATAACTTTGGGTTTTTTTCACTCCGTGAAAGACAAAATAACTTTAGTAACTTCAAATAACTTTACTCCCCCGTGGCACTTACATGTCAATTAGCTCTGGATTGTTGCTATATGCTGGGACAGTGTACATGCTTGGGAAAGCGTCCCTGGGAATTGTAATGCCATAAAATGCCTCAGTGCTTCAACCCTACCTCATCATTCTGGTACACCAGCCAGTGAACACGAAGTGCTTTCTTCTGCTGTGCCCCTCTCTGTCCCAAATTCCCTCCAAGGAATTAGGACATTGCTGGAACTCAGCACAATGCTATTTGCAGCCATGCATGTTTGAAATAAAAAACAAAGTCCAGTCTTGTATCTCAGGCTGCCTGAGATTCAGCCCCCTTCTGCTGCCCAAAACCACAAAGACAATGTTTGCATCTTTAGATAACAACTACAGCAAAATGAAGACTAAAACTGTAAGCAATCCCTTTTAAATGCAGACAGGGCAGGGAGTGACTGCTAAGACACACTGGCAACTAACCTTATGAACATTTGACTTGTTTTACTCACAGGTTTCCACCGTGAGTCCCACATGCATGGAAATCATCTGGGGGAAAAACTGGGTTTGTTATCGAGGAACTCCTGGACCCCCATAGTGTCAAATGACAATGAGTTCTGCTCTTCTGGTGAGGTATTTTTAACTTCAAGAAGTACTAGAGAAAAGCTGGGGGATGAGTCCCATGAACCAAGTTTTCAGGGGAGCTATTGAGAAAAAGGAAAAAAAAAATGTCTGGGAAATGTCACAGTGTCATGCCACTGTCCTATTAGATGGATTTTTGGACATTGCCACACATGCTGCAGCAAGGTTTCCACCTCACAGCCCAAGCACTGCCATACAGGCAATTAATGGGCTAAATCACATCAGTCCTCCAGATTTGTAGTGGTTGATAGAACCGGTCTCCTTCAGGAACAGGAAAAATTCCAAGCATCCTACAGGACATGATCCACGCTTCTCCATGACTATCTCAACACATAAGGGTAAAACAAAAAGCCTGGAACAGACGTCAGCAGCTCCCAAAGGCCTGACAAGCACTGGAAAGAAGAGCTTTCCAGCACCAAGAAAAGGCTGGGAGTATCACCTTCCCCTGGGTACATAGCAACAGTTGCTAGTTTTGGCAGGCAGCGAGAGGCAGTGCAAGACGTGAGGGTGACATCATTTGATTATCACCTCGCTTCCCTTGGATTCAATTGGATTCCAATGAGAAGTTATTTTTAGAATCACTACAGATAAAATGCCTTGAAAATGAATTTATTACAGATTTGGGTAGAGGGGGCTGGGGACTATATTAATAGCAGACAAAGCCTTAACAAGGCCCAAGTATTTGGAACCCCAAACCACAGCAGGAATAGCACGTGCATATTAACAATGAAGGTAATTAATCTCCTGAAAAACTTGAAGGTGTGTATGGATTCTCCATTGCCTTAAGTTTTTGCATTTAAAGGTGGGATGAAGCTGAAACTGAATTTGGGATTTGTTGTTGAAAGATCTGATGTGAGCTCTGATACTTTTACTCAGAAGTCCTGCCCTTGAATCCTAAAAGCTTTCCCGTTGCCTGTGCTTGGGAAGTTAAGTCCCAGTTTGCTGATATAGGCATTGGCAGTTTCAAATAAAATTAAGAATTACAAGAGGATATAATGACAGATGATATTAACTCTCCAGAGAAAGCAGTAAAGGGGAAAAAAAAAAAAAAAAAAGCTCTCCAAAATGCTAAGCCTGAAGTCTGTTGCTTTTGCCCTGGACACGAGAAATGAATAATACCATGTCTCGTTACTCCATGACACTGAGAGCTTGAAAGTAATTGATCTTGCTTCCAATTTCAAGTTAGCCACGGTGTTTGTTTAGGAGAAGAGGCTCACATGACAGGCTGGAGCTTCTGAAGGAGACCTTTCCCTGAAGTGGTAGCAGGTTTCTGGAAATAAATAACTACAGGGATTCCCAGGCAGCTGTGGAATTGTCAGCAGCAGTCCACTGCTTGGTGGTGCACAGCACTTCTTCATTATGTTTATGCAACTACAGGTATTAGAATTTACAGCAAGCAGCTTCTTTTTACATCCCTTACTTTGAATATTTGATACCCTATAGGAATTTTAAAGGACTGTTGTACTGTCTTCTGGTTTTTAGCTTGTCATTTAGTATGGTTTACAGCGACAGACCAATGAACTACTGAGTGATGCGAGGAACCACGTAGTATGCCACAACAACTTGTTTTGTAAAATAACAGGGCAGAGCTTTCTCTACTTTTATAACAAGGACAAAGTCTCTGCTCTGCTTGGCCCAAACAACAGTGAGAAAAAGTCTTTTGAGCAAGAAAGAAGGAAAACCAAAAAGCAGAACAGAAGCGAAACTGCACTGTCAGGTTTTCATTCTGTTAGATCCCTTGTAATCAAACCCAGGAAGGCTACCCAGTGAGGGGCCCTGGGCTATCACATCATCCCCACTGCAAAACTTCTGACTGACGTAAGCAATTGACTTGTCTGCTAATTTGATTTCTACAACTCACTGCATCGGGACGTGACTGATAAGAGCTGACTAGCAATTCCCACAGATAGGGATTTTGCAGAGCCTTGCACGCCGTACAGCGCGGCCAGCTCCACCCGTTTCTTTCTGCACATGCCACTGTCGCCCACAAATCTGAGGCAGACACACACGACTCTATCAGCAGGACCATATGCGTCTGCAGAGATAGCAAAAGCCACAGACTGCCATAATTTAGCCAAATAAACAACTTCATATACAAGAAATGACATGTGGCAGAAGAGATCCAGGAAAGGACATGGTTTAAGCCTCCTAAATTCAGTTGCTTCGAGTAAGAGAGCAGAGGCAAGAGCAACCCAATAGCCACAGAATCCTCTGCAACACCGATTTCTATTAGGGAGAAGTCAAAGTCAAGAACAAAACAGAGGATATCGACTTCTTCAAAACTGATGCATCTAAACTGAGGACTATTTTATGTGTTAAAGGCCTTGCATAAATATTTGGGTAAGAATGGGAAAATGGACAGCAAAATCATTCCGTCAAGTAACAGGAGTAATGTGAAAATATTTGGTGGGGTAAAGTGTGCAATAAACTATGAACCATCTGGCCCATAGAGATTTATGAGAGACTGTCTGCCAGTGAGGCCAAGCAACTCTTTTCTGGAGTGGGACAGGAGGGGAAGCACAAGGGCAAACTCTTGTTCACTGGAAAAGTAGATTTCTAAAAACCCTCAGAGAAGGCAGGAGAGACTTCAAAGTAGACTGCAAAAGCTCAGACTTCCTGGAGCTACGTGCCTTAAGCTGAAGGCTGTGCAGGTACCTGTGGCCATAACTGCCTCAAACAAAAGCAGCAGCATTGCTGCTGAAGGGCTGGGAGGTGCCTGACCTTACCTGCCCAAGTCTCACTGCACCCTCCTTCTCAAGAGCCGGCAAGGGATTACTGCTTCCCCTGTGGTATGCAGGGGTCACAGAATCACAGAATGCTTAAGGCTAGAAAAGACCTAAGATCATCAGGTCCAACCACTAACCTAAACCCAGCCTGTTCAGCACTAAACCATGTCCCAAAGTGCCACATCCACATGTTTTTTTAATGCTTCCAGGGGTGGTGATTCCACCAGTCTCCTGAGCAGCCTGACCAACCTTTCAGTGAACTAAAAGGATCAGTGTACAACAGAGCATCAAGCTGCAACAGACACGCTCCCCAGTGTGGCTGCATCCTCTCTCCTTGTCCAAAAGTGCCCACTGAAGCTCAGAGACCACTGAGGAGCAGCACTCAGGGACTGCGAGTCCTTGTTGCCTGCTGATGACAGTGGCCCCACAAAACAGCTTTCTCAAATCAGAATATGATTTACTAGTAAAAGAAGGTAGGCAGCGTAATGTTTTCTAAAACTGACTCAAAAGAGGGTATTTGTCTCTCCTAGCTTGGTCCCATGCCAATGCATGTCCCAGGAGCTGCTGAGAAGCTGAGATTCCTGCAAACTTACAGGCAGGTGCCTGATCCTGGAGAGTGGCTCTCAAACAACTGGCTACTTTCTGCTTGAAGAGTTTTTTTAACTCTTGGCAGTTCCTTTGATCTGTTCTTCCTTAACACTGGCAAAAAAAACCCCTGAAGCTGAGGAGGTAGCATCTTCCCAGTTAATAGCTTTGGCATTGTATCTTAATCCCTCCTGAGGCACCTTCCCCAAGTTATTTTACCAGCAGCTGCTGTCTTGCCTGCCTGGTTGTTTTTAAAATTACTATCCAACAATACACACATCTCTGAAGCAACCATCCCAGTACTGGGGCATACACCCTGTCCATCCCCAGCCGGAGATGCATGCCAGGCCAGGGACAGAGGACGAGGAAGAGAGGGACAAGCCCTACTGCACACCTTTAGGCATCCTGGATGTCCAAGCTGGGAGTTGAGGCATCCTGACACTTGAGCTTTCTTTCAGAGGCCCCAAGATCAGAACTGCCCTGCTGCTCACGTGAGGCACAGAGACAGCTGACGGCGGACCATAACAATTTTCTCCTCTCTTCCTGAAGATACTTTTTCTTTGCGTTTCTCCCTTTTCATTGCTGGGATTAAAAGCTCTGTGCAAGTTGTTCTTATCTTTGCATATCCAGAGAAATAAAGCAAAACATAATAATAGTATATGAAAAAGCAGAAATTTATCTCAAGACCATGGTGTTTCTACTAAGGTGACTGGAGGCAAACATGCACCAAATGAGGGGGAAGGCAGGAAGGCAGAAAGGTATCAGAAAATAAATTAGTAGTAGAAACAACATGATCATTCATCTCCACCAACAAAAAGGTGCTACAGACCTTCTTCTTGCCCTTCTCAAATAAATGGCTTGTAACAAACAGTAAAGGTTTGTCTAACAATAAAACAGACAAAGCACTTAATATCTGTAATTTCAGCCTCAGAGCACAAACTATTTAATCATTCACTTTTTAAATTTCTTTTACTTCTAAAAAAAGATCACTAGCTCCTCACTCAGGTGCTTCCACAGCAATTTAGTGGGCATCAAATGACAAGATAAGAAACTGATAAATCTCAGTCCAAAGGAGAAATCTGTCTACCCTGACTCAGAGGAGAAATTTTCCTGTTCAGCTCCCTCTTGAGAAAAGCTGGCATAAATAAGTACAGTGCTTTTCCTACCTTCCTCATTTAGGAAAAAAAACCCACTATCACCACCATGTGATACAGCCTCAAGACCACAGCTTTCTAGAAAGAAAGGTCAAGTGAAACAGTTCCTCCTAAAGAGCTTGCCTGAGTGCAGAAACAGAATAGCACCAAGCAATGAGCAGCAGAATGAGTGCCTTAAATCACACATAACAGGTGGGATTCTCCATCCTCCATGATGGACAGCAAAAGAGTGGGGAGGTGGGGAGGAAATACAGGGATGCTGTCACAGTTTTTAGGTTGACCATACTTTTGCCTGATAGATCCTGGAAAAAGCAAGGCCACTAACAGCAGCCAGGCATTGGACCAGGCCAACAAAAGCCCTCCACCTCTGTTCCACTGACGTGGAGGCATGAACAGGTAGAAGAGAAGGCAGGAAGCAGCGGTGAACTGGAAAACTACCATGAACAAAATCCCAAGCACTACCACAAAAACATGAAAACCCAGGGAAAAAAAATTCTATGAAAATACTGCAATAGGTTACCTTTATGTGAATGACTCTTCACGCTCGCCTAGACTGAGTCACTCTGTGAACTGCCTCACAGTCCATCTGGCTGCCAACTCCTGGCTAAACTTGAACATCCTGTGGCTGAAATGAATGCATCAAAGGCTAATGCACCGCAAGGTAACAAGGTTTTCTTTGTCCAGCACTTCCAGATGCAGCAGCATTCCCCTTATGCTAACTGTCACATATCCTCTGGGTCTATGTTTGGTATATTTCTGACTTTCAGAGGCTGTAAAGAAAGGGTAGACTTGAATTTTACCTCTCACCCTAATTTCATGGACCTCCTCAATCCATCTCTGGCCATGTACCAATGACAGTATAGTCTTGGATGTGAACCTGTTTACAATTTTTCATTGTCCTAGACATAAAACTTTGCTACCACCTATGTAAACAAGTTCCAAATACTGGAGGACGTAGTACGAATGCAGGCACAGAAGCCATTCTGACACAATCTTACAGAAAGTGAGACTGCATTGCTGGATACGCCACGTCCACTGACTTTCAACCCACTTACAGTTGTAGTGGAAGGGGAAAAAAAATTTTAAAAGTATTCCTTACATTCCCAGCTTTCCTCCCAAAATCAGGAACACACTCCTATCTTTTAGGTGGAAATATAAACTTAAATAATCTTTCCTGCCCTCACTAGAACTATTTTTAAACCAGTAGTCAGGTACAAAACAAATGTCCCAGCTAATGTAATGTGTATTACTCAGTGATGATAAACACCATACACCCACCTAGACTTTTCACTTGATGTGGTTGGAAACTGCTATGTAAGGTGGAAAAAGTAAGGCAGGCTGCTTTATTTTTGGCATTTACTTAAGAGTTTAGGCTTACTGCAGGAGTACGTTTACTCTGGCTCAGTGTGCTGCTTCCAGCCAACTGTGTAAAGATATTTCGTGGCTATTTTTTTGTTGGGAAGAAAAAGGCATCACCCCCTGCCCCCATTGTGCTGCGTTGCACTGCCAAGCTGCATGAACGGAGCACGCTGGGAGGGGACCTTCTCTTTCTCATCTGACAGAGCAGAGCTCAGCAAGGTAAAGCTCTGTCTAGCCAACAAAGCTCTTTACCACAAATATCCTTATTAAACACAGCCTTATCAGAGACCAGTTTCTGCAGTCTGAAGCAGTCGGGAATTAACTCTGTCAATATAAAATTTCAAGCCAGGATTAGAGCCCAGACCCAAGGGGATGTGAGCAAGCATTCAAGCCACAACAGAGCCACCTGACCGTGCTCATGCCATGTCAGGGGGCTGCCCAAGGGGCTGGGGCTCAGGCTGTGCACCCACAACCCTGGTGCTACCCCGGCCCCCCCAAGGGCTCACTCCCCAGGCTGCTGCAGCAGGAGGATACTGAAACTTGTCTATCTAGCAGAATGGAAGGAAAAGGTTCTGCCAGTGCTCCCAAAAGAGGACAGGTTGAGAAAAGACCCTGGTTCAACAGCATCAGCTGTGTGCAGAGGGCATGAAAAGCCAGCTTGGAAGGGGCAGACAGCACTCCGCAAGTGTAACCCAAGACTGTTGGCATGGGAGGTTCACCAGCACTTTCCAAAAGGGTGCCACCATCCAGCAAGGTGCACGGCCAAGATATAAACTCGTTCAGTATGCTCCTTTGTCAGCCTGTGGCTCTAATCCCCGCCCTCAGGATCAGGCTGTGTCTCCTGCCTTATCCACCAGACAAAGCTGTCTATCCCCAACACAGCCCTCAGGGCTGTGCGCCCTCCTCCTCCTTCATGCCCGGCCTGCAGAGGCACGAGCTCTGCCCCACAACTCCATGAGTCAAGGCCTTAATGGTGACCTTGCTTCTCCTGCTACTTATTGAAAGCTGGCATTGCCATTGATGGAGACTCCGTGAAACATGCTTGTAATACCGAGCTAATAAGGCAGCAGTGAGGCTATTGTGCCCTGTCATTAGCCATCCCAGTGAAAGAGCCTTCACGCTGCCCCTTCCTACAGAATACCCGTCCGCCTCCCAGTAAGGCAGAAGTACATTTCAGTGCATGCCTAAACTACAGTAATTTTTAAACTCTTTCCCTGAGCTTATTTTACAGCAGTTACTAAACGGTTAAGCCCATTACTGAGTCCAACTATGAACATGGGGAAAACTTTGTGCCTTTTTTTTTGGCACAAAGCAAGTGCAAAAGTTGCCTTTCTGCTTGACTAAAAGCCTGAAAAGCAAACAATGCACACAGCGTACATTGTTCAAGAAGGGAGTGCAAACACGCCTAAAAGCAGATTAACTTTAGAAGTGTGGTGCCAGAGCAAAGCAAGCAGCACCTACTGTTCCCCAGCCCAGCATGCCAGGCAGCGGGTGCAGAACCCAGCACTGACAGGGATCCTGACCACTAATCTCCCCGTCAACACTGGGAAAGCTGAAGTTGCACCTCAGAAAACAATCAGCTATTAAAATAAATTAAGAGGGGGGGAGAGGGAGGGAAGGTAAGCCCTAAGAGCTTTAAAAGACAAGGTCTTCACCCCCAAAGAGCACACACTCCTTATTTTAAGATTTATTAATTTCTAAACCAAATGAAGAAGCTTTCACGAGCCAAAACCTGTGGAGAGATTTTCAGTCACCAGAGACAGTAGCACATGCCTTGATTCCTACTCAAGTCAGCAGAAATCAGGTGCCTAACCCATCGCGCCTCTGAAATCCCCTCAGTAACAGCTTAATGCCACAAAAGGGAGAAGCAAATGAGTTTTGTCTATAGGCTGCTTCTCAAACAAAGAATACAAATTACATGTGACAGACTGCTGCACAAGTTTGACTGTACGTGTCTACGTGCAAGTGGAAGAGCTAATGGAGAATTATGTCAGCTTCAGAAGGGCATATTGCTGCCAGTCATTTTAATGTAAAAAAAAAAAAAAAAATTAACAAAAAATTTAAAAATAAAATTTACAGAACAAAATAAGATTTAAAAAATAACATTTTAATTTTTTTTTTGATTAAAATAAAATAAAATCCCAGAGATCCTGTAGGCCCCATTATGCAAGACCATTTGATTTGAGCAACCTGCAATTTGGAAGTAGCATGCATCACTGCCTGCCCATGGCCATGGACCCTGTGAGCCACACAGCTCAATCATCAGAACTGGACTTGCCAGGCACAGAGTACCAACAGCCTACTGTCCTAAGAGCTAACCCCAGTCAACTCCAACTTTTCCTCCTTTTCTTTCTATCTGACAACTTTTTATTATTTCTTTACATATGGCTACTCTGTGGCTACAGCTGTGAAACAGACCTGCTGCCCAGGCTCGCCTCTGGACTGTCCCTCTGGATTTTCTGGAGATGATTAGGTGGTTGCACGAGTGTATAGTTTTCCACCCTTAGCAGCTGCTTTGTCTGGGGAGCTTCCTGCCTACACACAGCTTCACCCCCACGATGTGAGTGCAGGCTCATGTTTGGTGGCACCACTCCAAACTCGGGTTCCCCGAGTCCACTTGTCTCTTTTTTTATTATTCTTCACTCCTCTCTGTGCTCTGCATCATGCCTCAGTGAGCATGAGCACACCTTGGGAATTTACAGCCATGGCTTTAGATGAACTCAACCAAGCACTAGGCAAATTTCAATTTTTTAAAAAAATAGTTTAAAAAAAATTTTTTTGTTTCATCTTTCAAAGCAGAGAAAGAGCACAATTCAGAATTTAGATCTGATCTTCCTATGTACCTGGACAAAGGTAGGGAGCCAAATCAGGCACCTATGAATTCAAGTCCTCACCTGGACCTGCTAGCTTCCAAAAGGCTCTTCTGTTTGACACTTCACAGCACTACAATTGAACCATCATCCCCCCCACCCCCTTTATCTTCTGCAAATCTCAGGTGATAAACAGTGAAGTTTGTAAACACACTGGCGTTTTGATGTGGATTTTCAGTTCAAAAATATTCAAAGTGGCACGAATTTGGCAGTACTGGAGAAACCATATGCAAAAGGGTCCATCCTCACACTGAGCATCTGCAGAGAAACATCCAGCAAGGCGTTGG
>VWZN01007045.1:82495-117082 GCA_013396955.1 Regulus satrapa
TTGCAAGGATGGCTCAGGCTTGTTGTTCTTCTCCGTGTATGCTGGTTTGCATTTTTTAAATCAGGACCTTCTACGTGAATAAAAAGTAATCTAAGTTTCTTTTTCAATCGGTCTGCCATGCCCAGAGACATACCAGGCACCTCCACAAGTGTGATTTTAATCTTATCTTCCTATGCATAGTGGTTTATGTAAGGACTTAGGTTTCTTTCTCTTATATAACACCTATTTTTTCACACTGTACCTCCAGCCACTACCATAAATGAGGAGTTAAACTGCATAATGGTGAAAAGTTTTCACTAACAGACCAGCTTCTAAGCCTGGAAGCAGTCTGCTAAAGGAGAAATAAAAGCAACAGATTTCCAGTTTTAGTGGACAAGGACAGCAAGGGCTCCCTTGTTAGCTTCTATTTATGGTCCCACAGCAGATGACCTGAATCTCCTCCATACTCATCCCCCTCTACAGAGCCTATAGCTTAGATTATTCACTTCTTAATGAAAACACCACCTGCCAGATGGACAAGAGAATAATTACATTACACTTACATTATTAAAATACATACGAGTCCCGTTTGCTGTGCACAGCGCGGTGCTATACATCTCGCGTGCGTACATTAGAAAGACTTTCAGAAACAAGACTTTCCTTGCTGTATTTTTTTGGTAATAAAGATCAGCATCTGACTCATGCAATTGCCTGATGCAAATCTACCTGATGTGGGACAAACAGCTCTTGGAGTAATAAGCTGCCTTTCCTTATCATCTGAGCTGGCTGGGTTTTGTAGGCCAGGGTTCAACTATTGCATCCACGGCACGCTGGCATTTCTACCTGAAACCCCAAACGGAGGAGACACCACCAGGAACTACACAGAAGGACAGAGCTCTAATGGGAGTCAAATAGAGGTAGGGACCTTATCTGAACTTGATAAAAAAGCTTTGGATTTAAGTCTAGGGGTGAGCAAAAGTTCAAGCCAATTACGCTCCCGTATCCCTAATACAGGATCCACGGCATCAACCAACAGCACGTCCTGCCCTGGTGGTGTGTTCAGGGAGCATTTCCACCTGTCCAGTAAAAAAGTCATTATTCATATTTCTTGGAGCCAGGGGTAGAGAATTAGAAACCAAAATACCTGAATGGGCACTGCAGCACATAATAGTTTTGTCATTAAAAAGATGGCCACAGAGTGAGTCACTTACTGTATGGCCACAGCTGCATCTGCATTGAACTGAGGAGTGCAGAAAATTGATTTCCCCTCCCTGAAACGTCCTGAACCTTTAATGGCGTTTATCCAGGAGGGCAAAAAGACCAGGGAACATTTCTGCTGGTTGAACCCATTTCTCTCTTCCCCCAAGAGAGCTACATCTTTAACAAAAAAGGCCATGTTCTGTTAAAAAACATGTTTTCAAATTTAACATTCATAAACTGTGCGAACACAAATTTTGGTAATACCATTTCTTTCTGTGTCTCCCACTACTTCAAACATCACTCAAAAATACTACTCTGGAGCTAATGAGACTTTTCCAGCCTATTCCTATTTCTTGGCTCTCGTTCCTCAGATGGAGCAGAGCTGTAAAAGACCCTTTGGGGACTTATCAATGCATATTTGCAGACACTCAAAGAAACTACTGGTTGGTTTGGCTGAATACATAAATTCTGCCATTCAGCTCAGTGGTATCAGAAATGCTGGATGGCTGCTGTCCTCACAGGGTGAAACAACACAGGATCATAGTGTTTGGTGTACACTTGGTTCACTGCCTCTGCTACCGAGAAAAACAGTAAAGTTTCTCTTTAGAAGGATGATCATGTTTTTGGTAAGTAAATAAGATGGAAGAAGTCCAGAGCTCACCCTAAGCAATGCTACAAAGACCTTGCACACAAGACATCCTGTCTTTCTGGCTGACAACTGAACACATATTTCCTTGAGGGAACAAAGCATCTCCATCAGTTTGCCTGAGACCCGAACTTCATTCCTAGCCAGACAGCAGCCCTAATTTCACCAGGAGCCAGACTCCAGCCCTGGATGATTTCCATCAGGATTCCATTAAGCCTGTGCATGTGCAGCTCTCACAATTTGCAAGAGCCACGTGTGTATTCAAGAGCAGATTTGGATGTTGTGTTTGTTTCTGGCTCCCTAATGGGTCTCATGCCCCTTAAGTAATAGTGTTTTCTGGAAACTTAGTAATTTTTTAAACATGTTCACAAATTTATCCCTCTTATCTGGCAAACAAGATTTAAATTATCAAATGAATGTAGCTTTTGTTTTTACTTTTGGAGACAGAAGACTGTCTCCCTGAAGGAAGATGTTGGTTAGACTGCATGGTTTCCTGTTCAGGAATTTTTTTCCTTTACCAATACCAATGTCTGCAGAGGTCCTGACATGTTCAGCTTCTAGCTTGTCTCCTTAGGTTTCACTGAGACAGTCTAAGGTCTCACAGAACTGGACTAACACCTATTTTAAGAAACCAAAAATTACCTCAGAATACAGAATACCCAAAGAAAAGAACAACTTCGCACAAGAAATAGTTGAGGTAGCCTGTGATCCCAAGCAATTCCCATTGTTCTTGGCAAGAGCAGGGTATAGATCTAAATTCCCAAACGCAGCAATGTTTATTGCACTAGCTTGGTGATTCACTAAGTACAGGATGTGCCCAATTATTCTGTGTATTTTTCCAATCCTATTTCATAAACTTCAGTTGCACAAGTACAGCAATACATTCTTTCTTTCTTGTCCATTAAAATTAATTTTAAGAAAGGCCATCTGACTCAAACAATAAAATCAACAACTGGCTATATGTGTGAGGCTTTTTTGTTTTGTTGTTGTAACCATGGAATCAAAAACCTTGGCTGTTAAGTGCATATATTCTGTGATACAATCACTTTATTTTTTTGTCTCAACCTGCTGAGAGTTTTGCTTTAACTTAGGATGCTGGGTTTGTTCCAAATCCAAAAATTAAAAACAGCAGTTCTGAAAGACATGGATAACTAAGCCAACAAGTCTAACATAAAAATTAGCAGAATTGTTATTACTAAAAACAAACTATTAGATCTTTCCAAGATAAATAAAAACTTAAAATTCTGACTATCAGTCCACAAACAAAGCTTCTAATTTAGTTTGTTTGAACACAACACCATGGATAAAAGATACAACTTCAATTTTTTGTATCTCTGACTTAATTTCACTACCTTAAGCAAGCTGGCTGTAAACTGAAGCTTCCCCTCATCTTCCTTCTAAGATGTCTTATTACAAGTAAATACAAGTCTTTAAATAATCCTCAAGGCTGACAACCATGCCTCACTGCTACACATTCAAGATAATTTTATGAATGAAGTGTGGGGTTTGCTGCAAAAGCAGCAAACACGCAAGACGGATGCAGTGCAAGGTCCCCAACTCCCCCCGCAGGGCACACGCAGCGTTTATGAGAACCCCAGCAGCCAGGATGTGCTCGGCTGTGATGAAGCAGGTTTCACCTGGAGAGCTCACATCACCCTACCTGATGGGGCAGCGTGAGGTGCAGGGGCTTCCCATAAGCCACACAGCTCCCTTTGGTACCACAGATGCAAAAGAAACCTGGGTTTCTTAAACCTCCAGCTAGGATCACCCCTGGCTGTGTCCACACAAGTGGGTGGTCCAAACTATTTCTGAAGCAGCCCCCCTAGCCATGCCTCCCACTGCAAGCTGGCTTTCTTCACAGGGTGGCTCTGCTGGGCACAAATTAAATTCCTTTCAGAAAAAAAAAAAGGAATTCCATCCAGGGATGTACCAAATGCCTTCACATCTTTGAATTAAAATTGAAGTATACGAAACAAGTAGTGCTTTGGGCAGATTCAACCCACACATGCAGCGGGGACATTTAATCCAAAGGACCAGACAAAATCTAGGCTGGAATAAAAGGCTCAGTTTGAACAGTGTAGATACTGGAGCCTCTGCACCTGCTGCTTTGATCTACTCATCCTCTCCCACTGTGCCACAACAGTAGGTAAAGCCCCTGTCTGCCTAGCATGGCGAGCTGACATGCCAGCCAGTGCCTCTTGCTTTGTGTCCAGGACAGACACCCAACATATTTTTCCTGGACAGCCAAGTGTTGCACTAACAAACCATCTTATGCTCCAAATTTGAGAATGAAGACGCAACCTTCACCAATTCAAGAGGCAGATCAGAGTTTTGGTCCAGCTGGTATGAGCTCTTCTCTGACAGGATCCATGCATCTATTGAGCCCCATCATAGAAACTACACCAGAAGCAGCTGCCCTCTACAAACCTGAGGCATCTACCCCCACTGCACGAGGCCAAGCAACACCTGAGACATCACTGACGTGACCCAGGAACGAGATCACCCCGCTCTTTCCAGTGGTGCTCTGACAGCTGAGCCCTGAGACACTCGGATCTGGCAAAGCAGTGCCATCCAAACCAGGTCAGCCAGATTGAAGCAGGCTCACCCCTGGTCCTGGCAGCAGAGGTTTAGCTCCAGCAGCTGCCCAGCACTTCAAGGAAATAAAGTGTCACCCCACCACTTTGCACACGCACCCCGCAATCGCAGTCACTGGTCAGGCTTTGCAACCTCACTGGAAAGAGACAGGAGAGTAAGATGGGCCAAATTAAAACCCTAAGCCCATTAATCACACCCTCATGACTTCAGATAATGCAACGTGCAACGTGCACCATATGCTTATGTAGGTCTTGCCCTTGGCCATAATCTAGATTATGGAATAAACTAGAAGTGGGGCTGTGGTGAAAAAAATGAAACAACACAGGCAGGAGGGACAGGAGAGAGTCACGTGAGTTCACTCCCTCGATGGAAGGCAGTTATGCAGAGAGTTCATACCTGAACTCAAATGGCTCAATTAACATTCCTGAAATGAAACTCATCGATTCTTCACATAAAATGAGACCAAAAGCGATGGCGTGTACCCACTCTTTGACACCCTCAGCGCTTGAAGTGGAGCTCAAATGGACCGCTGCTGCTTTGCAAAGTTCTCTGTGAAGAACTGCCAAAAGAACAAAGTTATATGAAATATCACTTTATCATTCCTACGGTGGAAGCAATCACAGAAATGGCAGTGGAAGAATGCAGCTGAAGTAGTTTCCTCTGACCTGCTACAAGGCACCGAGAAAGCTCTTCAGCTCCACTGAAGAATTGAAGGGATCTATCTCTACATTACAGTGATTTCATGCCTCTATTTGCAGACACCTTTGCATGATATTTGAAGAGCTGCATTAATAGAAATCCTCTAAATAAAAAAACGCAAGTGAAAATTGGACATACTTTAATTGCATGACCCCCATTCTATGCTAAATATTAATGCTGTTTGGCATAACTGTAGACTACTTCACATGGAAAAAAACCCATTACTTTTGAGGGGGAAATAATCTATGTGGAGATTTACAAAGATTTAAAATCAAACACATCAGAAATGAGCATTCCTATTTAGGCCAATTGCTTAAAGTTGTTTTTTGTTTTTTTTTTCTAAAAAACTGCTGTGTTTCTAACACACACACATCTGATATAGCAGGTATACAGTGGGGAGATAAGTCCCAGAGGGAAGCTGTCCCTGCAATCCTCTAACACTTAAAATATTACACAGAATCTCAGAATCTATTAGGTTGTAAAAGACTTGTGAGATCGAGTCCAACCTATGACCTAACACCACCTTGTCAACTAGACCATGGTGCTAAGTGCCACATCCAGTCTTTCCTTAAAGACCTCCAGGCCTGGTGACTCCATCAACTCCTTAGGCAGCCCATTCCAACATCTAATCACCATTTCTGTGAAGAAATTCCTTCTGATGTCTCCCCTGGCACAGCTTGAGGCCATTTCCTCTCATCCTATGCTAGTTGCCTGGGAGAAGAGACCAACCCCACCTGGCTACCATCTCTTTTCAGGGAGTTGTAGAGAGTAGTAAGGTCTCCCCTGAGCCTCCTTTTCTCCAGGCTAAACCACCCCAGCTGCTCCTCCACAGGACTTCACCAGCTTCACTGCCCTTTTCTGGACTTGCTCCAGACCCTCAGTGTCCTTCATGTAGTGAGTGGCCCAGAAGTGAACACGGGGTTTGAGGTGTGCCAAGTACAGAGGAAGAATGTTCTATCAACAGCCTTAGTCTCCAGATACAAATCACCTGATTTTTCTATCTCCCCAGTGTATTTTTTTTTTTTTTTGCCTGCAGATAGTGAAAGATTGTTTCTAAGTGATAAAACTCTGTTAATTCCTGCAACTCCACCTGGCAGAAACAGCAGGACACTTTAAACAATGAAAGACATTTATCTTACAGATGACTTTATGTCCACAATAGAAAATGTCCTTCTATCTTCATCAAAGACTTGCTATCAGCTCAAAATTAACCTAATAAAATAAATGGAGAAAAATAAAAGAAAACTAAAAAAGGACAGAGTGAGGTTGGTGAGAAGGGTAGGACAGGAACTGCCCAGAATCTTTTCTGTATCTGAAGTCCCCTTCAGCCCATCTGAAAGGGCTTGTTTATACTTGGATAGAAAGCCTAGACTTATGGCAGGATTGGAAAAGTGTCTTTTTCTGACCTAAAGAGACCACCTTTAGACACCTGTGGTACCTAAGTGCTATAATGCAAAGATGGGGAGTAGAGAGAGTTTCCTGAAGAGAACAATTCAACCACAGCAGGTGTGAGCTGTGCTGTGAGCTCTCCTTGCCTGCAAGAGAGCACCTTGGACGTGCACAGACATTGCAGTAACACCTGGATGATGGGGCGAGGCAGTCCCAGCTAACACTGCTTCACCCTGGAAGAAGCCTGGAGTGCAGCAGGCACAGTCAGGAACACCATGGAGGCAACTATTTCACCTGAGCTTTTCAGTTTGAGTAATCTTAGGTAATACCAGTGACAACAGTAGATAATAAAAAACCAATAAATATACAGCCTTAAGCCTCCCAAACTCCTTTGATCCCAACAAACCACGCTGTCAAAGCACTTGCAATGCTGTAAACCCTGCCAGGATGCTGGGAGGAGACACCAAAGACACACCACCAAGAATACCATGCCTCAGTGAGAACTAAGCAGTGCTATCTGCTCTGCTGAAAGGGAAGCCACGGAGCAGGGGAAAGGAGAGCTCACCCTCCAGAGCCAGGGCATTCCTATTCCATGCAGAGTGCGGGTGGGCACCCTGCCTGCCCAGAGGGCACGGGAAGCCCATGTTCTCTTGTGCTTGGGATGAGGAGACTCAAAAGTCAAATACCCTTCTTGGACAGGGACTACAGGCACAAAAGGACAAGCTATGACTTCTATTAGCAATTGCTGTGCTGGAGCAAATGCTTTCTCTAAACACGTCAATATGCAACATTGGAAGTGGACAATGCTTCTACCCCTCCCCACAACTAATTCCTGTTGATAAAACACAAAGGCATCGTCTTTAGCAACCTTCCTCTTTTAATTCCCCCTCAAGGCAACAGTAGCCAACCACTAAAAATAAAGGTAAAAGCTGCTCCATGAAGAAGACAGCAGTGCTGCATGCCTCGAAGGAATCATTTGTCCCTAACATTTCAGGCATTCAGACAGAGATGGACAGAGAGACACTTGGCTTAATGCTCCTTCCCCTCTCCCCTCCCCTCCTTCTTGGAAATGGTATTCTGTTCGAACAGTTTGCTCCGAGTACGCGTAACCATCCCGGGCTTTAAATGCCTCTTTCCTCCAGGAATCATTTCAATGTAGGCCACTCTATTTATGTTGCTCTTCTGTAATCGGGGGATGAAAGAATATCACTTGCAAGACATGCCTGCCTGGTTCACAACCTATCTCCAGGCAGTGCCAACAATAGGACTGCTTACAGCTAATCCATTTACTTGGTTTACCTGTTATATTCCCATTCCCTTAATAAGCACTACACAGCAGCTTCACCAAACTTGGAAACTGCTAAGTGACCCATAGTAACCTCCCCTGTGCCACGTACTTGGAAAGCCGTGGATTTGGATTTACACAGAAGCAAACCAACATTGTCATGGAGCTTCCAGCAGCCTGCCATTGAGAGAAGACATTTGTACCCTTCTCTGTGCCATAACCATTTGTGGATGCAAGCACCTCCCTCTCCATGGCTAACCTTCAAGGAACAGAAGCCATGTACAACACAAACAGCAGCTCTCTTTTCAATGTCTAGGGGGGAAAAAAAAACCCCCACATTATACTACCTTTTTCTACAACCTCATGCAGGCAGAAAAGATTCCAAAAATGCTGCTGACCTCTGTGGTAAAAGGGCATTTAGGTTCCTGCAAGTGGCTCTGAGATGCTGGAACTCATCGGTTCCTTTCTTCCTTTCAAGAAGTAGCAGCTTCAATGCTGCTTCTCCCTGCAAATTGCTGTGCAAGGTAACAAGCAAACAAAAAGCAGCAGAACACAGAGACTGGAGCTCCAGAAGCTTCAGAAGAGCTGCAGTTCCTGCATCTACAAAAGCCCAAATTTTTCATCACATGCAGAACAAAATAAGGAAATGGATCAAGAACACAGAATGTAAGACCCACATTATTTCTACTTAAAACAAAACACTTGACCTATTTGGGTAGATAAAGAAAGCTATCTTTCCCTACAAAGAGGTTTAGGGATGGAAGTAGGGATTTTGGAACTCTGGCATCAGAAATATATTCAATTAAAATGCTAAACAAACAAAATTCAATTAAAATAAGAAAGAAAAAAAATCAAACCCTCCCACAAAGCCAGATATTGACTAAAACATATATTAGTAGAAGAAAGCTTCTAATAGAACTGAACTTTAATGGAGGCTCCAGCTAGATGTTGTGGAACAAGTGAAGAGACTCAAATACTATGAGGTGTGTTTGCAAGCACATTTCAGGATGCACTGAAGTAGCAATACTGCCATAAATTTTATTAAGAAAAGTAAAGGACTGTGAGAGTAAAGCCCTAAAAGATACAATTTTCAGGAGGAGCAGGAAGAGTCCAAGGATTCAGGTTATCTAAGTGAACACCTGGTGATTTGTACCTTCCCTGTGCAAAGGTCTCCGATATCAGACATCAGCTGATGTTAGCACACAAAAATGGAATACCAAAAAACCCAAACAGTGGCTTGGCAAATTCAGAGGGGAAAAGAAGTATCAAACTTCTAACAACAAAAGAGAAAAAAAAGGAAGGTAATTAACCATTGGGAAAAAGAATTCCAAAAGCTTTATCATTTTAAGTCTTTAAATCAGAACTGGATGCCTTAAGACAGAAGATTCTGCCTCAGACAGAATTCATGTCCTTTATGCAGGAATTATTAGATTAAATTTGATGTCCTGCATGTTATATAGACATCAGATCATGAGCATAATCAGTCCCTCAAGCTTTAAAATCTATTAATTCTATCCTATATGTGTTAGAAACTAAATTACATTTTGTAACCATCAAAATCCATACAAATATTATCACATTGCTGCAAAAGAAAAGCTAAAGAAGAAACAGTTCATAAACCACAAAGCATTGCAAAATGAGGCTTCTTATCATGATGAAAGTGTATTAATAAATGAAAAAAAAAAGAAGGTGCTTTATAAACTCATCTAGACCTAAGGCAATTCCTCCTCACATTACCCTATTGTTAAAACACTTTTTTTTTTTAGTAAAATTCCATTGTTAACAAATAGTATCAATAATCATATCAAAATGTGTTTACCTATTTTCTGCTGCTTGACTGGAAAAAAAACAAGAATAAAGGGAGGAAAAGTCTCTTTTCAAATACAACACCTGGACTCTAGCTACTAGAAAGTGTTCTCTTTACAGATGCTTCATTCCAGAATGGAGAAAAAAAAAAAATTCTTAGAGAATAAAATACTTTGAGTTGGAACAGCAATTTCCATTATTAGCACTAGAAGACATTAGCAGTTAATGTCTTTCTCATAAGGATGCATCCTCCCTTGTGGCTGGCCTGGATGAGTGCTAGGTGCTATACATGAACACAGAGTACCAAGAAATGTCTGCTCTTTTAAACAGCTTGTTTTAGAGCAAGCTGCCTTTTTCCCACATATCAAGAAAATGCAGAAGGTAGGCGAGACAACTACAGTTTTTGGAAACTGCAGCTGTAGTTTGTATCACTCCAGCATCTCTTCCTTCCCCGTTGTGCCTTCACCTCCCATCCCCTCTTGCTAAGGCTGAACAGTACATGCTTACTTAGACCTGTGAGTAGATTAATCACAGCTCCTGATGCATTAAATGAAGTAGATGGGGCTCTATCATATTTCTACATTAATGCCACTTTATTTAATCCAATGTCTTTTTTTCCACTCAAGCATTAGGCATAGTTTTCAAATTTGCATTTTATTATTAATAGAAAGAATTTCATGGTGATTTTTTTTTCCCCCTCCCTAACAAAACAGAAAAAAAAGAGGTCTAGTCCATTTTTTTGAGAACAGGCTTTTTCTTAGTAATAAAAAGGATCATATGACAACAGTTTTGCAGTGTATCGTGCAAGCTCTGCTGGAGTCAATCCAATTTCTATACAAGTGCTGCCATTTGGACAACAAAGCCGCCTTATTGAAACGGGCAGGCTTCATCTTAATTCTGGCACTACTGAATGGAGAATACACACTAGCTGGGGAACAATGAACCAAGAAAAGAGTTACAAATCTCTCGTGACAACTGCACGCCAAGGAAGAGAAGACGCATTATGATAGTGTCATTTGCTCTGCTTCTTCCCAAGTCCACTCTCAAACAAAGATGGCTTTTTTGCACTCAAAGCTGAAGGCTCTTTCCACATTCTTACACATGTACCTTCTGACCCCCATCACACATCCAGTCGGACCCTCCACTCCTGCGCCATTCCTTGGACAAAGGTGAGGAAAATGAGGCTCCCGCCTTCCCCACTCCCTTTTCTCTCCCACCTGCTTTATCTGTCACTCCTATTTAGAGCCTCCCCTGCTATTTTCGATATTTAAAGCACATAGAGCTGGACTGTTGGATTGTTCTGGGGGAAAAAAATATTTGCCCTTTATTAAATTGACTTAACTTACTTCTCAGTGAAATTTAACTTCTGAATTCCTGAGATTTTCTGAAATTAGGCCCAGTTCAAAAGTGCCTGCCTTGACCTCGGTTCCTGAACTGAGTATGGCTCACACTGGTCCCCAACTCATATGGGGACACAAGCAGAAACTCCCCCCAACAGGATGCATTTTGATAGACATACAGCTGTATAAATAAATGCTAAAGTGTATATGTAACAGGATACATTGTGCAACAGTGTGCATTACAACCCTTACAGGATAGTGTGCATAAAATGCCCTAAAGAACAGGTTAGAAAACGCAGTCAACCTACCAAGTGTTTTCTCCCAGCATGCATTTTTAAGCGGGAGTTTAAGAAACCAATACAACTCAATACAGGGGGAAAAAAAATAAAATTAAATCTCAAGGTAGCAGAAGATCACCTGCACATCACTTAGTCATGCCAGCAATTCTCAGGTGACAGCATGTGACACTACCAGGGCAACACACACATCTGGGCAGAAAGGGATGGTGACTCCAAGCCTGGCTCTCATTTGTAGTGAAGCTTCCCACTTTGCTTTAGTTTGCACGGAAGAGAATGAGACTGCATCCACAGGAGCAGATCAAACCTTTTCTAGCAATTCAAAGGCAATTTCACCAGTGTTTGCAGGAGTTTCAGAAAACCCGGCAATGGGTATATATCCCCACCACAGACGATTATGGCTCTTCAGGCTGCTAGCTTTTTGGTAGGGTAAACACAAGGACACATATACACCCATATAAACATGCACACACATAGGGAGATAGGACAAAACCTTGTGAAACCTGCGAAACAGGCCAGCTCAGTCCATGAGCTTCAACATAATGAGATTCTTAAAACCTTTCAGGTATTTATTCTGGCAAATACAACTTGATAATACAGGTATTTGTAATATAAATCAAATGCAGGTACGTGCATGTCTTTTTTTTTAATTAAAGCAATTACAATCTTTTAAATATTTAAATATAAAGCTTTGCTTGGTAATTCTGGAAAGAAGGATCCAGGAAAATACTAGCTTCAAAGACTCCTGGAGAGAAACACTAACTCATCACAAAATGCTAGACATTTACAAAGAGATCTTTCAAGGACAATAGCACAGCTTTCTCTTCATATCCCACCAGTGAAAGGCAACAGGAGTGGAGAGACTAAATCTTCTGGTACAGCTGAAAGTCTCCTCATTACTGTTCAAATTGAAAACTGGAAAGCATGAATGACTTTAAATTAAAAGGCATTTAAACTAAAGTCTTTTCTGTCACACCTGGTTTCAGAAACTTGATGATTCTAACGCTGATTTGTACAAAATGTCCCACAGAAAGGGGGAGTGGAGGGTTAAAAGCAGGATGAGTACCCTTCCCATGCCCACACATACGAGATGAGAAGGAGAAAGATCTGGCATTTTCTTTTCCTTAATAATAAATAGCTTTGGATTCTCACTCAGCAAAAAGGAATTAATTTTATCTCCAGTGGATTGCAGCATCTTGGCAGGAAACACAGAACATGAGTTTAATCTTTCTAGACCAAGTCCTCAAGCTTGGTTGATGTGAACGAAAATATGCAATGGGAGTTTTTTCTCTCTGCAAATAATTCAGTGGGAGGGAGACGAGGCAAGTCACAGACCTAATGAGCAGAATTGAAAAGCTCAGCCGTTTTGCTGTCCTGCAAAGGAAGCTCGGCTTTTGTTTCCTTTGACAAATGGGACTCCTTTGAGACTAGGAGCCTGAGTCCACAGTCTACAACAACCACTGCTCTCTTACCTCTAATATGAATTACTGAGAGATGGGGGGAAATAAAAGCACTGGAAGCCAGGAAATCTTGAAAACATCAGGAAACGGTAAAACAGTAAGAAATCCAGTCACCCAAAGTAGCTGGAGAAGACCCTGCAGCCAGAAGGAATGTGTCAGAGCACGTGGTCCAGGCTGGGGCTGTCCTCCCCAGCTAGACACAAAGGGTACAGCGGGACAAGGACAGAGCTGGGCTGTGCCTAACAGGTCCTCCTACCAAAAGTGAATTAGAAAATACAACGTGAAAAGTACTGTAAGGAGGTAATTACTAATCTGCTAATAAAGGCAAAGGTTGACTGTGTTCAAAAAGCTGCTCGACCAGCTACATGGAGAGCTCAACTCCCCATGGAATATTTCCCTTGAAGGCCACAGCTAAAGCTGGTTTATATAAATCAATCAAGAGTTCTTCACCTTTCTGTCCATCAGAGCTGGGACTCACAGTGCTTACAGACCTGCAAATATGGATATAACTCACTGCATGGGGCATGCACATCAAAGACAGCTGAGGTCTCCAGCAGCTGTCAGGGATCCTGAAAGCCTCACAACATCCTGACTTTGATTCCCACAAAGTGCATCCATATCAAGATGATTTGGGTCCAAAGGCGTGGACTCCTCCAGGAAAAAAACCCCAAGTTGTCATCTCCACTGCGTCAATCTTGCTAGAGAAAAACATGCAATTATCCAATCCATCAATTATCCAATCCATCACAAGTTCTAACTGAGAAACACTGATGAGGAGAAAAAAAAAAATCAGGTTACATGTAAAGGATACAGTGTGCTTTTGTTAAGAAAAGTCAACTAACTTGCTCCCTAAAACTTTTGATCAAAGCTCTAAGAGAGGCAACTGAGTGGTGAAAAAATAACCTCTTTTATCACTGTTTACATATTTAAATTCACAGGTAATAACTTTGATAAAATATACTAGATCTTAGACTCAGTTCTACTTCTTTGCTTGCAATTTTGAAAAAGAAAACCAAAAAAACCCCAAAAAACAAAAAACCTATTGAAAATAAAGAGCACACTGCAAATCTATCATAACAAGTCCCTAGAGAAGATTCAGCATACAAGGTTACAGCTGCCACCCATCCTTCATGCAAAGGAAGATGGAAGGTGACTGCTCTGGTGTCTGCCCTTTTGTCCTTCTTCAGGTGCCAGTGATTGAGAAATGCAATTAAATTTTAAAAATTCAACAAAGTGAGTTTGTGTATTCTATCTGATTATCAGGTGTTTTTTAATTACAATTGAGTAATTAGATTAACAGTGTAATAGGAAAGAAAGCTTTGACATAGAGTGCTTTTTTTATTGTGGAAAGCACTGATAAATTTCCAGCATTTTCTAGCACAGTAATACTGGAAATTTCCTTCATCTG
This sequence comes from Regulus satrapa, assembly GCA_013396955.1. NCBI lineage: Eukaryota > Metazoa > Chordata > Aves > Passeriformes > Regulidae > Regulus > Regulus satrapa. Next base: position 96,599 of record VWZN01007045.1, read on the forward strand.
AGTCAGGAATTCTGAAAAGGAAAAGAGAAAAAAATAAAAGAAAGAAAGAAAAAAAACAACCAGAAACCAACTGCAAATAAGGAGACATTTAGAAGTGCCCAGTCTATTCAAGGAACTTTCAAAGCTCATGAACAACCTCTTTTAAATATTCTGCATTTGTCTTTGTTTCCAGCATTATAAATTCAGCCCAACCAAGGGGAAATTAACACAGACTCAGAAAGAAGTATTGGGAGAAATAAGATGAACTTCTTTATGTTTCCCAAGTGAGGAAAGGTCACTCTCTAAAACAATGTAAAATATGGTATTAATTTCAGTCAGCTTGTCATAACTCACTGAAGGTCTGAGCCACTTTTCAGCAGTTGGCTAAGCAGACTGAAAACTATAACAGAAGTCCAAGTCCCAAGTGACATTCTTTTTGAGCCCAGAGGTTCCCAACACAGAGTGGCAGGCGGCAGAGCCTTCTGACACCAGATGAGCCAGCTTTTGCGTTGCCTTAACACAAACATTGGCCAAGAACAGACGTGGCCGGCTCGGTTGCAAAACTGTCCCATGTCCCAGTGATGTCCTCTCATCTTGCCCCTTCCTGTCTCAAGAAGAGGATGCTTTTGGGAAGGTGTTTAACATCCTTAAAGCACAGCCCAAGCCACTCCCCATGGCCAGCCACATTGACTCTGAAGGAGGAATTATCATGCTAAAGCAAGAGTTTGTAAAATGATGCCTAAATGTGGTAAATGAAAGAAACAGGGGGGGGAAAAAATCTCAGGATGTACTTTTATTGTGTGGGAAAGTTGTTCACACTGTTCCTTAAGAACTTTTCACTCTTCTGTGAAAAAACAGAATTGTAGTCCAAAACTGATGTCACATTATGACATTAACTCAACTTTCATTCCCGCCTTTCTGAGTCAGAAGACGCAGAAGAACATGCTGCATTAAACCAAAAATATATGGAATATTAGCTACATATAAGACTTCTCTGGAATAATACTGCAGCTGTATTTAGATAAAATAAAAGTGACAAGTATGAAATTTCAAATTAACTTTCTCTTTTTCCTGCTTAGAATCCAAGTAACTGCTGTTGGGTAGCAAACTATGACCACCACACACACTGGGCTAATGAAATGATCTCTCAAAGAAATAATCACTGTAGACCAAAAAAAGAGAGGCTACTGGAAGGTAAATAAACCTAACCACTGAGAAGTACCTAATATAAGCAAAGGATTACAAAACTGTTCTCAAGACTGTTCCATTAAATATTCATTCTGAAACTGTTTCTGTTGAGCAGGAATTAGTTCACCTAGCATATCATGCACCAATGTAATTATCAATGCATCTTCATCCTGGTATGGAAAAGCAGCTGAAAAGTAACCTGACAAAAACAATGATCCCATGAGAACTGCAACCCTTTAATATTTGCTACAGCAAAATGATGCAGAAAACGCCCAGTCTGTTGCTTGTTTGCTCTGAATACAGCAAACTGCCCAAAACAAAATGAAATTTTTAAGACCTTGCAAAGGAAACATTCAGGTTTTTTGAGCTACCTGCCTGCACTCTGCAATGAACAGAGCCCTTGGGTCACATGGCTTTGATTGTCCCTGGTAGCTCCCATCTGAGGGAGGACAGCTGTCAATTCCACCCTGCCAGACCATGTTAACCTCCTCCATCTTTTCCAAGGGCCTGGAAGGATCACCCCATACCTGGCAACACTTCCAGGAGCACATAGGCAGTTGCCTCGCAACCTTTAGGATTAAAATTTTGTGGGCCCAACGTGCAAGGAAGTCAGAAAAGCTCTCAAAACATGCAGCCTCTTCTGAGCAAAAATCACTTGCACAATGTGGAAGAGGCTGGAAGAGAGAGGAACATTGTTGGATTTTGCTCATCTTGCAAAATACTGAACAATCTTAATTGCTTCACATCTTAGAGATAATAACAAAGGATCTGACTTGACTCCATGTGGAAACACAGCACTAAACTGAAACTAACTCTGAGGCTGAAAAGAATAAACACAACTCCCTCAGTAAAGTACTGACTGGAGGTGGCAAAGATGGACAAAAAGGTGGACAACTGTGTCCCAGTACTGTAAAGAACTATCTATTCGTAAAGAAGGAGGCTTGCTTTCCCCAGGTGGCTGGGGAAGAAGAGGCAGAAGGTTCCTAAAGACAGGTTGCTTCTGACCCTCTTAATACACTAGATTAAAGCAATTTTATTTCTTTTTGCCAGAGGTCTTGGAAGCATCTATATCTTGGCTCGCTTTAAGATACTTAAAAAACAATTCAGTCCCATCTCTTGCTATTTATTTCTTTAAATGACAGCATGAGGTATGAGAGACAAGTTCTTGCAGCCAAAAGGTATTTAAACACAGCCATGCTATCAGATTGAAATATCACATGCATTTATGCTCTTCCCTTTATGGCTCCCTAATTCCTGACACTGACATCTCCTCACAGGATAATGGGAGTCCTGAGGAAGATGGGAAGTCCCCACTGCTGGACCCCCCAGATGGCTGCCGAAGTCCTGATGGACACAGCACCCACATCCTAAAAAGCCACCCTAACTCCAGCATAGGAGCACTGATGTGTTTCACACACTGGCGTCAGGATCTCCTGGCAGCTCAGGGTGGGGCGCCTCTGCCCATGAAAAGGAAAGAGATAGCAGACACCAGTTATCATATTGTCATCTTAAACATTCTGGCACCGATTTGGGCAATTTTAACATTAATGCATGTTTTAAATAAGGAAAGATTTAAGTTCACCATGGTGACCAGTAAGAGCAGCGAGAAGTACTTTTCTGGCTTTGAAGAAGAAAGCTGGCCTCACAAGGAACTGCGTGGGGAGCATGCAGCCCAAGATGCTTCTCTCCTCACACCCTAAAGGCTGATCATCATCTCCTCCTTGCAATTCAACCCCCCTGCAGCGAGCAACAGCCAGACCCTCAGCCTTAGTGAGTGCTCCCCTAGCCTAGCTGAACCTATGACTGCCAAAATGCCCATTATGAGAGGGTTAGCCAGGAGGCAACCAGCAAGGGAAGGCAGCACCTATGGCAGGGTCACCCCCGAGGTGCCACAGCTGCCCCGAAGCAGCAGAGCAGTCTCTTACCTGGCACATCACTGCCTCGGCAGCAGGGCCTGCGAGAGGCATGTATTAAAAACAGGGTGAGAACTGTAAATCCTCGGCATCTTTCTGGCTCTGCAGAGCCCTCTCAGAGCCATTAGGCTGCTGCCCTGAGGGACCTGGAACCACATATGGGCTGATAACCACACAAGTTCTTACACACAAATGGGTGCAGAGCTGGAAAAGCCAGGGGTGAGAGGGAATCATGCTTAAGATTAAAAACAAAAATGAAAAATCTTTCCTTCCTCCCCACTAAATCATTAGAGGGCTTTGAATTCCTTCAGACATGGCATTTTCACATAGATTCTCTTTAGGTAAAGAAACTTTTAATGCATTTTTTTAGCCCTCACAAGACATTCATTAAATGCACAGCAACTGCAGGATGCAGAGGTGACAGTCTTACCTAGAACCTTCCTCATCTAGGAAGGTACTTCACTTGCTGCTAAAAAACAATTTGCACCTTGGATCAAGACCACCACTAAAAAACACTTTCTTCTTTTGGGAGGAAAAGATCACAAGCTGAAAATTGTGCCATTTTCAGAACTGAAGTTCAAAAACACAGAATACTAAAACTCAATAGCTGGCAACCAAAAGGGTTTATATTCATCACCAAGATAATCCCAACTGCTTTTCCTAACCAAAGCGATCCAAATTCACCCAGCGTGGCACCAGCCCAGCCGCTTTGCCTCCTGACAGGCACCCAAACTTCAGCCTTCATACGCAGCAGCATCAACCTGTCCTGAAACCTATGGAAAGCAGAGAGGCTCTCAGAAGTTCTTAAAAATGTTGTGAACAGCTGTTTTAATTCCCTCTCTCATTACACTTACTGGAAGGAGGGGAAAACCACCACCCTGTGCGGCGGCGCAGCCCTGCAGAGCTACACCATCCTGAGGCGCACAGCAACGTCTAAGGTGAGCTGGGAAGGTGCCAGATTAAACAAAGGCAAGCACGGGACAGCACAGAGGCCGAGCCTAGGTTGTCACTGTGCTGACCTGGCACACATCTATCCGCACACCCTGGCAGCTGAGTGGGGCTCAGCTCATCTGGGCATTGCAGGGAGCAGACAGCAAAAGCCTTCAGGCAAGCAGTCTGTGCAGCCTGACACCAAATCTCTTCAGATACACAAATAGAAAAAAAAAAAATCACATTCACCAAACAAATAAAAGCTACACCTGCAGCAAGCTTGGCTTCATGTGGCAGATCATCCATCCTGAGCCTTTTGGAAGACTTCAAACACCAGGGAAATGCTTGGGTTGGGTTTGATTTTGTCAGAAGCCACCCACAACGTGTGGCAATGAACCAATGATGGGGAAGGGTCTTTCATTTCCTCAGCATCTGACCAAACTCCTACCCGGGTCAGCTTCTGTGTGATAGCTTTTTAAAAAACCTCAGTGGAACAAGCTGGCTGTTTTAATCCAGTTTCAGGCTGACTGTGCCTAGATCCCAAGGTGGCAAAGGCTTTAGCAACGCAGTGGACAGGAACATACCCTTCACATAAAGCTCGGTACAACAAGTACTAATCAGGAGCAGCCATGCAGGAGAGGAGCCAAGGACAGAGAGGAGGCTGGAAACCCAGTTACCCACTCCATTCCTAGAAATGATTCAGTTAGATTGGACTTAGAGCAAATGGGCAGAAGCACAACAAGTAGCTTGTCTTTGCTCCCTACATTTTATGAATAAGTATTTCAGCTCCTGAACCCTTGATCTTTCTTCCCATAAAATGCTATTGCAAAAGCCAACTCATATTTTCCACACACATGGAAAAGTATTTGCCACCCATTCAATTCCTTAACCAAACACACACTTAATACACCAGCAGCTTTCTTCCTCACCCCTTTGACTTTTTTTTTCTTCAAAAAAATGCTTAAGTTTCTTCTTTATGGGTCTTTCTTTTCAATACTGCAATATTCTTTTTTGACTGTGCCATCATTAACTTTTGGGGACAGCAGAAATCTTCAGGACGATGCAGTAAACATAAATACCAAGATTTTGGCTGTTTACAACCTTATTAGAGCATGGTGGCCATTTTCCTGTGGCATTTTCTCTCTTTTAGAGCAGTTGACAAGTGAATGAAAAATTAGTAAATGCCTTGACTGCACTGCAATAAAATAAATTTAGGGAAAAAAAGTCTAAAATCCCCTATAGCACAGAATATAGGAGGGGTGAAAGGGAGTGTTTTGGAAATTGTACATGTGCAGTCACAATGTGTTACTTCCAAAAACATACTTCCAGCTGTTATGTATAAATATTGGCTTGAAAACGAAGCCCTAGACGAGGTGCTGGCACTTGGTTGGATCTGCTGGCTGGTGGGGCACCCTCGGGTGACACCGCGTACATGCTGTGCTGTCACAGAGCGTGCTGGTCCCTCCCGTCCTGGTGTGTCACCAGCATTGCATCACTGCCAGTGAAATAACACAGCTGCCTCACCGCTTTTCCCCCCCGCCCCTTTTTTTTTTCTTTTTTAAGTGACAGCAAATTTCAGCGCAATAGATCTCTGAGCCTGTGCCCAGCTCTACTGCTCACGCAGGCCAGCTTCTCTGCTTTGTAGGATCCTTCTTTCTCCCTCAGCATGGCCCTTTTTGAGGAAAATAACATTCTCGCCACCTGAAAGATGTTGTGATTAAGCTTAAAGTTTGGCAGCCACGTTATTGCCTGTTGTTTCCCTTAGGCTCCTGGAATTACTGCTTTCACTGGCCATTATCATTGTCCTCCCAGAAGCAAGCGAGTTAGATGGTCTCTCCAATAACATCTACAATCCACCACAAACCTGAACACTGCTAAAAGGCCCCAGAAGTCACTGACAAATCTCAGCAGTAAAATACACAAAACTTTCCTGGAGTAAACACAGCAGCAGCAATAGGTGTGGTAAGTACTGTCTTCTTACCAGGCTGCTGGCCTTCATGACTGTTCAGCAGGCAAGAGGCTATGGCCAGGTAGCCCACATGTCTTTCAAAGAGCATCTCAATGCCATAGTCAAGATGCAGAAAAATTCATCTATCCCACTTTATCCACTATTTACCCACAATAAATCTGCCGAAGTGTCACACCGTATACTGGCAGAGCTATCTGTAGCTGCTGCTTGTCATTTTAGTAGGGCACCAAAGTCCATCAAAACATCCTACCATATGGTTCAACCACAATTTTACAAAATTCACTCAGTTACCACCAAAAAAACCAACAAAAACCAAACAAAAAAAACCCGATAAAATATGATTTTTTTTTTTTTTTTGTATTTTGACAGTGCAGGAAAAACCCACTTTGTGAGACCTTTCAAAAGGGTTCCCAAATGATGGACACATAGAAAACACTGCTGATCTCTCCAGAGCACCCTCTTTTCACTTTGACAATTAAACACATGAGCATAGGGTTCAGCATCGTCTGCAGCTGCAAACACTCTAGCTGAAACCTGCAAGCTACGTACTTGTTCAACCAGATTCATGTTATTATCTTTTCCCTTTCCTTTCGTTGTAGCAAGAGCAACAATTTAATTAGACAGGAGAAGAAAAGAAAAAAAAAAAAGCCCGTATTATTTATAACTATAGCGCAATACATTATTTTTAGCTAAAAGACTCTTAAGAAAGGAACAGTACCCAGACCGATTTTCATGTACAACTTCCTGAATTTGTGATTTACCGCCAAATTTCAGGGACAAGTTTAATTTAGGTTTTGATCCTTTGACCTTGGCACATTAGCAAGAGCTCTAGTTTTAATGCCTACAGCTTTGCTTCTTCTGAGCTCTATAGATACAAAGCTCAACAGGTCCACTGGCTGCAAAACCAGCAACACTTCAGGAAAGGCAGCCTTTGGAGAAACAAAGCTGTCATCCAACTGTGGCTCTTGGAGAAATCTGGGAGGTGGGGAGCATTTACCCAGGCACAATACCACACTGATAGGAGTGGGACGTATCCCATTACGGGAACTGCACGTTCACAAACAAGTGCCACAATCACAGGCTGTTCTGTGCCACACGGCACAGATAACACCAACAGGCTTCACGCCGCAAATCCACCCTCCCCAGCCACTTTTTTTTTTTTTTTTTTAAAACCTAAACTATATTTGACTTCACTGTCAAGTATTTCAGTACAGCTGCTATTCTCAGGTTCTCCTAAAATACACACAGTAGGTACTGTATTATTGCACATACAAACATCTACCTTCCTACCACAGCTATTTATGATTCAAATAACTTTTCTCCATTTCTGATTTCATTTCCTTTCTCTGGGCCCTGTTTTACATTGCACAGGAGGTGCTTTCAAGACCAGAACTAGCCTCTAGCACGAAATAAAGAAGTTAAATGTTAGCCTGGTTAGAAATTTAGAATTTAATATTCAGTTTCCCTTGCTGGTGACCTATAAGCAGGACTTATCTCTGATGCCTCCCAGTTTAAGGAAAAGAAAGGGCTGAAAGTCAGCAATTAGCTAGGGGGTGGTGGTAAAGAGGAGCTGCCTGTCATCTGCTGGTCCCTCAGATTCACCAGCACCTATTCCAGTCTCTGCTGGGTTTGTTACATATCTTACTGTGGCTTGCACAGCATAAGTCCTCTCTAAAGATCTGCCCCAACTGCAGCCATCACTATCAAATATTGTGCAGGTACACAACAGCGGCACTTAGCAATGGTGGATCTTACTTTGTCTAAAAACAAACTTCTTGGGTAAAGAACACCACATATTTCCCATATTTCAGTTGCACTGAAATAGGACAAAATGGTGGCATGCAATTTAGCACATTTTTCCACCTTTCTGGGACACTTCCACAATTCAGGGGTTCTCTGCTGATGTCATGCAAGAAAAACAGCCAGAGGCTCCTCCCCATCTGGAAGATGGCCTCTGCACTGAAATCCACAGCACCCCCTTCTAAACTCACCCATACTGATTGGAAAAGTAGACACACCTTGTTTTCATCCATCTTGCACCAGGCAAGAGCGGAGGCAAAGCATCAGCACCACAGTCACAGTGCACAGAAGGCCGTACACAGGAGCAGACTAAGCTCTTCCCGAGCTCCAAGCAGAAGCTCTGCAAGTGGTTGGGATGTTCCAACAGATATTCTCAGCACCTGGTCCTTATCCAAACCCTCCCTTAGAGGCACACATGTTCCACTCAAGAGGACTTTGCTTTCAGTGTATGTATTCTCCTATAACCGAACATGTTGAAGCCGAAAGCTTCTTTTCCTCCCAATTGCATGATTTGTAACTTCTGGGTGACATTAGCTCTGATGTTTCCGGAGGGCTAAGCAAAACCCCTCCTACTCCCTGAAATGTTACTCTGGACATAGTTGACCAGCCTCATTCCTTGTCCATGATCATCCTGCCTACTCAGCCAATTATTAAATAATTAACCCACGCTGAGGCAAAGGATCTTTTCTGCCTCATGGAACGGGGCCTCAAGTTTTCAGTGTGAAGCTCCTTTGTACTGAACCCAGCATGTCCTGGAAATCTTTCTGTGGGCAGCTGTACTCTGTATAAACAGTAATATAAACAACAGAGATTAAAGGGGTTCATCTCTAGCTGTTAAAGACAAACAAATACAACTGTTACAAATCATTTGGAGGTGATAAGGGATTTGGGGTGAGCAAAGCTGAACCCTGACCCCATGACCCTCTGGCATGCATCCACGCACAGTAAGAGGAAGCTCCCAGTGGTCCTGAGGCTGGGCTTCCCAAGCCATCCCAGAAGGGCACAGGCACTAATGCTGCAAGGCTGCACTTCAGCAGCACTGCACTCCATCCTGCCTCCCGTTTGGAGTCACCTCCCTCACTTCCAGTGCTTCAAGTCAGCTGCACAAACTAAAGCTTAATCCTGGGTTTTAGCACAACCCGAGCAGTCAGATACCTTCATACCGGCACATACTCTGAACCTGCTGTTTCCTTACACAATTTGGTAGTTTCCCTAAACAGTTGCTGCTTCCAAAGATCCTTTGCCCTCCTTCTCCTTGCTTTTAAATTCCCTATTAAGAATTCAGGCACTTACATTTCTAGGATGGAAAAGGACATTTGTGATCAGACATTATAGATACCCCTATACATCAGAAATGAGGGGACAGGAGCTTAAACTAAAACACTGTGCTACTACTGGTCTGTGCCTCTTGTTCCTGCTCCAGAGCCCATTGCTGGAGGAGTGAAGCTGCTGCTCTCCTTGGTCCGGGCACTGTCAAATCCCCAAGGCAGAGCAGGGTACTGTTCTGGACACCTGCCCATTTAAAACAACTGCTGGATTTGCAATCAGTGAAATATTCCCCCCCCCCCCCCCCCCCCCACCCCCCCCCTCCCCCCCCCCCTCCNNNNTTGCAACACTGTAAAATCCCCCCCCCCCCCCCCTTCTCTCTCCTGTCCTCAAGATCAGACTGGCAAGGAAGGCTGTTGGAAGATCTTTTTGTCTTGACTTCTGGCATGGGATCCTCTGGATATTTCGTTTAACAGGCATGCACCTGCAATGCCTTCCGTTTTTCCTGGTATCTGCATGCAAAAGCTCACTGTTGTGGTCTCTGTCTTGTATCTATGAGAGTTTGGCTTGTCATAAGGTGACAGAAAAATGTTTTATCTGACATGCTGTGGGCCAGATTTCTGAGAGACTTTGGAAGAAGATGCTCATTGGCACAGGTGACTAGACCAGGCCCATCCACTTTGGGGCCTTTGTAGGCCAGAAAGGTGCACATAATATGGCGAAAAAGAAAGTCACCACCATGTCAGAACCCAAAGTTACATGTTTTGCTTTGAATTTTTTCTACCTACTTTTCATATCTTTCTGCTGAAAGAGGTTTACAGCATGAGAGTTGCATCAAACAAAACTCTGCTCAACAGCCTTATCTCAATCCCACAACATGTCAAGTCAATGTTGTTACCTCTTCCATCTCCTTTCCTTGCACACTAGAAAACAAACACAATACACAAAGGGCACATAAAAAAGCCTCAATGCAGTTCAGACAAGACAGATTTGCTGATTCAACTTCAATCTCTTCACTTTTTTGTTTTCCACAGACACTAAGAAATATGTACAATTCCTGTATCTACCTATGTAAGTTGCCCATTTCTAACCGATGCAGGCTTCAACAGATGACCTGCAGCATGGAAAACTAAAGTGACTTAAACTCCTCCACTCTTCATAAATGCAAAGGAAAACCTCAGCTGGCAGCCTGTTCCTGAAACCTACAAACCAGTCCCCAGCACGTGTTGCTCCAGACACTTATCTGCACTTTAAATGTGTACATCTGAATGACTTTGAATGCACAGAAACCAGGCAATGTAAACAGAAAACAGTTTTAACATGACACAGAGACACAGGGTAATGTTCCCCCCCCACATCACGCAGCTAAAGCTTCGGCCGACAGCGCCGGCTACACGACAGAAATGCTCCATCAAAGCCAGCGCTACGGCTCTGCAAAACTGTAAATGATTACAGAATAATGCCCTGCAATCAAAGAACAAAATGTGTGCTACAGATTAATCACTTTCCAAGACAGGAAAGGAAAGATAGGCTTGAGAGATAAATCTGGCTGGGGTGTTTATGCAAGCGTATCATGCTCCTTAGTACTGAATGTCCCAGAACTTACAGAGGAAGTAAACAATGTGCTGGGGGGGTGTGTGGGGGGGTGTGTGAGGGGTGTGTGTGTGTGCCCGTGCTCACAACCCCAAAGAAGACAGCTTGTGAAAAATGCTGAACTTTCAGTTATGAAACACCAGCCTCAGGACTCACTTTATTGCCAGCTGTACTGCTCCTGCCTGGGAAAATCTACAACAAGGAGCCCTTCAGATAGAGCCAGCGCTTCTCTCTGGCATTTCAAACTTCCCTATAAAACTCCACAAGGATGCCTACGGACTCCTGAGCCCTCTCCCCCATGTTGCCTCAGCAGCTACAGCAGATGGACAGTGCATTTGAAGGCAAGGACGACGAGCACTTCTAGTTGTAGTTTACTTCTGAAAGCACACTCCAGCAACCTACATTTTTCAGTGTCCCTCTAGCATAAAATCACACTGCTTTTGGCTGCTTAGGCAATGCCAGCTTTCATGCATTCCTCTTTTCTCTGTAAACATATTTACATTTGTAACTCCTAACTGGCTTAACACTACACAGGCATGTCAAGGAAAACTCCACCAGCACTTGAATTAAATGCAACACTTTGACAATCACTTACAAACACAGTACAAACTGACAGCAATGCGTGCAGGAGAAGCTGGTGACATGGATTTAGATCAAGGGCTGCACAGGTTCACGGGGAAGGCTTTCTGCAAAAGCTCACCAGGGGCCTACACCACAGTAGACTGAGTCACCAAAGTGACACATTACAAAAAAGTTAGAAAATCTCCATGCTGAGAGTTTTAGTCGTCATCAATGGCTTTGGAAGAGGTAGGGGCACCATGCTGCAATTCCTCACCTGAGGATGACAGTCTTATTCCAAATTTATTTCCACACAGGAGCTAATAAAAATTTCCTAAAGTGAGAGACAGTGCTAGAGTATGCACTGCAACACTGCTGTATACAGCAAAAATATTTAACAAAAACCAACTACTGAGGCTCCTTCTCCCTGCAAATATCTGGCTGTGTATTAAAACAAATTAACAATATGCTACTAATAACAAAACTGTGATGTAGCTGTGAGATTCCCCTAAAGCAAAATCCTACCAATGCTAGTAATTGATTCAGCAATGTGCACCAGTTCAATGGCACAGGCGTCTCCAATTCTTGGAAACATTACATCCACTCTAATTCTCCCCCCAAGGTCACCACAACCATCAGAAAATCCCCATATGCAGTGACCCAGAGAGCTGTGTCTAAACAGCTGTTATCAATAGCCTGGGAAACTGAAGCCCCACACCTGAAAGGCATCAGCCACCAAAAGTAAATCCCTTAGCCAACCACCCTGACAGAGCAGCTCTGAGAGCAGAGGCAGAGAATAAACTGCAGACTTCTCTTAGAGGAGAAAAAGCAGGGTGTGCTAGATTCACCTTTGCACTATTTGTTGCAATGTGCGTTTGCATACACTTTATTGCAATGGAAAGAGGACAGGACACCCTGTTAACCTGATTAGTTTTGAACTTTTATCATGAATGAACGAGGGACTCATAGATGACACATTCTATGCCCAAGCTCTTTAACAGGTCAATACAAGGTTATTCACACCAATAAATGACTTGGTCTAACTAGCACAATTCAGTCTGAATTTCTCAATCTAATTCTGATAACAAAAACACTGTCATCAGCTTCCCTAGATGTGAAGGCATTTTACCAGAACCATTAAAGACCAGGCATTAAGCTAGCATCAGAGGCAGAAGGTACAACAAATCATGAAGCGAGATCAGAAAAGGTCAGCTATATCATTATATTTTCAAGTCTAAATCCACCAAGTCAGAGGGCTCTTACTGGAGAACACAGAATACGCTATGACTATGGACTGGACACTTTCATGCCTTCTGTTTTTTCAGTGAGGAACTTGAATGTCTCCTCTCTTTTCACAGATAAGGAAGGAAAAGGGAACAGCCTCTCTCACCATGAAAACAAGAGCAGTTGCTACCTATGCCACTAAATACTTTTGAGACAGCTCAGTAGCCCTATGAATTGTAGAAATTCAGATGCTGTTTGGTGTCTAGGTCAGGTCACAGAGGAGTAAGATATCCAAGCCTCTCTGAGACGTGACCCTCTATCTCCCACACAAATGAGCAACCTCTCAGTACCTGGTATCGGCAGAAGGAACAGGATTATCCAAATTACTGAGGATTTGCACGCTGACAGCACCAGGACTGCTTACCTAAGGGCGGATCAGTTAAAAATATAAACAGTGTTCTAAATTATAGGTGGTGCTCTGAGCCCCACCTACAACTTGTATTGTCCAACACTTCCTACTACAAAACCCTGTTTGTTCCTCAGTACTAGTAATTTTGCAAATCTGAACTGAAACTGGGATTAGAAACAGGATAAGTGTTCCAGGGCAGGCAAGCAAGACACAGGAAATACACAATCTTGAGGCAGGGGAGAAATGTGGAATGGGGAGCTGGACCGAAAAACCAGGCAAGCTGGACAAGAACAACAGATACAAAAACCAGCGGGGACAGGCAGAGGTGTGGAAAATCACAGGAAAAGGAAGGAGGGATGCGTGGAGCAAGACTGGGAATCGCAGGAAAAGAGACCGGGATGAGAGAATACAGTAAGGAGCTTGGGGAGGGAAGGAGATGATCCAGTGCTGGGACAGTGCTCGTCGGGGAAGCCCATGGATAGCAAGGAGGCAAATGACACAGACAAGCACACCAGGAAGGGTGGATTCCTTCACTGGAGCCAAGTGCAACAACCATGGCACAGGGCCCACACAGAGAGCACAGGGGATGAGCTGGAACCCCGAGTACCCCTTGAAGGATCCAGCCCAACAAGGAGAGTGGGAGTGGATCGAGCCTGTGCGCTCCTCACTAATAACAGCCTCATAGCCAGCATGAGAAGTAATTTCAAGTGTTAGAGGCAACTTTATTTCGGACATTTTATACTTCCCAAGCACTTGACTTTTATATTGATACTTTTTTTTCAGTGGAGATTTTTGGGTAAATAAAGAATGCTCTTATTTAATAGCTCTGCTTGGCCCTTCACTGAACAGTGAGGACTATCCACAAAGACACTCCAGTGACCTGCAGTTTGTGGTTAAACCACACAAAATCTCCCTGGCAGCCTCAAGAAAATGGGAAAAACCCATCACTGGCATTGCTCAAATCCACCCACTGCATCGTGGTACTTCTAGGGAGAAAGCTGCTGACCACCACAAGCCTGGAAGAATTTGTGGTCTGATACCTGATACACTTAACTGCAAAAATAAGGAAAAAATAAGGAAAGTAACCAGCTCTCTGTCCATGAAAAGCTTTTCTTTTTTTTTTTCTTTTGTTTTGTTTTTTTAACCAAACACAACCACCAACAAAAATGTCAAACCAGAAAGCAGACACTCAAAACTGGATAAATTTAGTAAGATGTCATGATTCAACTACAATTGAAGGAAATCCATACTTAATTTCTCAAACAACTGCTATCATACAGTTCAAGCAGTGTTTTTCCTTCAGGCTGAGAAGACACCAAATACACACTATTTCTCAATTTACTACTTTTTTCCCCTCTTTTCTTTCTTTCAATTATAGAACATTGTCATTCCACATGCTCAGTACAAGCCTGAATAGAAATGACACGTGAGAAGCTTTTGTCAGGGTTAAGTCCCAACACAGCTGTTGGAAAAACCCAAAATGAACATTTTATCCTGGCCAAATCAGTGTTCTTTTCACTATTTATACTCTTGGATCCAGCAGCTGCAAGTGACGCTACAGGTCATGTTGTCTAAAATGGACAAGGAATCTGAAGATCCTCTCAAGTTTTGGAGGCTTGTTCCTACTTCTGCTCTCCCTCTCAGTGCTTCACAGCACTGCTACACCAATACTAACTTGCAGCAAGTTTAAGTAGAATACCAAACCCTGGTCAGAACAGATTTTTCAGCTAAAATTTCCATTCTTAAAAAAAAAAAAAAAAAAAAAAAAAAAAAAAAAAAAAAGAAAAAAAAAAAAAGCGCCTTTTTTTCCTGCTTTCATTTTTCAGCACCATAGGATCAACACTGTCTGCTCAGCTGATAATGCCCCTCTTTATTTGAACTTATTTTTCTCCTTTCACCACCCACATTCATCTGGGACTTATTCAGTATTATTCTGCCTGACACTGGTCCAAAACAGCAAACAATTTCTCTAACAGCACAATAAGCAGAGAAGAAGCTAACAGAGCTGCTTCGTTGTCTAAGAACCCCCTTACATACTGAAAATAAGGCTGAAAAACTTGTAAGGAGACTAGATACAGCTGTGCCTTTAAAAGCACAACCTCTCTGGTATTTTACATTTGGCATCTGGCATTTTACAAGCAGGGAAACATTTCTGCTGTACTTTGGCCTTCTGTCATCAGAGAGAGGTGGAGATTTATGCCCTTTCTCCTTCTAAATTAGACTACTTCAGTGCCCTATTTTATATTCCTCCTGACAGGTCCCTATTTTGTATAAAACAAAAAGTACTACTGTCGCTGTGTTGCATGGCAAAAGCCCTTTCCAGCTGAAAGAGAAAACTTCTGCCACTGAGTCAAGTGGCAAGATGTAACTACGCAGTTAAAACGGCGCGGATAAAATAACTTTGCCCGGCAACATATTAATTTCCAGCAGGATTTGATAAAATTAAAATTCACTGTCCAGAAAAAGACTAAAACATTAAACATATTATACTGAGAAAGTCAAAATAGGTCATTCAATCAGCGCTATTCCCCCTTCATTTCACACATAATACAAAGCAGTTAAGTAGTTTCTCTTGCAATTAGCATCATCTTTGTCTCCTTGGTGTCTAAAATACACTGGAGATATGAAGCTGCTCTGACTGTACTGCAGCCCAGGCCCTGCTTCCCACCATCACTGACTCCTCAATAAATACAGAGTTGAAATCCTGTCTTCAATGATTTTGACTTCGATACTTTTCTTTTCTTATTCCAATTCCCTGGCCTATCATCTCAAACCAGAGGCCTTTTCCCTTGATTAAAAAGGAGTACAGATGCTCTCAGGAAGAACCCCAGCCTCTCCAGCAGCTAATGCAGATCCCACTCCATCCTCCAACCAAGACTCGTTACCTGGCAGAGCCCTGCAGAAAGTGGGCTAGAAAGGCCCTTCACAAGGAACAGCGGGGTTTTAAGAGATCTTTCCTGGATGTGAGAAGTCTGACATATGCTTCAAATGCAGTTTAATTTAGAAGAACGTTGGAAAGATTTTATTTATGTTTCTAATTAGGTAAACAGTATGCTTCTTCCACCTGCTTTGAGCTACCCCACTAGGCCCAGTAGACATCAGATGCCTGTGAGCATACATCAGGTTGATTTACACCCTACTGCTAGCTCACGGAATCCTTCCTCCTCCCAGTCCCGTATGCCACTGCCTTATGGACTACACACTTCCCCTCTTTTTTTGTATGGAAAATGGCCTCACTGTTGATTTTCAAATACCTTCCTAAGTACCACAGCTCCCTTCCCCATAGCTTTATATAGATGGAACTGTTCTTATAAAAGACTTATTTCCAACCCCCAGTATGCAAACCTTTCTAGCATATTTTAATCAGAAGTATTTTTGCCGTGCATGAATCAGGATGCAAGAGCACTGGGGCAAGAAATAAATCTCAACATGCCATGCGAAGTGAAAATCACACTGTCAACATCATGATGAACATAATACTGGCCGGAGCTTTTGGCTGCTGCACAAACTAGACTGGAAACCTCTGGCTCAATTCATGCAGAGCTCTGACACGACTGCCATTTGCAAATCGAAGATTTTAGATGTAGCCCACTTATCTGGGACACATACATGGCTGAGGCTACAAATTCAAAAAACGCTTCAGAGTTTTTACAGCTCCTCAGAGGCAGAATCATTATCAGTGCTAAAGTTCTTGTCCTCCAAAGGCACAGAAGGGTCAGCAGCCTCCCATTGTAGGTCTTGATGCATACTCAAAGAAGCACCATTCACTCTGAAACCTGACATCTCACACAAACAGTTTTGAGTTCCCCCATACAGTGAAACTCTTAGGCACAATAGATCGTGTTGCACAAAAACAGGGACAGCAGCTCTGTGTGTCTCAGTTTACAAGCATCTCAGGACACAGCTTGAACTGGCGTCACCTTCTCGTACAAATTCCTGGAAAAAAAAACCTTCTCTGAAAATTAGTCAAGGTCCAGAGCAGTCGTGCAGAACCAACAGTAAGTTACAGGCTTTCAGGAAACCACATAGCTGCTCTCTGCACAAAACCAATCAGTAGAAAAGTTGATAATGTGGGAGCCTGTGAAACACTCGCAATAAGACATTCTTTCTTGAGCACTGCTCTCACTTGTCAGATGCCAAATTTTATGTACTAAAGCGTATCTAGAACTTAATACGTGAAGCTGATAAATCCGCCATGAAGTATTAGCAAACATATTTATACAAGATTGGGGTTCACACAAAGTCAGAAACTTTTGATCTGGATTAAGTCTCACATTTAAAGGCATGTTTACACTGCAAATTTCATGTCAGAAAGTGGGGTTAACCTTGGTCATAATGTGTCTTTGGAGAGCTGCAATAGGTGTTTGAAGAGATAGCGTGGAGAGAAAAAAACCAGATACAGCAGGATTTAAAAGCACTACTATGTGCATACATATGAAGGCAATCCAGTTCACATTCTAGATAAAACAAACATGGCACTGGAATTCGGACCATGTCCTAAAATTTTTCTTAAGAATAATACATTTTTATTCTTCTGCATCCTATTTTGGAAAAAAGCATAGACACCAATGTGATAGAGCATGAGAAAATACTAAGTAATAAGGGCAAATTGTCTCCAGAGTCAGAGGTGCTGACTGTCTAGACTAGGAGAGCAGCTTGTATTAGATATTACTAGGTAATTAATACAGTTTTAAACAAAGCTTTGTTTACTTAAGTATGACACTGTTACTAACACTCCCTGGTCATACTCAGTCCTCACACGGATCTCAGGCTCAGCTGCAATCAGGATTTTTGGCACTGCTGGCTTGCGCCTGTCTAGCACTAATGCAAATTCATGCTCCTGCCTTAACATGGCCTTTTAGCAGCGATGAGACTCAGACCTGCCCTCTTTACTTCACCTACCCATGAAAGTTGCACTGTCATAAACCTATATCCATGCAAAATCTTTTTCATTCCCACTCCAAACCCAGCTGTCACAGCAGCCAGGATGCAGAGCGAAGCCCCAGCAGACACATCCTGATGTTTTTGGGTGTTCCTCTATCTGTCCTCCCACAGCAGACTGCCGTCTGTCCTCATCAGTCTTCCGACTTATCTGCTGTCTCCCACTGCTCTAGGGTTGGGATAAGCAGATGTTACCTCCCTGTTCAAGTCCTGGCAAACAGCCCAGACCTGCCCTTTTCTGCTCACATGACTCAGGAGCCAGCAAACCTCCTGAAAACTCTTTCCTAGGACTGAGTCCCACCCACTGATCACAACGCCAGGAGTGCCGTGGCCTCCGCTGCTCCCCAAAGAGAGAGACAAAGATCTCGGAAGGCCAGGGATGGGGAGACAGGCTGGCCTGAAGACACTGCAAGGCCGAGGGCTGGGTTATGAGGAGCCCCCAAGGCAGACCCACAGCTCAACGCAGAGTCTGATGCCTCTCAGAGAGCTGGAGAGGTAGGTGTCAAAAGGAGAAAAATGGCTTCTTTGGCAGCACTTCTGCCTCCTGCCCTCATTCCAGAGCTCTCAACCAGGTTTTGGCGGCGGAGACGTCAGCACAGACCCACCCTTCACCTCGGCGCGGGCAGCGGGTGAAGGGACGCAGAAGCAATCCAGTGACTCACCCCAGGGAAACGCGCCTGACCACAGGCTGTACACCAGGCGTACGGCAGCCCCAGGCTGCACAGGCAGAGCCCTGCTCCCACAGCCTCCCGACCCCCAAAACTGGAGGCACACACTGACAAAGGCCCTGACAGCGAGCTGCCAGCGCCACGCAGCATCGTCCTTGCTTCGAGTGGTCCTTCCTCCACCAGCTCCTCCGACAGTGGTCCATGGGCTGCCTCTACCCTTCTGTACCAGCACGCATCGTCCTCACACCTCTCTTTACATGCAGCGAGTAGAAACTTCACCATCAGGGGAAAAATAATAAAGAAAAACAAAATAATACCCTGCCAAATAAACATGTTCATGTGAGAACCCAGCATTCCATAATTCAGCTCTAAAGTATGCAGCATGTTGTGATACAGCAAGCAATCCATTCAATTTGTTAGCACAAGTCTGTTATAAGAGCTAATTTTCACAAGACATTTCTTTACTAGCACAAATAAAAAAAAAAACCTAGAAGGGCATTTCTCTGTCTGTGAAATCCTCAGAAGGTATTTGAAAAAGTATTTAAATGGCCTTCATTTTTAATAGGTACCAGCATACAGATAAAGAAAATTGCCCCAGTAAGCAAAGTCCAGGACACACACAGACAGTTATTAACAACACATCAATGTTGCTCACTCACAATCTGCCTCAAATTCCCTGCAAAGCAGCATTATAAGCATATAAATCCTTGAGCAAACTTTGTGCAAGGTGGGTGGCCCAAAGAAAGGACTCTGGCTTTGCAGGGCAAGAGGGGCTCCTCCTGGATGTCCCAGCCAAACACAGCACCAGGAGAAACCACTGTGGCAAAAAGCAGTGCTCTTCTCTAGCCCTGCTGGAAGGCATCTCCCTTGCTATTTCACACCAGCGACGAGGCAGAGCACTGATGCAATCACCCACTTGCTCTCAACTCCACACACCGCACAGGCATTACTTTTCACCAGTCCCGTAGCCTAACCATCTCCACACTGTACCCCAGCCAAAAGTGCACAACATGCCCTGCACAGCTACGAGCCAGCCCTCCTCCATCTCCCATGCAAGTGCACCATGCAACCCTCCAGCTGGTGTTACAAGTGGGAAGGATGGAGAAGGTGAAGTAGGACATAACATCCCTGGAGTCTCCCAAGAGAGGAGTGAGATACTGGGATGTGGGGAATTGAGGCATGGATTTTTTTTATTCTTTTTTTTTTAATAATGGTATTTGGAAACCGAGTAAGTCCGCTCTGGCTTTCACTCCCCTCACTTCCCAGAAGATAACTTCAGTAACATAGTTGATGAATACAGCAAGACTCCTGCTGTTCTTGGAGATCATGCTCCACTCCAGCAGTAGCCTGTCCCCAATAGATGCAGGAGCCCTGAAGTCCATCACTCTCATCCACATACACAGAGCTGAAGATGACCTCCCTGCAGGGCACCATGGTGTCTCCCAGCAACCCCTACATCCCCTCTCCAGCCTTGCACACCTAAGCTTTTCCTACTCCTTCACCCCAAAGAGGCTGGGGTCACATCACAGGACTCCAAATGCTCCTGCAGCTCCTGGCTGCAGGCTGAGAAACACGTCTGCCTCAAGCAGACGAGCAAGAGCTATACCCACCACTAGCAGAAAATGCTTGGAATCAGGCTAGTTTGCTTGGGAAGGTAAGCTGTTGTCAAATAAATGCCAAATACACATGGGTAAGGATTTGGTGCCTATCAGTGGTACAACTGTATCCCACGTGCACAGCTGGAACATCAGGAAAGTGGTAAAGCCATGCAGAGAAGCACGGGATACCCCAACGTGACTTTGTCTGAAGCAAGTTAGAACAAAACATCTCACTGTGAAGGAAAATCCCCTTCTGTAGACAAGCCACTTTTTAATAATAAGTGCTAAATGGACTATTCAAGCAGGTAATTAATGTTAATTAACATATGTCAGGCCATAAATTGGCTAAATGCACCTCATTTTCCAAGCCTGGTGTGTGGCAATACTCAGGAAATTGTAACAGAACAGTCTAAGTTTGTAGAAGCACCAAAAAAAAAAAAAAAAAAAA
>VWZN01007045.1:128834-170542 GCA_013396955.1 Regulus satrapa
GCGCTGAGGATCGGGGCGAAGCCGTCTACTCGGCTTCCCGCGATCCCCTTGTCTCAAAGCTAAGTTGTGCCAGGCTGCAGGTGCCCTCCGGATGCGGGCTTCGAGGCAGTGGAGAGCTGTGTGTGGTGGGAGGGGAAGGGGCTGGGTGGGTACGTGTCTGGCAGACAGGGGTGCCGAACCCGTGTGCCAAACGCCGAGAGGGACACCGGCAGGGAGAGCTGGAAGCCACACCTCTGAAACTGTGTCCGTGTCGGTTGTCTTCACGGGACAAAAAAAAATAAAAAAACAAAAAACGTCCCCGAGGTGGCTGTCCTGTCCGCATGGCGCCGTGCAGAGAGATCCATCCTCGATCCTTGCTTCGTTGTGGTGGTGCTTACACAGCGCAGCCCTAAAATAACTAACCTCTCGCAGCCCTGCTTCCCCCTACCTGCAAACAGAAGGCGCGCTTCTACAGCGGGGGGATTTAATCGGGGATCAGGTGACGAGAATGAGGGCTGCGGGAAAGGATTTACCTCTTCTCGGGCTCGCAGCCTGGCCTCTCCTTTTGACAGCAGGAGCCCAACACGGCCTATTTCGCTTCCTCCAAAGAATTAATTATTTTCTCCCGTACGTGGCCCCTGGAGGAAGAAGTCTAAGCACCTCCCTCATGCTGTCATCCTGTATTTCCAGTGATCAGAGCACTTGTTCAGAAGCTGAAGATGTGGCTCCTGGTCCTTTCCCCAGGACTTTTGTGTTTTCTTCTCTGACAGATGTTTGATGTAAAGTACATAGAGCACGCTTTCAAAAGGGGAACCGAAATCCAAGGCTGCTCCCTTCCCTTCCCCACGGCAATGTTATTATTGCTAGGTCATGGCCTCTCCTTGATTGCTCCCGCGAATCCCGAGGCCCCACCCTCTCCCCCAAGCAGCAGTACGGGTTCAACAGGCTGGTTGGAAACGGCGTCCGTGCTCGCCTGGCCTCCCTCCCTCCCTCTGAGGGACTTCTCGGGAAGGTCAGAGCGAGCCATCTCAAGGCCGGCGGGCAGGAGAAGGAGACAACCAGCTCGTGTCTCCCGCTGTCAGGGGCACTGCAGGGGGAAGGAAATCCCCCGCCCTAGAGCGTTGAGGAAGGGTTCAAAGGGGCTGGTGAAGTGTTGAGCAAAAGCAAGTCAGCGGCTTAGCCGATGCTGGAGAGGTCGATTAGAAGAAGCATTTGCAGCTGGTTCTCTCCCTCCTGCCTTGGAGGAACTGGGTAACTGCTGACTCAGGAACTGCGTGGAGTCGGAGGAATGGGCGGGGGAGGGGGGGTTTGATGTTTCCCGAGCGCCCGTAACGCCGCGGGAGCGGTGGGAGAGAGCGCCGGGCACCTCCCGCCTGCTGTCCCGTCCTGGAAGAGCCATCTCAGCAGCCTGCTCTGAGAAGGCAGAGCCCCTTGGTACGTGTTGGATGTGCTCTGAGCAGGCCGTGGGTCTCGTCTTGCATGGAAACGTGTCCGAGCTAGGAATTCCAGCACTGGATCCAGGGGGGGATGACAGACACAGAGCTGCCCAACACGGGCTGGCTGTGGGTATGTGGAGGGCAGAGTATCCTGTATCTTGAGATGCTGACAACCTAAAAATAGGAATTAATTGCCTCCAGGATTAGGCATCGGTTGAGCAGGGGATTTTGGGAGAGAAGTTCTGAACTTTAATGCCTCGGTTCTTCCCCGGTCCTGTTCTGGTGTTAAAGGCCTTACATTCCTTGCAGCTCATGTGAATGTCACTCAAACAAGCTCAGGGCATGCAGTTATAGCAACTGCCCTGCAAACTCCTCCTGGAATCTGAAAAGTTGAATTCTTCCATCTGCACACACCCTTGCCTGCCTTGCAAAATCATTTCCTTCGGTTCAGCAAACCAAAACTTCAGCTGAAGTTATTCACTGCCTGCTCACCTATGGAGAGGCAATGACAGCAAGAGTGAGACTTGGTTTTATTGTTTTCTAAATTTATTTTTGGGGGCCCCATTTAGGTGAGCCCATCTAATTGAATACACACTGATCTGCTAAAGAGTTTACTGCTCCTGAATACAGGAGTTACTCTTCATCATGGGCATGTCTAGTTTAAAATATAGGTAGCGGTATTAGGAACCTTGTTTAACCAAAATGGACTTTTTTTTTCTTGGAAGTAAACAGGGAAAACTGGGGAGGAACTCTCTAGCTGAGGTCTGACAGATGTTCAAGTATGTGAAGCTTTAAGAGGAACGTGTGCTATTCAGTTTGCTCACGGAGCCTTTGTGACCTGTGTCGTCGCAGTAATGATGACACAAGCTTTTTTGAATAAAAGGAAGAAATTAACTGCCGTGGCTAATTGCACCCTTGCTAGCTTGCTAACCAAGGACACCATTTGACTGTGAAAATTGTTGGTGTACCCAAATCTCTCAGCTGGAGAGAATATCCAAAGAGAGAGTGTTCCCATATCTGTGGGTTAGAAGGGCTATTTAAAAAACTTCCCTTAATTGGAAAATTAAACACTATTGCTTTAAAACAGTGGTGTACTGCTTTGAAAAATTAAGATCATATGGAATCATTTATTGCTTTTCAATATGTATCCAGTCTCTGGTGCAATTTTATGTATTCGTTAATGCATAAAGTCTTTTGGAGCAGGAATAAAGCACCACAAGGCATGATTTAATGCTATAGGGTCACCAGATCTGTTTCACATTACTGGATGTTTCAATCTGCTGAAAAGAAGGGGTTGTCCCTGAACCAATGAAACAATGATGGGAAGGGGGGGAAGCCCATAAATCTGAAACACTTTGGAAATATAGTGCACGTATCAACAAAAACTTTTAAAGGATTCAGTGGGAGTTTGGCTGCATAAGAGATTAAAATTATGTAAATTTATATTAAGTGACAGGAAAGTTAAGACAAAGTCAGTATTAATAGTACAAATACTTGGTTGCAAGTTAAGGCATCTTAATAAATCACGTTTTCAAACAGTACAGGCCTACATAAGCATGTGACTGTAAGAGAAAATAAGAGCAAGTAATCCGGGAGTGCACAAAAGTGCTTTTGTTTGTAGTTCTGTGGTCACTGGAAGTGCCTATTCTTGTGCTTATTCACCAACACCTCTGGCTCCTTCTTCCAGAAATCCTATCCAAACGTTTTTGTTCTGACTTCGTTAGAGGACTTTGCGCTTTGGTTCTTTTCACAGGACTTGTTCAGGGTTCAGTCTTGCAGCGTCTTTCCTCTGGCGAGGGACTGACATGGGTCTGATGCCTTCAGATACCTTTTTTTTTCCCTTTTGCCTTCTTTTTCCCCTGCAGAACGAAAAGCTGTGGGGCAGTCTTTGCTCCCGGGGCTTGGGCATTTCCCTTTCACTGGTTCAGCAGGGATCAGCAAGAAGAGGCCGAGTCTGACAAGTAAACCATGCATGGTTTGAGCCACCTGGCAATGAACTCTGCGGGCGCGGGAAGCAACCTTTCTGCTTTTATCATGAACCTGAGAGCAGTATAGCCATCTGGCTAGTTATAATTTAACAGAAACCCCATTTTTCATCTCACTGTGGTGGTATGCTTTCTTTTAAATGCCACCTGTAGAGTCTCCCAGTGAGTAGGAACTTCAGTTTTGCTTTGTATTTCTTACAGATACTGACCAAAACTAGTTCCACCAGGTTACTGAGTAAGAGCCATATTCCTTCTTAGAGGCTTAAGCACACTCAAAAGAGCTTGCAATAACTATAATACTTCAGTCAAAATATTTTTCAGTATATATTTTTAATTTATAACCAGTAGAATAATTGACTGATTCTTTTATTAATTTTGAAATCTTACATTTTCAGCAGCTTTATTAAGCAACTAAATGAATCTTCAGCTCTGGAGCTTGTTCATCATGGCTGTGCCTTCCATCATTCTTTGGTAATTGATAGTAGTAATTTCAAATAAGTTCACATCTTTTGTTCAAAATAAACAGGGTATGCATGTGTCTTCTGGATCAGTTCCTTAATGTGACCGCTCCTGTCTGCTCAAATTATAGTATCAAAATAAAAATCTTCAGAAAACTGGAGCCAGTTGAATGAATACATAATCAGTATTAAAACCAATCCCATGAGGACTAATTGCTATCTTCAATTAACTTTCACCCAGATCCTATATCTTAGCCATTGGGCCATCTTAAATAAGATCCTCTTTCAAGTCCTTTCAAGCTTTTTCAAGAAGAGTTGTGAGTTTAGGCATGCATTCCTACTCTAACTTGTATGTGTGTTTGTTAAGACTGTTGCTTGTCTGTAGATGGCAATAGCATTACGGTGCTGAAGTAGCCCCCCCGCCTGTGAAATAAGGCTGTGATGCTGCTGAGCGTTAACTTTGAGAATGGAGAAAAAAATATATTGCCTTTTTATTTTTGGGTTTTTTGGGGTTTTTTTTGGGGGTGTTGGTTGTTTTTTTCTTTTGGGGGGGTGAGGTGGGGTTTGGTTTTGTTTTTGTTTTTTTTTTAATGTCTGCAGCAGTGGCAATGGGGACTGTTCTACTTGCAGGAATGTTGGGACTAATCATGTGAGAAAAGATCCTGGAGTGATGAGGCAGCATATTTCCCATGTCTGAGGTCAGGATTTGTTCTGTGAAGCTGACCTTTAAAACAGCCTGAAAATGAGGAACGTGGCACCAGAGAGCAGAGCAGGAAGCATGAAATTATGTAAGATATGTTTCTTCTGCATATGAAATACTTTTTTTTTAAAGCTCCAGGTTTGTGATTCAGCATTTTCTGCCACTGAGAGATACAAGAAAGGGGAAAATTCTGTAGCAAGAAAGAAAGTCCCTATTGTTCTAATCAAAACCTAATAAAATACGAGCCATCTGGTATTTTTGTTCCCTTCTGATGAGCTGGGGTTGAGATTATGTTTTTCCAAAATCACTTTCCCTTCAGCCTCCTGCTCTGAATTGAAGGCAAAGTTTTATTTAGGCACAGCCTGGGCACCTTTGCTATATATAATCTGTGTGAAGTGCCTCCAGCTTTGTTGGCATTGGATTCCTGGGTGACTGCTGTTTCAGCTCTGACAAGCAACTGCAGGACATGAGGAAGCTCCGGGGTGCTGGTGCCCAGTGGATATTTAGTGCAGGACAGGCAGGTCAGGGACCTCCCAGGGCTAAAGCATTAGCTTGGGTGAGGTCTCCAGCCTGGGTTTGATCCCAGCTGCATGGTAATGCACGCCCCAGACACAAGCTCTCCTCTCTGAGTTTATGCAAAAGTGCCTTTACTGCCCTTTTTCCTTCTTGCCTTTTCGCCCTGCGCCTTTTCCCTTGTTGAGATGCACGAGGTTGCATTAAGAGGTTTGATGCAACTGCTGGGTGCACCAGCCTGTTGCTGCTTCCCTGGTCTTAGAAAACGCTGCTGGAAGGAGAAAATGAGGGAGCCATTTCATCCTTCTCCCTCCTTGGAGACTGGTTCTGTGTTAAGATGGCATTTGGCAGTGGTGGGGAGCACTCCCAGCGAGTGGAGCTCATGGAGAGACTGGTCCCTGGCACAGTGTTGGCCTGAGCATGTTAGCATTTTAACAAACAGTTCCCAGCTATCGGCATAAAAAGTCTGCAGTCACTACACTTTGATAGGTAAGAGTGTTTAACAGCCTGTGTGTGCACAGCTATTCTGTGCCCACTGGCTGGTTTATCCCTATGGATGTGGTCCTGGGTTTTCCTGGGGCGATCTGTGCTCAGAGAAGAACCCTGCACAGGGCCAGCCTTGCTTTCCAGTGTTGAATTATGTCATGGGGAAGAAGGGAGACAGCCTTGTCATGCTTTCCCTTTACCTGCTGAGATGCCAGCACCAGCAGAGGTGACTGATGGCTCTTTTTTTGGTTGCTCTAAATGCCAGACAGAAGGAAGGAAGCTGGCTTGCATCTGCCTCAGATTCTGAATAGATTTTATTTTTTTTAAGAGTCCTAAGGGAACAAGCAAATGGATGTAAGCACGTACTGTATTTTTAAGACCAGCACTGGGATGGTCTGCATGTTATAAATTGATGTTGAAAAACGGGTGGTGGAACATTAGAGCCACACAAAATGATTCAGAGCCTGAAGAAAATGCTTTGCAATGGGAGACATGAAGTACTTTGTCTCTTTAGTTTATCAAAAAAGGCCGAGCAGAGAATTGATTATGAGGGTGAAGGAACTTCCTTGGAAGAAAAATATCAGGTACTGAAAGGCTCTTTAATCTAGTAAATTATGGGAATGTGTTTCATCAGGCTGAAATCAGATACATTCATATGAAAAACTGGGCACAAATTTATTGGAATGAAGGTGGTTAATCACCATAACAAGCTGTCAGGGTAGTTGGAACATTTTCCAGATGTGCCCAAGCCAAGACGGGCCTGTTTCTGAAGGGTGTGCACTAACCACAGTGAAAAGTGTGAGGGACACTGCAGTCAAGTATCAGGCAAGGAAAACAGGTGAGGTTTGAAGGACTGTGATGTGTGACAGGCTTGACTAACAGCTCCCAAAGGAGCTGTGAAGATCTAATGGTTCCCATCTGTCCTTAACCTCTGAGAGACTGTGAAAAACAGCACTTAGCAGAAAATGGAAGGAAGGAATCAGAATGACAGCCTCATCACTGGCACACTCCTGTGACCTCTGTTTCTAGAAGGACTGTGTCTTTCACCTGCTTGGGGCTTTACTAATGTTTGCCCTGCTCCCAATACGAGAACAACCCTCCTCCAGTCCACAAGCTCTCTGTACAGATTGGCATCAGCACTTTTCATTTTAGAAGAGCATGAGTGAAAATACATGATGCTCAGCATCTTAGTGGTAGCTAGGATAAGTAGCTTTCCTTTTTAAGTTGTTTGGATTTTTAAAAAATTCCATCTTCTTAAGCTTTGGACTTACCTGTTCTTCACTCGCCTGTTTTTCACACCCCCTAGTTTCCCTAGTATCCATTTTCCTTCTATTGCCTTTGCCACCAGGCTCAGTGTAATTTCCTGTATTGATAATCTGTGGTGCAGGATGTCTTGGAGGGGGCTTCCTACCTATATTTGACAAAATAAACCTTGTCTTTCTTGCACAGATTTCACACGGGATGGGTATGTCAGTGATGTGCTGTGTAGATAAGAGCTTGTCAGGAAGTTTTTGATAAAGTACCTTTCATCCACAAGTACAAATTTGTAGCTGCTGTAGCTATTGACGGAAACACACTGAGGTATCTTTGCAAAATACCTGCAGTCTGTATCTAGAGGAGTGCTCCAATCTAATTTTAAAAACAAGATTCCTTTTCCAGAAAACCAGTTGGTGGTGGAATTTATCTCCTGTTGCCTTTTCTGGGGTCCCAGTGCTTTCCTGCTTATTCGCCATCTGCCAAGAGATGATGCAAGTATTTTATTCTCTCAAGCCCTAAGACAAGTTTGCTCACTTTTCCTTCTTCCAAAGGGCAATTATGTACAAAGTCAGAGCTGAAACGAGGCAAGTGATTTCCACATAGCATCCTTATCTTCAAACTGGAGAGATAGGGATTTGCAAGGTGGATAAGGCATTGACTGGATGGATGCAGCCAGAGAGTCGTGGTCAAAGACTCAATACTTAGGTAGGGCTGGTGTGCTGAGTGGTGTCCCTTGAGGCTCTGTCTCTTCAGTATCTTTTTTTAAAGACCAGTAGGACCAAGTGTACCCTCAGCAAGTTTGCAGATGGCATAAAGCTGAGCCGTGCAGTTGAGACAACAGAGGGAAGGGATGCCATCTAGAGGAACATGGACAAACTGGAGAAGTGGGTGCATGAGAACCTTATTCAACAAATGCAAGGTGCTGCAAGCTGGGTCAGAGCAATCCCAGACAGTGCAGACTGGGAGAAAGAACTCATGGACATCAGCCCTGTGGAGGAGGACTTTGGGGTTGTTGTGGATGAAAAGCTGGACAGGAAGCCAACAGCGTACACATGCAGCCCAGAAAGCCAAACACACCCTGGGCTGCATCAAGAGGTGTGGCCAGCAGGTCAAGGGAGGTGATTCTGCCCCTTTACTCTGCTCTCTGGGTCCCCAGCTGGAGTGCTGCATCCAGCTCTGGGGTTCCCAGCACAAGAAAGGTGTGAACCTGTTAGAGTGAGTCCATAAGGAGGCCACAAAGATGATCAGAGTGATGGAACACCTCTCCTGCCCAGACAGGCTGAGTGAGCTGGGATTGCTCTTCTCTTGATGGAGACGAGAAGGCTACAGGCTCATTGCAGCCTTCCTTAAAGTGGCATATAAGAATGAGGGACATTTTTACATGTAGATAAGACAAGGGGGAATGGTTTTAAGCTTAATTAGGATAGGTGTAGATCTATGTTATGGAGAAATTCTTTCCTGTGAGGGTGGTGAGACACTGGAACAGAGAAGCTGAGGATGCCCCATCCCTGGAAGTGTCTGCGGTCAGGCTGGATGGAGTTGAAGCAGCCTGATCTAGTGGAAGGTGTCCCTGCCCCTGGCAGGGGGTAGGAACTAGATGATTTTTAAGGTCCCTTCCAACCCAAACCATTCTATGATTGTATGAAATAAAGGGGTGGAGTGGTCATCCAGTTGTCATGCAGTTGTTGTCTATACCCACAAACCATTGACCTGCTTCATGGACTCTCTGGAACAGGGAAGTTAGAGGTAGAGCAGAGTTTTGAACGAAGATCTCAGAATAGTGAGAGTCCTGAACTTAATTTTTTGTGGGGGAAAAAACCTTTTGAAGAATAAGAAATGTTGGGGGGGGGGGGGGGTAGAGGGGGGGGGGTTTGGTTTTCCAACCAGTTTTCCTGAAGCCCCCATACCTCTGGAAAGCAGTAGAAGTATCTGCATAAGCAAAGAGCTCTAGCACAGGAAAGTACAGAGGATGTAGGAAGAAAAAGGCTTTGGCTGAAGAAATGGAAGTGGTCAAGTCCTGCAGCCACTGGTAGGCATTTCTGCAATGACTGCAGTTGCAAACAGACCCAGGCAGGAGCTTGCTCAGACTTTAAGAAACATTTAGTTTTAGAACTTAAAACCCCATGGTTTAGTCTGAACTGAACCCACGAGTCTAAAACTTCTTTAAACTCTGGATGAATGTTGCTTCCAACCTTACTCTGTAGCTTGGATCCACTTGTTTAGTCATTGGCCACATGAAGGTTATTCTTTGTCTCTGAGAAAAGATTTACCTTTGCTCTCTGTCTCAGATTAGCTCACTGTTTTCCCCACAGTTCACCTGCTTTTATAGGCATATCCTGCTGGTAAATGTGGATAAAATAAGCAGATAGTCATTTTACTCCCTTTCCTTTCGGCTTGTTGATGCAGGATTCAATCATATGCATGGTAATGTGTAACTGAAGGATGTTGGCCTTGCCCAGCTGGCTTAGATCTCACCTCGAAGCCTGTACTCAAAAAAACCCTACCTATTCTGAGCAGCATGGGAAGCTCTCCAGGGCCCAGAATGTGAAAATTAATCAATTCTTGTAGAAATGTTTCTGTAATGCTGTGGAATCCAGCCAAGAGACATGATGAATGTGAAAACTGTTTTCTAGGACATCCAGTTTCATTTAATTTTGTCATGCCCATAGAACTTTTCAGCAAATGTCTGTATCCTTCCATCCTGCATCCTTTTGTGATGTGGTTACCCTGGCAATCCAGCTGACTTTCCAGAAAAGCCAGCTCCATCAAAGTTCATTGACTTGCTACATTAAAGGCCTTCAGCAGGCTTCAGCATCGATTGATGCCAGTTCTTTCATGGGCTTGGACTGTTATGAGATCTGCAGAGTGGGTTATGCTCTAGCATGCTTGATTGGAGCTGATTCTTTTTCCTTGTTCCTTCTCCGCTCTACATGAACCAATAATCTCGAAACACTGAGGTAATTTTTCTGCATATCATCAGACTTCTGTTCCAGCAGATTCTCTGTACGGGCAGAGTTCTCCAGGAATGGTCTCTTCTTATGTACCACCCTTCAATGTGTTTGTGCAATAGTTTGACTTGAAAAATTCTCAATATAATTTCTTCCTTTAGGCAAGCCACAGAGGGACCAATGTTTAACAAGTTTGTCTATATTTTCCACTTGAATTTAGCATTTTTTTAATGCTTGAGGATTAAGAAATAGAACCTAAAAGGTACTTAAGTATGCAAGCATTGAAATGCTTGGCTCCCTGAGTGCCACGTGGAATGCTTGCACTTTATGAGGGGAAAGTTTGGTATCTCAGAAGATCAGAACCTGAATGCACAAGGAGCTGCTTGCACCAATCAACAGAGGTATGAGCCTAGAAGGGGAAATCATATGGGAAAGACCAAGCAGAAAAGAGCTGCTCTCATGATAAAAACAAACCACCAAATAATTTTTAAAAACCCAAACCAAACAATAACCCATGAAATATTGACCCATGCCCTCTAGTACCTTCTAGTTTCTTTGTTCACGCTTTTGGAGATAATACAGTCTGTACATTCTCCTAGAATGTTGTCACTGGATAGGATTTCTGTGAGCTGAACCCTGTGGGAGGAGGAGGAAAAGTGGAGACACTGAAGATGAAGGGGTGGCAGAACAGGACTCTAGGGGGCTTCTTGAAGCTCTTAACCATAGTAATCCCAAGCAAGGGCCACAATTTTTTTAGAAGGCATAGCCATGGGGGTATTTTTGAGGAGCCTGTCATAAGCCAAATCCCACAAGTGCTCTGGATTTCAGAGCATTAAGGTTTCAGGCTTGTTCAAAAGCCAGACTCCTCTAAGTCTGTTCCAGATATTGTGACTTTTTTGAGAATAGGATCCCAGCAGAAGTCAACCGAAATAGACTTCTTCACTGAGATACAGAGAGCAGCTAAGACCACCTGTATGTGCAACAAGCATCCCAGAATTATTTCAATCCTGGGAATAGGTGGCACTACCAGCTCCACTTGTCAAAAAGTCCCCACATGCGGGGGCAGCAATGAGCCCCACCAAGAACTTCTGGACCCCAGGGTGGAGACAGCCTTCCATCACCCAGGTAACATGCTGCCAAATATATGCTAAAAATGATGGGTTGGAGATAGGGATCCTGGATCCCTGTCCCAAGGTAGCCATGCAGAAGCTTTCCAAAGGCATTTCCAAAGCCTGTGGCGTTGCTCAGGATCACACATGCCCTGTTACCCTGCACCAAAGGATCCTGCTGGTGCTGAGACCAGGAGGATTCAGCTTGAGCCATTGCAAGACAGCATCTGGCCATGGGGAGAAGGCAGGGATAGGATCAAGCAATATGAAAAGGGTCACAGCACCAAGAGAGAGTTCAGGAAGTTTGCCCAGTACTCTTGGGCACATGGTGTGACTCTTGGGGATGGTCCTGTGCAGGGCCAGGAGCTGGACTCGATGATCTCTGTGTCCCTTCCAACTTAGATTATTCTGTGATATAAGGCAGCCCCAATTTCAAGGAAGTCCTTGCTTCCCAAAACCAAGTTATGATTGACTGGTTGTGTATTAAAAACATAAATCTGTTTTAAGACATAAATCATGGTGAAGGTTGGGTCATCCCTGTCCCGGGAGGACAAGGAGAAGGCTCTGCTGCCCACCTGCCCCGCATTCCTCTGTCCAGCAGCCGCCCTGCAGCCCCTCACGACCCCTCTGCTCCCCTTTTATGTCTGCCCTCCCTGACATGGCACACAGGGCTGTAGCCCATGCTGGAGTGTGGGGTGTTTGATGAGTGTGGGGTGTTTGATGTATCCCCCCCCCTTTTTTTTTTTTTTTTTTCCCAGCACTTCACGGAATTTTTGGGGTTGGAGGGGACCTCTCGAGATCCTCCAGTCTGAACCCCATGCCAAAGCCAGGTCACCTAGAGCAGGTGACACAGGAACACGTTCAGGTGGATTTGGCATCTCTCCGGAGAAGGACGCTGTACAACTTCCACAGGCAGCCTATTCCAGTAACATAAAGAAGTTCTACCTCATGCCGACGTGGAACTTACTGTGGTTTAGTTCATGCCCATTGCTCCTCATCCTGCCACTAGGCAGCACCGAAAGTAGTCTGGGCACCATCCTCTTGGCTCCTGCCTTTGAGACAGATATATATGCATTAATGGGATCCCCTCTCCGTCTTCTCTGCTCCAAACTGAACTTTTTGAACGGGCTGTCAGCCCCGGCTAGTACAGTGCGTTTGCTTGACTTTGTTCTCAGCCTGGCGGTGACTGTGTTCTCGGTGTGGCGTGTATTTTTACCCTCTCCTTGCCAGGCCGCCGCCGCCGCCCGGCCGCGGAGCGCGCCCGCCATCTTGTGGGCTCTGCCCGCCTTGCAGGCCGCCCTCAGCTCAACCGCGGCGCGCTCGGGGCTTTAACGGGGGTTTTCCAGAGCAGAGTGACAGTGTGGAAGATAACTAGGACTGGAACAGGTTGCTCAGCGAAATTGCGGATGCCCCATCCCTGGAAGTGTTCAAAGTCAAGGAGGGTGGAGCTCTAAACAACCTGGTCTAGTGGAAGGTGGCCCTGCCCATGGCAGTGGGGTGGGAACTTAAGGGTTTCTTCTATCCCGAGTTTTTCTATGATTCTGATTCTGTGACTTTGCAGACAAGGGTAGGAGAAAGCCGAAAGCACTGTCTTAAGGCAGGCGTTCCTTTTTACCGCTGGGAAGTGGCTGACTGCAGAATGAGTGGATGTGTTTCCTGGACGCCAGCAGGTGCAAGTCTTGCGGGGAGCCTGGGCTATCTGGATGACTCCTGTTATCCTAAGGTATCCCCACAAATTCTTGCCAATCTAGGATTTCATAGCCTCAGCCTGCTAAATTTTTACCATGTGTGCAGTGTGTGCAGATTCTGGAGAAGAAGAGTATAGAACAGGGAATGCATTTTGACTGGAAGAGCCACTGAATTGCAGAAACAATGAGTGTGGTTTATGAGAAATTGGCTGCTTGGCATTACTACAGCAGCCTGCTGAAGAGAGAGTGGTGAAAGTGCCTGCACACTCCTCTAGGAAAGGGTGAACAACAAAGTTTTTCCTCCCCCGAGGCAAGAGAAGAGATCCCAAAACACAGTGGAGCCAGATGATGGCATATGATGCACCCAAGTACAAAAGTATTCCTACAGAACTAGGGACTAGCTTTTCCTTCTCAGTCAGTCTTTCATGATAATTTACTGTTCATTCTGCCTTAGCCCAGACTCTCTGTTTCACCTGAATAATGAAAGAATTATGCCTCAATTCACTTAAAATACAACATTGAACTTGTCCTCCCCCCTGCCCCCCAGCCCATCAAGGGGCGATCCTCCCTTGTGCAGGAGAGCTGTTAAGTTAATAGGAAGATGGGAGCTTGTGTCTGTTTTAAGTCAAGAAATGGAAAGCTCTGCTACAACTCGCTTTGCCCTGCTTTTACCCTCTGCTTACCCTGTTAATATGCAAAAAAATATTCAATCATCTTTCTGTTTGAAAGACAGGATGTACTAGAGTCCAGATTCTCTTTTGTAGGGACCCATCTTCTACCCTAGTCAAGTACCTAAATACATTGGAGGATTTTGACCCAAAGGCTGAGACTTTGGAAGCTCCTTTCTTATTTGGGACATAGACTGGAACTTAGGGCTTTAACAGCTCCATGGTTTCAGGTCTAAATGAGCTGGCAAATCTGTTTTCAGCCCAGAAAGTGTTTCTGTTTCTAGCTGTAGCAGTTGATCAGGGAAGCAGGCCATAGGATCACAGAACCATATAATAGGTTGACTTGGAAGGAACCTTCAGGATCATCCAAGTCCAACTCCTGGCCCTGCACAGCTCCAGCCCAAGAGTCACACCTTGCATCTGAGAGCATTGTACAAATGCTTCTTGAACTCACTCAGGCTTGGTGCTATGAACACTTCCCTGAGGAGCCTGTGCCAAGTACCCTCTGGGTGAAGAACCTTTTCCTGATATCAAACCTAACCCTCCCTTGGATCAACTTCCAGCCATTCCTTCTCTGGGTCCTGTCACTGGGCACCACAGAGAAGAGATGAGTGCCTGCCCCTCCTCTTCCCCTTTCCACAGCACTGCTTTCCAGTCTCTCACTCCCCAGTCTGTCCATACATCCAGGGTTGCCCCATCCCAGATGCAGAATCCAGCACTTTCCCTCGTTGAACTTCACAGGGTTGGTGTTTGCCCAGTCCTCTCATTTGTCTCTCTGCATGGCCTCCCTGCCCTCGAGGGCTTCCACAGCTTCTCCCAATTTATTATTACCGGCAAATTTACCCAAGGTCCCTTCAGGTTCTGCATCCGATTCATTTATGAAGATGTTGAAGAGCACAGGGCTTAAGAGGAAGCCCTGTGAAATGCCAGTATCAGGTCACCAGTCTGATGTCCCCCCATTCCCTGTAACCCTTCGTGCCTGACTGGTGAGCCAGTTGCTCACCCATGGCACCCATGATGTGTTGATTCAGCTCTCTGGTGGACATTTTGTCCAGAACAGTACTGTGAGAGAGTATTGAAATATTTACTGAAATTCAAAAAGATCAGCTGGCTTCCCTTGATCGGCTAGGTGGGTTCTCCTGTTGTAAAATGAAGCCTGACAAGCAGGGCCTTCCCCTCATGCTGGCTGTGACTGAGGAATGGTGGTTTCCTGGTTGGTCGTGCTCTCCTTGCAAACCTTGCTCCTCTTCCACACCAAATCACTTTAGGACACTTTGCTTCCGATTCATCATTGCTGCCTCATTTTGGAAAACTGAAATAAATGCTGAACCAAACCAAGGAGAACTGCAGGGCTGCCTGGATGCTGTGCTGTGAAGGCAGGTGGTTAAATAGCAGGCAGCTGGCTGTCAAACCCATGAGTGTGACAGAAGGAAGAGCTGAGGTGGAGGAGTGGGATGGAGGGTGCTCAAGCTGTACCATACACCCCTCCAAGCAGAGGGGTGGAAGGCAGTCCCTGTTCAGAGAAGGAACACTAGTTAGTCCAAACAGGAAAAGGGAATCTGCCAAGGACAAGGATGCAGTTTTGTAATGGTACAGGGACCCCTGGAAAGACCATGAAATGAGAACAATCAATTAACAAGCTGCTGTGGCTTCAGAAAAGCCATTATAGACGTACTGTGTAATGAGCACATCTGATGCACAGGAGCTGTTTAACCTTCAGCCTCTTGCCTTATAAAGCACCTCTGGGGCCCTGGGTAAAGCTGTTAATTATTAAGGTCAACCCTAGCAGACAGAGGTGTCCTCAAGTATGGGTTGCTGTGATCCACTCAGCTAATTCCTCCATTATGTCAATAACTAATTTCCTGAATTGTTCAAGAATTGACAGATTAGCATCCATTAACCAAGCCTTAACTCATGGCTATGGGAGCAGTTACAGGCCACAAGGACTGCAGGACCCATTCATAATTCCTTGAGCACGTGTAACATATATAGACACAGAGAGTACTGCAGCAGCTCGTTGTTAGTAAAACAAATAACTGATGCATGTACAAAGGCTGGGCAGGCAGTGACAGGGACTGGCTTGAGCAGATGTCTGTCTTGATGCTCATCCTCAGGTGCTCTGAGAGCACGGGATGAAGTCACTCTGAGTTTTAAAGAAGTGTGTATTGGGGAATTGTAAATTAAAAGAATCACAAAAAAAAAAAAAATACCCATTACATTTGCTTCCAAATGGGCTTTTTTCTTCTTTTTTTCTGAAAAAATCCATAGAGCAAACATTTCATGGATTTGATAAGTGTGACGTTTTACATTGTTCACCCTTTTGCTGCAAGACAAATCTCATTGCTTTTATTTATGGCACAGCCTATGAAGAACTTTTGGGAACTGCAGTACAGGTAGGTAGGAAATTCCTTTGCTTCCCAAAGTGTTTTTATTGTTTTTCCTCAAAGCTAAGCACGACTGGAAAAGCAGCTGTCCTAAGTGGAGCTGTTGTGAAGGGACAGGGGGAGGGGGGCACGGTGCTGAAGCTGCCTGAGCCTGGCACACGGCTGCACCCAGGTTGTGGAGGAGGGAAATGGCCCTGTGACTGCATTACCTGTGTCTGTACTCACCTGCCTGAGCCACCCTCTTCTGGCTGACTGCCTGGAGTTAAACCAAAGGAGGCTGAGGAGAGACAGGAAAAAGAAAGAAATGAAATTATGATGGTGATAAAGCCTACTAATACCAACATTCCTTTAGGGCATCGGTGGGGAGCGAGGCCCTGGAACCATTTCTGCCAGCCTGCTGCCAGAAGGGTGATGAGCTGTTTTACCACGGCCAGCAATGAACACAAAAAGACATTAAACCCTCTCCCAGCACAGATGAGAGGGCTGGCGTGTGGGTGTGGAAAGGAGGTCAGAGCATCTTCTTAAGAAGAAACATTACTGGACTCACAGCTGCACCTGGGTGTCCCACCAAAGCTGGGGATGATGGACTGTGGGAAGGGATTTCAGGGGCTTGTCTAAGCTGCTGAAAAGGTGGAAAAGGGGAAATCCCAAGCATTAATACCTCCCTCAGGCTTAGGCTTGTCTCCTGGTTTGTGATAGGCTTTTGGAGGTACTGCCAGCTGTTCTGCCCCAAAGGGAGAGTTTCGGCTGTCCACTGCAGGCTGTTGGAGGGGAAGGGATTGGCAGGAATTGTTCAAAGACAGCAGTCCTGTTTAAATGCCAGCACAGGGAGGAGGGTGGGCAAGACCGACCGGGGGTGCCAGCCCAGTCATAGGGTGGTGAACATGGCAGTGACCCTCGTCTCCTGGGCTCGTGCACCAGGAGAAATGTCAAAGCTGGAGTGGGGAGGGACACTGCTCCCTTACCTGGAATGATGTCTGCCTTTCCCCCCCCCTCCTTCCCCCCCAGGAATCCTTTACTAGTCCACTCACTACCACCTTTCCCCACAAATATCATCTCACTGGCATTCCTCGAGCTGCCTTGGCCGCAGCATCACTGCAGTACCTGTGTGCAAAGGGCAGGTGGCCATGGGAGAGGCCACGGGGGGAGAGCAAGCCCAGGTGCACCACAGGCTGGAGCTGTCTGCCCACCAAAACTGCCCAGGCGGCTGTGACTGAAATTTAATTTGCCTGGTGCATTCCGTGGACATTTTAATCAGCATTTCCTACAATCCACTTGGCAAAGAGGCTCGATTGGCAGCTGCCTGACTGAATGGGCTTTGCACCCAGTCTAACCTTCTCCATTCGCAATTTCCAGTGCTGGAAAACCTCTCTGTCTCACTTTCAGAAGTTTCTATAGCAATCACAGCCATCCTAGTGAAGCACTGGAAATGGCAGCCCATTCAGATTGTAATTTTGCTGGACAGTAGCTGCTCCTCTCTCCACTGGCCTCTGAAATGTTACTTTTTGGGAGATACAAACCGCAACTGAAGAAGACTGGTCCTCTTCCTGTGTTTCCAACCAACTTTGCTCCCCCGGCCCCCCGAGGAACTTCGTTAGCTGTTTGCAGTGTGTGCACCTCGACTGGCAGGGAAGCGTTACTGGGCACATCATACCTCAGGTGAGGGAAGACCTGGCATGAGTGATGCTCCGAACAGGCCTGCAGGAACAAACCTCACCGCCCAACACAGCACGTCGTGACCTCAACGTTCTCCATCACTGCACGTAGAAAAAGTTACACAAGTGTGTTTGCTTTTGCTAATTGTAAAAGATCAGAGCACTCAAAGCTTTTTTTTCTTCACGTAGGTGAGCTTGCTTTTCCTGCTTCGGTTGACTTCAGCTTAAACAATCACTTGATCTTTTGTTCCATGTTTCATTTTTCAGTGGCTGTGATTGCTCTTAATTACTGTGACACTGAAGAACCATGTGCTAAAAATACATTAGGTAACTTCTTGCAATAAGAGAATGTGGTAGAATTATCCCACAGCTTGCGAAGAAATCAGTTAACTGTTTCTTAAGCTCTTGTAATTCTCTTCCCCTATACTTTTATGGCTTTTGTTGCCTGCTGGAAAAATTAGCTTAAAGCTGAGTAAGGGGAATTGTGGATAAGTGTTTGCAATTTGGCTTTGGACTGACACAGTGTGGTTGCACTCAGAGAATTTGAAGTCTGCACTGGCAGCAGTACTCAAATCTGGGAATATAGGATTCACATTGGAAAAGAGTGGATTTTTATAACGATTTAAATGAACAATTTCAGCTAGAGAGTGGATTAACAGAGCCAACTAAACCCTTCACCCTGACAAAGAACTGGCGGGAGGACTATAGAAACACATCCAAAATTTTACCAACATGAATGCAGAGTACTAGGTCAGTGAGAAGCATTTCTGTATTTCAATGGCTCTCTTAGAAATCAATTCAATTTAAAACAAAAGTTGTTTTACAAATATGTGGAGAATGCAGAAGGCTGGAGAGGGAGCAAGTGGCCTGCATCTTCCATCTGCGCCATCCTCCCTCTCTGCTGCAGCAGGGACTGCTACTGCCAGTCCCCCTTCTGGGCAGACACGGAGGCAAAAGCAAGCAGTGCCCCAAACCCAAGCATCAGAAATGTCTCCCATTCTGTCTCACACCCTGCATTTCACATGGGCCAGAGCTCCTGGGGCCCAAAGCCAAGCAGCAGGAAACTCTAAGCCTAGGGGACTTGGGGAAGATGTGACACAAGCACCTGCGCTTCTCCATCAGAATTGAGGTTATAGAACAAAAGAATATTGAGTATCCCAGTATGAGGAGCAATCTTCACTGACAAGAAATGGACATGTTGGGGATTGCTCATCTCTGAGAGGAAATGGATCAGTACCAGAGAAGCACTGGACAAACAAAGCTGCAAAGGCAGATTGGCAAAACCCGTTCTTGAAGAATTTCCGAAGAGGTAGCAAAGCTAAGGGACTCCCTTTAGAGCAAAATTTCTAATTAAACCCTGACAGCTTACTGCTGCAGGATGTTTGAAAGAAAAACTGGATTGATCTGGAGAAGGGTCCAATGTTTCCATGAGTGACAAAGCACGCAACCATTGTTGAGGGTACAGCCTCTTCCTTCACAAACCTGTGTGAATCTGTAACGGGAGAGTAAGACATCCCATTCTGCATGCTCTTCTCAAACACTGGACACCACAGTGCTGCAAGCAAGATACTGGAGCAAGTTGGTCGCTTGACTTTCAATATTACAATATCCCTCTTCAAGAAATGGGAAAACATAATGTTTACAGTAAAAGGTATAGAAGTAGGCCCAAAGTTTAACCCCGCCTGGAAATTTTATGCCCCTGCTTTCTGAAGTCCAAACTGTGAAACACTGCTTGCCTTCTGCCAGCAAGGAGTGCCTGCATGCCACTGGCAGCCGTGGAGAAGTGCCATGCTGCAGCAGTGCTCTCCATTCTCCACGGGCTCCTTCAGGGCACTGAAACCAGGCAGCTGCAGCGAATCCTCCGACCCTCCCAGCCCTTCGGTGTGGGGGCTCTCTGCCAGCCTACACCTTAACTAACTGCTTTCCCGGGCAGTTTTCCAAGCTGTGCAAAACAACTAACCACAGAATTAATTGGCTGACAGCAAAAGCACATCTTGAACAGTAAGAATCCCCAATTACGGGGGGGAAAAAAAGCGCTTTAATTGTGGTTTGCATGCATACAGCTATTTTGTCTCACCCTCACGTTGTTGGAGGAAAGAGCCAAAGAGGTTGGAAAAATGGGTTGCAAACCCAAAAGTTAGGGCTGCTGGCGGCAGCAACCGAGGCAGACAAATCTAAACTACTTCTGGAGGAGGACCTTTCTGACAAGCCCTGGATATTCCAACCCGAGAGCTGAACCATGTGCAGGGCAATGGCTACAGCTCGTGCAGGCAACCACATGCCCAGAAACTGGCAGTGGTGCCAGTCCGGGTTTGCCCCCTGGATACAGAGCTTCAAGAAAAAGCAATCACGAAGATCAAAGGACTGGAGCACCTCTCCTATGCAGACAGGCTGAGAGGTGAGGTTGTTCAGCCTGGAGAAGGCTCCAGGGAGATCTTAGAGCACCTTTCCAGTACCTAAAGGGACCTGGAGATGAACTTTTACACGGGTACCTAAGCGACAGGACAAAGGGGAATGGCTTTAAAATGAAAGAGGGTGGGCTTAGAGAGGCTATTAGGAATTAATTTTTTACTGTGAGTGTGGTGAGGCACTGGAACAAGTTTCCCAGAGCAGCTGTGGATGCCCCATCCCTGGCAGTGTTCCCAGACAGGTTGGATAAAGGCTTGAGCAACCTGATCTAGTGGGAAGCATCCCTGCCCACTGCAGGAGAAGAGGTTGGGATTAGATGATCTTAACAGTCCATTCCAACCCCTTAACATTTTTTTATTCTAATTAACAGTGGGTCTGTCTATCCAGAACACATACCTAAAAATAGCATGAAAAAGTGACAAGTTTATAAAATCTGGATTTATTATTTTTTTCTTTATTACAAGACAAATTCTTCTCAAATAACATATGGATTTGACAGTGTTCAGTTTGTAATATATTAGATTCCAAGTGACATATTTAAAAAAATATTCTCTGTATACAAGGAAAATCCCAACGGAATTTACAAAGCCACTGTATTTCATATGTATAGGATCTGAGGTTGTTATGAGTCTTAAAGGAAATTTATTATTACAAGTAAAAGAAAAACTACATAAATGGTTTATGGTTTTAATCACAAATCTCAAATTTTTTTTTTCTTTAAATAGATTCTTAAAATAGATGCATTATTTAAAACCAAATCACTACGAAGAGGCACGTGGTGTTTAGTGGATGACATTAATTCTGTAACCCAAACAAGGAGACTAATCCACTCTGAGTAGCTAAATTATTTTTTTTGCACTATTTACATACTTTACTGAAGTATTTTCATCCCAGAGCCTCAGCAAGCATCTTAGAATATTAATGAGGGAAGCCTGGCAGCACGCCAGAGTTGGCAAGTAAGAAAGTAACATCACTCCCATTTGATGAACAGGGAAACTGAGGCACCATGCGTATTCATGTCCAGGAAATTGCAGAAAGAAAAATCCTGAATTTTAATTCTGTTAGCCTCATCTTGACAGAGAGACTGTTCTTCCTCCTTGTTATATGGCTGATGATGTGCTGGGCACTGTTTGAAACCTGCTCACTTGCTTCTTTTCATGTTTTAGATTGCTGCAAAATAGGTGACATCTATCCAGCTGTAGTGTCATCACAAGCACCTTTACTAAAAGAAAAGCCATTCATGGTTTTCCTTTTCAGATCAAAAACCAGCAACGGCAAAAAGTGCATCTTCAACCCCTCCAAAGCCTTTGGAAGGCTCTTTTGTTCTAGCCAAAATACTGCAATTCTTCCCTCAACCTGCACAGTAGCAAATACTGAAAACCAGAAACTCTGAAAGACAGAATTGCACTGTTTATTAAAAAAAAAAAAAAAAAAAGTTAATTTTTTTTGGGCACTGTGAACATTCTTTGGTCAATCAAGTATTTGAAAGAAGTTAGTTGAATTATTTCAGCCAGGACGTGACCTTTAGAAAACGTGAAGTGTTTCACATGGGTGGGTCCATAATCCCCAGGATTTTACTTCCTATGACAGCAAAATATTATACCACATCAATAAAGGTCACCTGAAAATGACCTTTAAAAATAACTTGTCATAAATGTTTGCTTAATGACTAAAGGAAATAAAAACTTGTTGCAGATCAGAAATGACATGAATTCACAAATTAAGAAAAACCTAAAAAGCCAGGACTTAAACTTTGGATAGAAGCATCCAGCAGAGATCC
Source organism: Regulus satrapa (assembly GCA_013396955.1). Taxonomy (NCBI): domain Eukaryota; kingdom Metazoa; phylum Chordata; class Aves; order Passeriformes; family Regulidae; genus Regulus; species Regulus satrapa. The sequence continues at coordinate 150,290 of VWZN01007045.1, forward strand.
AGCAATTTTTACAGCTATTATGGAGCGTGCATAATTTAGTCACGGGCATCTCAACTGTTTATGCTTTGGCAAATAAATCTTCATGTGGGAATAGAGTCATGGACTTTATACTTTTATTTTTGTGCTGTCTCACAGCAGCAGGAGCAAGCCAGGCAGCAGGGGACAGGACAGCTGGGAGCACAGGTGGCCCAGCACCCTGAGGCACGACATAACCACTCCAGATTTAGGCAACTTTTCTTGTTTTCAGCCTCAAAACACTTCTGGAATAGTCCCCATTTCTTTTCCTTGATTATTGCTGGTACCTACCAGGGACTCCCGACAGACAAGCTTCTTTCTGGCCAACGAAAGGCTGCACTATGGTTTTATTTAGCAATATGTCCTGGAAGCGGTGCCGACTCTGGAAGCTTTTGGGAACTCACAGAGCTCAGCTACATCCTTAGAGGCTTTCAATGGTACATCAGTCCCCCTGCATTTAGGGGCTTCCAAAAACCTGGGGTATCTGAGTTTGGGGGGTGCATTCAGACTGCAGAAAAGCCTCAAATACCAATGGACAAAGCAGCACCGATTTGAACAAAAACAGGGATCCTGTGGTTAAAGGAGCTTCCTCATCACCCACACAGATGTGGAGAAACACCTCGCTTGCCTGGCCTGGGACAGTCTCTGTGGGAATGAAGAACCTGCCAGGACCTCCTCTCCCCTATTTTCAACATGCCATCTGTGTTCTGCAAGATGACACCTTTCCCCTCTACCCCCTGACAGAGAAGGACATACAGGCTCAACATATGAACAGTTTTTTAAATGATGTAAATAAATATCTAGATGCAAAATGTCTTAGGTTATCAACCACCAACTCTCACTTTTCCACAACGCATTCTGGTTCAAGGCAGGAGACATTTGAATGCTATTCAAAAAAAAGTCAAGGCTGAAGCTTCAGGAGAGTTATCAGCACAGTCCCAGGCTGGTAAGCACAGAGTGCCACGTATAAATACAGAAATACACACATTTAAATTATATATATTAGTTTTATCTAGATTTATATGTATAAATTAAATATACACATGTGTTTGTATATACAGGCACACATGCATGAATGTCAATAGTCCCTCACCTGAGAAACCTAATCCAAATATTTGAAAGCATACACCAATTATTTGGATATTCTTAAGTATAAGCAATGTATTCTGATTGGAGTTTTCATAAATATGCATCAAAATTCTGCATGGCAGTCACCCTTGTGGGAACAATAACACATATAATAATAAATATATATAGTATAGTTCAATGAGTTGCAATATAGTCTTTTAAATTATTTGAAGAGCAGGTATAGCCAGTGTAAGTAACTTCCAGGACAAACAGAAGGGATCAGAACAGAAAACCAGACTTGAGCATGTGGCTCCCTAATAAAAGTAAGTGCACAGGACCTCTCCAGCCCTCCCTACTGCTCAGAAAGCCCTTTTGGAAGCTTTTTGTAATTGTGATGTGAGACAATTTAGTAACAGTCAGAAAAAGGTCATGTTGCAAAATCCAAGGAAACCTCCCAAAGTTGGGGACAGTGTGTTATATATCTCCTCTCTAGGAAATAAGGACAGACTTTTCAGTCCATCTACATGTTTTTTCTACTCAAAGTTTCTAAATATGCTCTTAAGGCTACTTTATAAAAATATGTAGTAAGCCAATACACACAATACCATGTTTTGTTTCCGTTACATCAAAATGAAGAATGACACCACTGCCATCTTTAACTGAAACAGAATTTCCAGCCACGAACATGAGGATGGTGATGTGAAGTTACAATCCTATCTTTTCCATACAACACATTCCTATGGTAACGTGAATAACTGCCTCCGTAGAACTGAGTGCTGCTCCCCCCAGATCAGGGCAGCTGTGTTAGCAGCAGTGGAAGGTTTGGTGTAGAACAACCCTAAGATAGTTCAGGGTAGAGATGTCACTGGTATAGAGGCAGCATATCCAGGCTTGCAAGAACCACAAAATTTAGGAAGAATATGAACTTATTTATTACAGCATACCCTGTCTTATCTTTTCCCATCTATTACTTAGATCTTAATCCTGTGCAGCTTCAAGTACCTTAAAGCTCCTCCTCGGGGTTCTCTGTTGGTTAAAATCATTTTCTTTCAATTAACCAGACTGAGCAACAGTCTGATTACAAAAAACTTCTAGAGCCTGAATGTCAACGCATAGCTAGACTCAGAGAATAGAGAGAGAAAAAACAAAACAAAACCAAACCAAACAAACAAAAAAAACAAAACAAAAAAGAAAAACAACAAAAAAAACCAAAACAAACAAAAAACAACAACAAAAAAAAAAAACCAAAACCCCCTCCCGATACCAGAACACATACAGAGGAGTTCCAGCATTCTAGCATGGACAATATCAGGAGTTTCTTAAAGAAAGCATTTGATTTTTCCTTTGTGCAAGCAGCATTGTACATGACAGAAGCAGTGCATAAACGGTGACGTGCCCGCTTCATGTGACATCATAAAATGACTCTGCATAGCCCATTAATTTTGTCTGTAGATCAATTCTCCAGAAAAATTCTAATCATAATAAACTTCCTGAACATCCAAGTTGTGTTTTAGAGAATCATTAAGGTTGAAAAAAACCCTCCAAGATCATCTAGTCTAACTTTTGTCCAAACATTACCCTATCAAATAAACCACAGCACTCAGTGCCATGTTATTTCTTAAACACTTAAACAGGGATGGTGACTCCACCACCTCCCTGGGCAGCCTGTTCCAATACAGACAATGCTTTCAATGAAGAAATTCTTCATCATGTCCAACATGAATCTCCCCTGGAGCAGCTTGAGGTCGTGTCCTCTCATCCTGTCACTGGTTGCCTGGGAGAAGAGTCCAACCCTCACCTCATTACACCCTCCTTTCAGGCAGTTAGAGCAGAAAGGACCCCCAAGCCTCCTTTTCTCCAGCTAAACCATCCCAGCTCCCTCAGCTGCTCCTCACAGGACTTGTGCTCCAGACCCTTCACCAGCTTCATATTGTCCTTCCCTGGACTTGCTCAGATCCTTCTTGTAGTGAGGGGCCCAGACTGGACACAGCACTCGAGGTGTGGCCTCACCAGTGCGGGCACAGGGGGACAATCCCTGGGCACAGGGGGACAATCCCTGCCCTGATGCTCCTGGCCACGCTGTTGCTGGTACAGGCCAAGATTCCAAGATTTGCCTTCTTGGCCACCTGGGCACAGCTGGCTCAAGTTCTCTGACCAGCACCCTCAGGTCCTTTTTCCCTGGGCAGCTTTCCAGCCACTCTGCCCCAGCCCGTGGCAGCCTGGGGCTGTTGTGACCCAAGGGCAGGACCTGACACTTGGCCTTGTAGAACTTCATACAATTGGCCTCAGCCCGTTGATCCAGCCTGTCCAGATCCTTTTGCAGAGCTTTCCTACCCTTCTGCAGATCAACATTCTCACCCAGCTTGGCACCATCTGTGAACTTACTGAGGTGCACTTTGATCCCCTTGTCCATACCATGGATAAGGATACTGAAGAGGGCTGGCCCCCACACTGAGCCCTGGGGAACCCCACTGGTGACCAGCCACCAGCTGGATGCAGCTCTATTCACCACCACCGTATGGACCCAGACATACAGACAGGCTTGAAGAAGAACAAATGAAGGCATAATTTCACATATCCACACACTGGTGGTACAGAAAAATAACAGAGACCTCATGCCTTAAACTCAAAAAACTATTGATGAAAGAAAACATGGTCCAGATTATAAAGTGCAATTATTATTCAAGTTGTGCTAAAAAGCTCTCCAGTGCTTTTCCGAAGCTTTTCCAATTTTTCTTCTTGGTGATTTCATTCAACTTTTCATTATGTTTTTTTGCTTCTGTCCCCATCATTCCAGTACTGTTCAGTTTGCATTTCTGTGAGCCGTGAGAGAGTGCGCTGAAAGGCAAAGACTTCCTCTTCTCCTGTAAACATGGACAGTCCTTTGGCAGAATCCTACAACAATACACAAAAACAGTACCACACACCCGTGAGACTCATGGCTCATGTACTGAAGTCTAGCTCCTAAGGCTCAATGCTTTACAGGCTTTAACAGAACAAGACAGCAGTATGGCACCAAAAAAATTAAAACTAATATCCAAAAGTTAAAGAAAAGCACCTGTTTCAGCTAGGTAATCCCCTAAAGGAATACAGCAAAAATAATAAAAGAGTGTTTTAAAAGAACATAGTAACAGATTAACCATCTATTTTCCCTTTTGTCTCGACTACACCAATTTAAACAAATTATTTTAAAAGTCATTAGAAATAACAGAGCTACAGGGAAAAGGAAAATCAGAATAAGCAACATGTAAAGCAGCACTATTTGTGAGGACTTGTGAGGCTGTTCTGTAGTCTAGGAAGAGGCAGAACAAACCATCTCTTATTTCTGTATTTTAAATGTAGGTGCTAAACTTAAATCAGTATATGTCATATATTGTCATATCTGACATCTATATTGAACAGATACCATGATTAATATTCAAAATGACCCAACATGGTTCTACATAAAGTGACAAGTTCTTTGACTGTGAATAAGTAGCACAACATGTAATTATCAGAGTGATGGAGACACTGCAAAAAAAAAAAAAGCAGCAAATCATCAGTTAAATGTTTTCCTGATTCCCCCTCCTGAAATGCTGCTGCAATTATGAGACTAAACCCCACTTTGTTCCAAGAGGGAGACGATGTTAAAATCATGTACCTGGCTCAAGTCCAAATCATCCATCAGCACTCTGTTGTCCTGCAGTTCAGCACTGCCATGTTCCACCAGGAACAAGCTTTGGAGAGGAGCTGCTGCAGAACAGATAATGCGCACCTGAGAGGAGGAGAGCAGGGGACAGCACCATCACTTGGGCTCTGCAGGAACGGGACTAAATAAATACATCATCTATGCACAGCAAACTCCAAGTTTAAAGGTCGCTGGTTTTTCCCCGGTGTTCTTCCTTTCTCTTGTTAGCACTGGTGATACAGATTTACTTCAGTCAGATGGACTATGAACCTTACGGGATCTTTTTCTCAACAACAACTGATGTAGCTTCTACTCAGAAGAACTGTGCTATCAAATACTCAGAGTATCTGGTACACAGGCAATGAGTTCACCATGAAGTTCACTTTCTAAAATAACAGCTATATAGTAAGCAATGCTTACTTTCCACCCATAGTAAATACTGAGAGTATCCTCGGTGTAGATACACTGACTACCTCAGTGGGTAGATACACTACCCTATTTAAAGAATATTTAAATTCCAAATTTCCCAGAAGCCACAGTGGAGCCTTTCTTGCCTTTATCTGTGCTACTCCAGTAAGTAATTTCCTGGGAAAAACAATAATGCTGTTTTCATGTCTGCTGGGAGGAGATATCCTGTGCAGTGAGAGATGGGGGCTGCAGTGAAGACAGACTGAAATGGAAGAAACTCTTGTTGAGAGCAAGATGTCTGGGTTGTGGACAGACATCCATAAATATACTCAAGTATTTTTCCCAACTACTTTTGATGGGAGTTTACCGCTTGTGGTTTTCCTATGGAGGAAGTAATAGAAAGTGACTGCTTGCAATTTTTAATGACAGCACACAGACCAGACTATCCCCCTATTTCTAACACATTAGTTTAATTTTAACATATTGTCTTAGCAAATGTCCAATTCCCATAAAGAATCTGACTAGTTTGAAAGACACAGATTTGAATCTGGCTGATTTGAATGAGACTAATATACTGAGTTAGTTCAATACCTCACTGACTTGGGGCCTTTCTGAACAACAGCCCATGCCAGAACATTCTTGATAAGAACTAACCTCAACTGACACTTCCCATCTGCATAAGTGCTTAAGTGTGTGCAAATATAATCACATATAAGATAGTGTTTCAAATCTTGCATCACTTTAAAAAAAGCTCACCTTCAACAGGAACCTCCCTTTGTATTAGCTATGCTGATTTTGCTTCCATGATTGAAATCTCTCTAAATCCACATGAAGTGCTGCACTGATCATTATTATTCCATGAGAAAATCTGCAGTCTAATGTAAAGCCCAAACTTTATGATGTAATTGTGCCATTAACTCCTCCTTCCTGATCAAAAAGGCACTAATTCCTGACCAACTGCCCATACAGATTAAAATCTAAAAAACTCCATTTCACTCCAGCACAGTTGGCAGCACAATCTTTCATTATTAAAATAATGACATGGCTTCTGTTGTTTTCCTGGGTTAGGAAAGAACATCCCCATTCAAGAAAGGCAAATGAGCTCAAGCTTATATTTATTATCATGCTTAATACTCACAGAAACAAAAAGAAAAAAAAAACCCAACAACAACAACAAAAAAAAAACCCCAACCAAAAAAAATCTGTTTATTTGCCTTTATCACAATGGGATCTTTTTTTTTTTTGGTGTGTGTGAAGCTGGAATGATGTTTCTTTGCAGTGCTAGTTCATTCTGCTTATGTTTTCCAAACCATGACTACAGAAAGCCTTATTTCAATAGCAACAGTCAGTTTTAGGACTCAGAGTATCATTTCTATGCGCGGAGGAAAGGCTTGGTTCTCACCTTATGCTCATAAAAGGTATCAATAAGAGTAATGAAACGACGAGTTTGCGTCCTTTTTGCTATTGTAAGAAGTGGTATGTCACGAACAAACACTGTGTCAAAATGCTTTGATATTTCCAAATAGTCGCTGGCTCCAAGAGGCTGAAACAAAACAAACCATAAGTAATGGAAACCCGTGACAGAATGACACCAAACACTGTATCTTGACATACTGCAGTAACAGAAGAGAGCTGTAAAGTCCTGATCATATTCTTATTCCTTTGTATCTCGCTCGAGGAATGCCCGATATCCCTTAGGGACACAGGTACATGTGGGGGTTTGTCCTCCTGGCTTTACATTGAACAGTGAGAGTTAAAAACGTGCCTCCTCTGCTCCCAGACAACATTAGGATCGCTCTCTGATGACCTCGTATAAAAGAATCACTGTAATCCATAGAAGACATGTGATTGCAACCTAAAGCATAAATCATTTCAATAGCTATTAGAATGCTTTCCAGCAGCAAGATTGTTAAATTGATATTTTTTGGAAGATCTAATACTTGAATTAAATAGGCTAGTTACTAAATCCTAAGTAGACCTGCATTTAGTTCACCCAGGACTAACCCAGACTGAATAAATATCTTACATTTTAAGCACAGAAAACAAGAGGAAACAGACAAAAATACAATTTTGCATCAGTTCCTTTGTTCATGGTTTCTCCTGTAATGGTGACATAAAAATTCTAAAGAAGAACTCATTAGTTTGTCTTTCTGCATCTAAACCATCAACAGAAAATATGCACAAATAGTAGTAGCTCATTCAAGTACATTCATCTAAAATTACTTTCTCATCACATGGTATTTTTTTCTGCAAGATCTATCCTATCAGTACCACAGGCAGTACTTTACTTTTTAAAATTTGTTTTGTCTGCAGCTACTGCAGAGCACAGGTTCAGCAGCGTTTTGTGTGGTCACATCTCCCTGCCCAGCTAGCAACATCTGCCATGTGCTGTACCAAGTATAATACTGTTATAAAGCACTGCAACATTGCCACTACCTTAAAACCTGTAAATACAAAACATTTTCTCTAACTGAAATTTTGAGACTGATTTGTTGTAGACCACACATAACTTCTTAACTAGAACCCTTCTGCAAGAAGTTATCTTAAGGAATTATTAATAGCTGCCCATGAACAGGACTTTGGGCTCTGTTTAAATGCTAGAATAAAAAACCACGTACAAACAGTCTCTACACAAGTACAGGAGAGAGAAGCCTTGATGGCATTCCAAAAATTCTTCTGAAAATTAATAATAATTAATAATTTAATAATAAAAATAATCATTATAAGGGAATGAGCTAACCTTCCAGGTGGGTATTCAAGCCTCTCACTCTCCAGCAGCTCTCCCACTTACAGGAGAATCACCTCCACATGAATCACCCTGCTTTCCCATTCCCAAGCATGCAACTTCCCAGTAGCATCTATGGAAAAGAATTACTACAAAAACTTTCAACTCTTTTGAGGAGTGTTTAAGAGTAGTATATGCTATATTCTCCCCTTAAAATTATATCTAATGCTTATTTTCTCCCTCCATTTCAGTCCCCTAGTTACTGCTATGGACTTAGTCATCAAAGACCAAAAACTCATCATCATGAGGGTCACCAGCAAAGCTTCATGCAACACCTCTGGAAAAAAAACCAAAATCCTATTTGGATAAACCAGAGTAGCTGAACTCAAAATGTTCTGATTAAACAGAGCAGGAAAAGGTTAAAGAAAGGGATGGGAACAACCCAGAGCAAACTCACTGGACACCTTGCCACCAGACACAAGCAATACATCTGGACAGCCAGAGTATCGAATGCAAAAGAAAACAATGGGAGCACTAAAAGCAACACAACTAGGATGCTGCTGGAGATTTTAAGATTAGTGATAAGCAAATAGTTTAGGTAAGGGTAATTTTATTCCATACTTAGGACTGGAGTACTGGTAATGACAGAGATCAGGTATGCCTGTGTGATGAGTTCCTGTGAGGGAGAACAGCCGTGATCTCATTGTACACGAGAAAGGTAAGAATTTCTCATGTCTTTTTTATCACACGAAGAGCCCAGTCTTCTGCCAAAACCCAAAACCCTGAGGAATTATTCTGCCCTGTCCCAATGTGACACACTTTCTCACACAAACCATACCAATACACGCTCCTCATCTCAAAGCATCAGATATTAAAAGCTGATTCCTAAAATAAATAAATAACTAAAAATTAAAGCATCCAAACTTTTGCCAAGTGGGCAAACTGAAGTGCTCAACTAATGAGCTATACAGCTAAGAACTTGGTGGGTACTTTGTTTCGTGGATATTCAAACAGGAGAATAAAAAACCTGGGTAATCAGGGGGAAGAAAACAGGTGGAAGACAAAAATAAGGCTAAGGCATTTCAAATGGGAAGAATGGAAGATCTAATACTTATACTGCTTTTCATACAGACATAAAACCATGGTTCACAGAAGGTTACAATAAGCATCTTTATCAGTCAAACAGGAGTTCAATCTACTTCAGCAGTGCAAAAGGCAAGTAATTAAATAATTCCTCTAATGCAGGACATAAAAGGCAGATAATTTCAAGCTTTAACAAGAACTTCTGAAACATCTACACCAACGCTAAGTGACAATATTCTGTGAATGCTGGCAGAAACATGCCTTTGGAGACTCCAAAATCTTACACGCAGAAAGATCTGAGTCTAGCAGCACATGAGTTTTACTTTATTAGAGTAAATTTGGTATCTCCCTGACAAGATTCAAGTCTAGTGAGACACAACTGAAAGGCCCAGTCAGTCATTCTGCTGCTACATATGGCTCAGCCGATATGAGCTGTAGTCCCTTATATAGAGGGGTTCTCAAAACTCCTTGCTTTTGGAGTTTAGAGATAGTCCTGGAGATAAAAGACTTTCAGTCTTGTTCCTAACATGACTTACTCTCATCACGGCAAGTCCTCTACCTTCCTTCTGTCTTGCTCAGTGTAAAACGAAGCAACCATCAGCAAACTTGCAAATTCTCTGGTGACAGATTAAAGCCCTTTTTTTTAAATACCTCTGACTTTGCTATTTGGCCCAGTTTTGGCCCTGTAATTGCTTCAAAGCTGGTCTAACCCACCAGCTAACTCAAAATGCTCCAAATGCAAGAGACTATGATGCAGGAGCACTCTCAGCTTCTCAACTCCCATTCTCACTGGCCTGCTGCCCCCCAAACCTGGCATGAGGGTGGCACAAGCACCCACACACCACCTCTGCCACAGGAAGAGAGACAGGGAAATGGCTTCAAGGCCAGACTGTGCCATTGCTAGAGCTCTGGCTGCACAGTCCATATACAGAAGCTCCAACAAGGAGCAAGTTTCTGCTGTTCCAGCAGCCCACAGCCCTCGCCCCTCACCTTCACAGCACTGCCTTACTGCCTTCAGCCCTTTTCCCCTCACTTTGCAGCAAGCACTGGCTGGGTCCTGACTGCCATCAACCCCAGCTCAGACTGGGTCTCTGTATAATCCTCCAGGGCTGAAATTTATTTTGTGAATCTCAACCAATCACAGGAAGCATTTCACTTTAGTAAGCAGCATACATGAAGGTATTTTTTTCCTCTGAAGTTGCTAATGAAGCCACAAATCCTCCTAATATTGATACATAGATATGTAATCCTCTTACTAAAAGTTTAGCCTGATTATCCTCATCCTCTGAATAACATTGTAAAAACTTCATTTGGTGTGTGTTTCTGGTACTGCCTGATCTCTTTTGTTTCATCAATTATTGATCAAAACTCAGCTGCAGAACAGTAAAACATTTATGTAATGACTGTCACTCACCATTTATTACCAGTTCTTTCACATGCTATAATATTATTTTTAAAAACTCAAAACATTAACAGATAAAAATATTTCTTATTATATAATTGTTCCTGCATGTGTATATACTGTAAAGCTGTTGTGGATTTTTGTCATCAGCTCTGATGCTGAGTCAGTATTTTACAGGCATCACACTAATGCAAAACACATTAGCATGAACACGGGCTACACTCCTGACAAAGTGTTTACTCCACTTCAACCCGCTTGACTGAGTTCTCACCTTCATTTGTTTTTGTTTCTCTGTCTACTTAATGCATTTTTAGCTATCATCATCTCTGTTCAAGTAGGATGTTTATTATTTGGAGCTCTCTATGGACTATTTTAGAGTTAGTAGTCTCATATTTCTATTATACAGTCTATTTAATTACAGTATAAAGCATATTTCTTTCTTTGTTGAATCATCAGTGGCCCAGTATATCACGTTTCAGAGATTGTCAGAAGAATACAGAATATTTTACATATGATAGGAAGGGATATGTCATCCCAATATGTATTTTTTTGTTGATGTTGCAAGATATTCCCGGGCAAGTTCCAGCCAATCCCAAAGACTCATGATTGAAAGAAACTACAATTTTGTGCAGACACTCTTAGCACTCCAAAACTTCCAATAGGCAACACCAGTTTAAGACCAGATACTATTTACAACTTAATCAGTAAGTATAAACAAGCAACAAAAAAACCCCCTCTGCATAAACGCACTATCACTAGTGAGGCTCATAAAACAGAGCATTGAGATAATGTGTCAAGATCATAATTCCAAGAAAGGAACAGAAAAAGCCAATGCATGATACATGATGCCACAGCATGCTGATGTTTAAATAAAAGTGGGAAGAGATAGGGCATGGCTAGCTTGGTTAAAAAATTTAAAGCTACTGATGGCAGTGAGTGTCAGAACCATAATACGGTTTGGGTTAGAAGATCCCTTAAAGATCATTTCTTTCCAACCAGGAGAGCAGGAATTTAACCTCTGGAGTGAAAGATATTCTCTGTATCAAGCACAGCCCCTTGCTATCTCAGGTTATCTCATCACAGAATCCTGTTAAGAATGCTGTTTGTTCTTACAGCAAAAATTTTAATCATACTTCTCATAATGGAAATTGCTCTTCTGCTTGAGAAGATGCTAGTAATTTCCCATTCTTTTATTTATTTATCTATTTATTTAAACAACATGCTCAAAACTGGCTGAATATTGGAAGCATGGAAAAGGCTTGTTTCTGCTCTAAAAACCCTCACTGCTAGATTTCCAGTCCCAGCTCCAGAGTATAGCATTATCAATGAAATGGTCTCAAAAAATAGTTAAGGCTTAAGAATTGTAGAGGTCTATTTAAATATTTACACTTACTGTTAAGATGTCAAAACCATGATCAAAAAAAGCTTTGAAAAGAGAGAGAGAAGTACATTCAAGAATTTAAGAAACAAAAAAATGAAATTAAAAAGGCGAACCCTTAAAACTCCAATCAGCTCCAAAAATCTTGGATTACCTGGTCTACAAAATATAGGATCTAAACCCTCAAGGTTTATGCAGCTTTCACTGAAAAGAGTGCTCTCTAAAAATTAAGCTGTGATACACGTAAAATATAAAACAGCAAGGTGATTTGACTAACAATATCACTGTATTGCAATATTTCCACCTGAAATAAGTTTCTTGAGATTATTCAATAAAAAATGCTCCTGAACAAGATAAGGCAAAATTTTTTGGGGGGTAGAGAACCTGATCAAATCCCTAAAGCAAATGTAGCTAATAAAAGATAGACTCAGTCTAGAGCATAAACTGCAAAAGCTAATCTCTTGGGAATAAAACTAAGATGACAAGGAAAGCTATGATTCTAAAAGGGTACTGGAAATAGTGCTTACTGTGGTATGTTTATTTACACCTATACCTGACAATCCTACAATCCTAAAGATGACACCAAATTATACTGTGGATACGTTCAGCAGCTTTTAATGAAGACAGTTCCCTCAAAATTACTCAATCATTAAACCACAAATGCAGCTGAGTTATGTCATCACATAGATCAGACGTTCAGCTGACTCAAAAACTGACCGTGGCATGTCTAAACCACTTGATGCATTTGAAAATGATAAGGGTTTTTTTTTTGGTTTTTTTTTAAGCTTAGTTACATCTTTTCCTCTGAAGTGCAAGCTACTCAAGTTAAGAACTACATCTTCCTCCTGGTCCGTATAGTGTGCCAATTGCAATGGAACAACAACCTAACAAGAAAATGTTCGCCGCTTATTTCTTGTATTATTCTACACATAAATATATTTTGCCAGTTTCAGAAACATTATTAAGCAAAAATGTTTCTGTTCAGAAACAAAACAACTACCAGGAAATTTAAAAAAAAAAAAAAATCACAGTAGGATAACCTTTTACAGCATAAAATGAAATTTATTTTCGGAGTTTTAACGCTGCCCTACGTTTGCTGATGTTCAGCTTCACGTTAAGACACGACGTTCGCGGCTGGTGGGCAGCTGGATGAAAGGCTGTGTAGGATGGATTCCCTGAGGGGAGCGGCAGGATGCCTGAGACAAGGCAGAGAGGAAGGAGCAGGCGGCCGGCTTGGAGCGGTCCCGGCAGAGGGCAGCAGCAGCAGCCGCTGAGCACACGGAGCGGCGCCGGATCAAGGCCGGCTCCAGGAGGAGAATCGCACACAAGGGGCCGGCTTGGCTGCCTCACTCACACCGCCACCATTGCCTGCTCTCAAGGAAACATTGAAGAGGGGAGTGAAGAGAGGGAACCGGCAGAGAGTGATTTCTTCAACGCTGCTCTTCATGCGTGATGGGATAAGGCTTATATTGGCACAATTGCTTATTATATATGCGTGTATATAGGGATTTTAAAACCGTACATATTCTTTTTAAAGGTATCTGATGACCTTTCATTCACAGATTTAACTCCATTAACAAATGAACTCATTATGTTTAGCAAGAAGCTTACACCACTGCTACTGTTTCCCTCATTGTATAGATGGAGAAACTGGAAGAAAGAAATGAAAAGCCCCAAAGAATGGGAGAACTCAACGTCGGCATTGAAATTCGGGAACTGTATGTTCCTATTCTGCCTGGTGCCCGTCCCAGCCTCCTGTGGCTACATTTTACTTTGATGAAAACCAAGCAGAGTACTGCTGGCTGATTACCCTGGAGAAGCTCCATTCTAGAACTGGGGAACTGCTTCATGCCCATGACAGAGACCACCACGTGCCACTCTGCCACATAAACCCTGGTGTGTCAGGTCTGAAAAACTGCTTCTCCTTTGCTTTAGAGCAACCAAAATAGATCAGTATCCTCCCATCCAGAGTTTTGTTGGTTTTCCACGTGTTCACATAGCTAGTAAATTAAAAAAAGCAAAGTGTATGAATTTGATATTAACTAAGTTAGCTAAAACTTGGGATTATCCTCCACTGGGAAACCGGGATTTACAAACTGATGCACGCAATGGCTTAGCAAGTCAACTGCATGTCATATCAGCATTGCATACAATATATTCTCTGCATTTTATTTTTATAAACATTAATGGACAACCAGTAATTACCAGTATCTGATGCATTATTTTAGACAGAAATAACTCCTTATACTCTTGACATGAAAAAGTTTGATGCTAACATATGAAACAAGAATGAATTATTGTAATACCGGAAAGGTATCAATTCTAATTCCCAAGGTCTCCAGGTATTAATAAAAAAGCAGCTATTATGAAAATTCTACTTAAGCTAGGAGATGTTACAAATAGCATCAGGTTACCAATTGCTGATTGGCCATTTTCATCTATTATGTATTAGCTGACATCTAATGAAATCACATGATGTCAAAGCGGAAAATGTTTCAATATTTCCCCTTAAAACAGAATTTTAATTTTATTTCCAAGAACACAGTGAAATTGAAGAGGTTTTACAGGCTGTTGGTACGGAATATTGCATTACAGAAATCACTAAGTAATTACCTGAGAAATTTCGAACACATCTCCTTAATCCTACTCCAGCAAATGTAGATTTTTAAGTCTGGATATTTATCCCTTGGAATGCATTGTATCAATTACCCAAGCCCAGACCAGAAGACAGACTGCAGCAACGAAGTGGAAGTAGAGTCACTAGAGTCTTTGCCAACACAACAAAAGCATCTATCCTTTCACATGTTGATTCTTGCAAAACTTTTTTTTTTCTGGAACCCTTAAGGGTAACAGATAGCCAAAGGAATCAATTAACCAAGTTGTGAGTACAATGTTGTCCACTGCAACCATTACTGACACCCACGTGAGCATATAACAGTTTCAGAAAGCTCAAAAAACACTCCTGCAACTCCAAAATAATATTGCAACTTGCAAGTACTTCCATGATGTGGACCAGATATGTTGGATTTGGAAGAAAGGTTGCTTAATATGAGGCAAATGCCCTATACTCTTCCTGTGAAACCCCCCTCAAATCCAAGGAAATTATAAGCCTTGGGAAAAACTCAGTCTGAACTGACTGCACAGATTGATCATAGACTAAAAAGTATTGCCTACTCCCAGAAGTTTGAGGGGGATAAGAGCTGGTTATTCCCTCAAGATGGACTGGGCACATTCCTCTGCTGGCTGCTGAACTTGGTCACTGCATGTGCAGGGGCAGGGAGAGCTGCCAACAGGCAGCAGGGACCCTGACTCCCTCACATCCCACTTTCAGGCACTTTAAAACCAGGAAAGATCACGGGGTACTTCAAGTTCCTGCATTTCAGAGATGGCTACGCCTAAAAACCAGTACGTAGCTCCAAGACAAAAGCCTTCTCCTAAAATGACATCCAGTTTTGATCCAATACACAGTAAAAGGAGGCTGTGTCTGCTTAGATGTAAAAAACCCCAAAACTAAAAAAAGTCTCAAAAACAAACAAGCAAAAACAGACAGCCCTTTCCCCAAGACAGCAGTTCTGATAAGAAATTAACTGCACACAGCATTCTTGTCTTCACTGCTCCTACCCCCATACACACAGTACTCTGTATTTACAAGTCTGTATTAGCATTTATGTAACATTCAAAACTCTTGGGGGACAAAATCTGTTATACCGGGGTTAGGACAAAAATGTGCTCATTAGAAATGCTACAAACAACGAACCTTCAGCTATATTTATTTTTATAGGTAAGGTAACTAACTTAGCAATCCATTTAGCAAATACTTTCTTGAGACTGCAGAATGCCACTTTCCTAAAAAGAACAGCACCTTCAAAACTCAACCCTTCCTATAAAGCCAGGGAGACTGGAGAATTAATTTCATTTCCATTCTTTTCTCATCCACTGCATACATCCAGAATCAGCTTCTCCATTACTCTTACTGGACTAAAATTAAAATCTCAGCCCAGAGATAAACCAACAGCCTGCAGCTCCACCCATCATCATAAGCATGTGTGAATTTTACTTTTTCTGGTTTTTAATACTGACACATAAAGCATTTCTCTAGTGACGTGACGTCTCATGACATTCTCTTGCACTTTAACATTTAACAAAAATAAAAAGCTAGTCAGAGATCTCAGCCTAGTTTTCCAGGATTCCAGTGACACAAAAGGCATTGGTAGGCTATTTTTAACATATGTTAACTATTTACAAACTGAAAGTTATTTCACTATCCTTTAGTAAAATGAATATTTCACTCTGCTTCACCTAGAACACTTATTTTTTGCCAAGCATTTTCCTTTTTCCACATTGTTATTAGAAGTTCATCCATCTCCAGCTAAGAATAAGCCAGTAACATTCAGATAATATAAAACATCAAAACTCCAATTTTACTTAAGTCTTTTATCTGAATTGGCATATTTGCTCATGACCTTTATTTTATAATTTTCCTGCACTTCATAATTAGTTGCCATTCATTCCTTTCCATTATTTGATTCTGTCTCAACAGTGACACAGCAAATACTTCTACTATCTTCCTCCTCAGAGAATACTTCTTGGGTCTGTGCTGCTCTTTCTGTTGTTGTTTATACTTCCCTTTCCAATTAGTCACACTTCCCTTTTGCTTTTGAAAATTACTCTTCCTGAGCTAGGCAACTATTTCTTCCTGAAACACGCAACTTCACTGTTTGGAATATCTTTTGGTTTCATTAAATTTTAGAAAATTAAGACTATTCCTACACAACACAAATTCTAGATTAGTTCATCACTGTAAACTCCAACTCGTATTGGATATAGTACATTTTATGCTAGAAAATTATCATTTGCAATTTCCTGGCTAATTACATTTCACCTTTTCCTGTATTTCATCCAAAAGTGTAACATACAATGGTGTATCATCTTTTTATGCTTTCTACAGCCAAGTGCTCAAGGAGCAATCCACCTCATGCTCCATTTGCAACAGATCTTTCCTGCTGGGTTGCTAATTAGTAGACAGGTAAGAACCTTGCATTAATTAACTTTAAGGCAGGTACTAGTACCTTCAATGTTGCATACTGTTCTCCACCTCTTTTAGCCACTCTATCTTTAAGTAGGCTGTAAGCACCCATTCTGTATTATTATTATTTTATGAACTGTCCCACAAGGTTTCAATAATAGCAATTATCTCTCATTTTCCCCCATTAATGAGAAGTTCCCATCTATCATGCCTGTCACCACACCTTAAAACTGTTACAAAACCAACTGCAAATCTTGTTTTCAGTTCTGTTACAAGTTTAATGAGCTCCTACAACATCAACTTTAGATTTCATTTATCTACCTGGAGGCTTTGCCTGAGCTGTCAATTAAGCTTCCCCCTGGTTGCAAGAGGTTCCAGGGAGGAAGACTTTCTGCCTCATGTCCCTTTGTACAATCTGCCTTCCCACTGGCTTGTGTCCCCATCTCCTGCACAAAGAATTCTGCAGATTTGCTCCACGCAAATCCAAAAAATTCCCCCTCCAGTATTTTCTTTTGTCAGTCTTGCTTTTCATGATGTCTTTTTCAGCTTTCTACTTTCCTTTTTTTAACAGCAGCACTTACAATGCCTGTCAACTTATCTACCGTTTGGCTTCACAAGAAGTAGCAAATACCTTGTTGCTATGTCCCTACAGATTTCTGTTTATCCTTCCACAAATCATTCCCACTATTAGCAAGCTCACTGGAAAATATATATATTACTTTATACTTCCTGTCATGTTTAATGTCTCCTCATTTGGGGTTATTTTTTGCTATAAACCACTAGTGCACTCTTCTGGATCCTCCCTATGACATAAGTGGGAGCAATTTCCCACTCTGTTTAAAACAGACACTGTATGTTTAACTTTTTCCATCAAAATTTAAAAGAATTAATGAAAAAAAAGGAAGAGGGTTTCATGGCTTGACAGCTGCCTTTTCCTTTTTTGAAGTTTTCCTTTTAGCAGATTTCAATGGCAGCAGGCCAGGTAAAGAGAGGAATGGGGCAGGCAAGGTCCTACATGTAGCTTATACAGAGGGAAATTTTCTACTACTGCTATGAATCACTGAAAGAATTTGCAGTAATGAAAAAAAAAATCACAGTGGAGGCAACTCTGGCCATTCATCTAAATTGAACAGACAATCCTGAAGTTCATGACTATACTTTTCTGCCTATGAAGGGAGCACACTGGTACCCCTTACCAACACACTAATGTAACACTTATGAAGACACATCAGTAATCTAAAGAGAAAAATCAGCAATGACTGAAGAAGTTGCCAAAAGAAAACCATTTACTGTCTGCCATGTTGTTTTCGTTTTAAGCACGGGGTTTTGCTACAGGAGACTACCATAACACATCTGCAGAAGGCATCTGAATTGAGACAGCAAGATTTCCTAAATCCCATGTGATCCATGTAAGAATACTGTTAAACAATGATCAACATTTCATAACAGTTCTCTTTACTTGCTCTGAGTGCAAACCAAGCAAGGTTCAGCTCCATCATGCCAAGATGATCCAAACCCCAAATAATTCTCGAACAGGATGACAACCTTTAGACCACTGACATGTGAGCTAGTCAGAGCACTTCCACTTAGAAGCAACTTCTTATTCCATTTAAGTACACGAGGCATTTACAGGACTAAAGAATTGCCCCACTATTTGCTGACAGCATAGCTTCCCCGTACTTTAAGAGGCACAAAGCAGAAAAAGTCTCAAAACCTTTAGTTTTTTAGAAAATTTCAGAAAAGCAAGCTATTCTGCCCTTGACACACCTCCACTCTTACAAATGGTTTATTGGTTTTGTCTGAAACTGAAAACCAACAATCTAAAACCTCTGAAACACCATCAGTGAAATTTCTGTCCAAATAGTTATCAAATCCATTGCTGCAAGGAAGTGAAGGCATAATGTTGTCACCAAAAGACTTGTGACCATTCTGGATCAAAAGTGGCCCAGTTTAGAGCTGTGGTCACTTAACAGCAGCTTCAGACATCAGGACAGAGATCACTGAAGTACACTGCAACTCCTGGAGAATTGCCTTCCAACCCACTGGAGGTCAAATACGTGGAGAACTTTCCAAGACTCACATCTCACAGGTTTAAGCAAAGAGTGTGGCAGTATTTAGCAAAATCTGGCACATTTTGACAAGACCTGGGATTAAACATTCCTTGTACACGCCGCTGAAACCAAAGCAAGGAACAGCAATGTTACTCCAGTGGTGCCAGGATCACTACTCCTTTGCTTGAGTATCAAAGTGAAACCCCAGATTAGAAAACCAGCATTTGACTGATGTTACCACCACTCATATACCAGCAGTGACGTCAGGCCAGGCATATATTATATTATAGTAGGACTTCTGAAGATAATCTGTGATACACCTAAGAGTGAACTCACTATGTCATTAAAAAAAAAGAGAAAAAAAAAAAAGTACAGTTCTTTTGAGGAAAGACGTTTTTTCCTGTTAAATTAAAAATATTCCTGTTAATAAAATTTCTTTTAAAAAGCCTTTTTAGGTTAGTGCAACTTGGGAAAATAGCAAGCTTATGTGGTTTGAATTTTTTTTTTAAACTGTGAAAAGTCTGAGTATTAACTGATCTAGATTGAACTGGGTACTCACTCTGTCGCACAGCTCTTCAAACGTGAAGTCTGCAACGGTTCCACACGCTTTATTCAGCCTCAGCTCTCTGCCTTGCACTTTTAGAATCCTTGGTCTAGTTACTATGGGAACATGAACAAAGACTCAATCTTCTCTGGATAATTACTATAAAATTCATCTCTTACAGATAGGAAATGCATAGCTTCATGAATAATAGCACATGATTCAACACATAAATTAGACAAAATGCTGATACAATGACTGCCACTTGAGTGTGGCATCAACCCATATACAGCAATGGAACTTATTAATTGGTCAGTGGAGATTGGGCATTGTGTTCTAAATGTATTCTCTTTCAAGAGAAATTAACTTACGTACAATCATTTTGTTTCTGAGCCAGCTCATCAAACAACTTATCCATGACAGCCTCCACATCAGCTTCACTTGTGCTACAGTGAAAAGAATAATAGAATATGAAATTAATAACACTTGAAGCCAACATCAAACAGCTGCCTGAGCCTGCTTAGCTTTTTGCCCATGAAAAAAAAAAAAGAGAACAGGATGTTATGCTCTAAATACAAACATTACATTTAGAATACACTTAAAAGTAGAGAATATTAACTCTCAGGTAGATGATTCCACCTTATTTGCATACACTGAAAGACTTCTGTGTTTGGAGCTGTTTCCAGTAATGAGGCAATACAGGCAGAGCAGATCCATTAACACTATGTGTACACAATGAGAAAAAAGGCTTCTGGCTCTATATGGCATGCAAAATAAGAGCAAATAGACAAGGCAAGGCAAGGCAGTCAAGCACCTAAAGAAGTATCCTTTGAAATTTCTGAGAGGGGACTTCGTGAAATTAAATGTTGAAGCAGATTTTTCTTTCTTG
>VWZN01007045.1:170564-190145 GCA_013396955.1 Regulus satrapa
GCGTTTTTTTTTTTTTGTTTTTTTCCTTTTTTTTTATTTGGGGGGGGGGGGCATGCTGTGTCAAGTCAACCAATTGTATTGACCAAACAATTTGCAAAATGAAACTGTGAAATTAAAAATATAACTATGATCTCTGCATTAGCAGTTTTAGCAGTTTCCCAACCTCTGTTCCTAACACCGCTCTGGAAAAGATCAACCACAGATGGTGAAATGCAAAATATCTGTGCTGATAGCTTACATTCATCTTCTGGGCCACCAGAATTTTAAAAAATCAGTTCAATCAGTGAACTTTTTAAAATCACTGAATAGGTTAGAGAAGCTAACTTTCCATGTTTTATAATTAAAGATAAGAGATAGATAGATAAGATCTCTAACAGAATAGTAAATTAATGTTACACTGGAAAAAACCTGGAACTAGGATATATAATGTTTCACTGAAGCTTGTGTAAACTCTTTTGGTGTGAAGTCTTATTTTATAGATCTTGATGCTCTGAAGTCACAGTGCTTCAAACAGTTCTGGACATCCTCTTAACTGATAAATGAATATCAGCTTGTTAAATAAATACTTTCCTGCTCATTAGGCCTTAAGCACCTTAAAACGTTAACAGCAGAGATTAAGTAACTACCTTTTAGCTAAAGTTAAGGATGTAGACATAAAGAATTTGGGGGGGAAAAAAAATTAAACCCATGAATTTATAAAACTGCCATTTCCAAGACTTTAAAAACCTTTTCTGACCAGGAGGTTACATACAATTCTGGAAGTTTCTCTCAACATCAATACTGCTGTGATGCATTCCTCTGACAAAATGATAAATGAAAAAGAACAGACAGCATCAGGAAAAAAGGCCATAAAAGGGGCTAAAGAGTATGTGTGTATAAATATATATATCTATACATGTGTATCTATCTCAGGGAGCATATGCATGTGCATGCATATTAGTAACAGACATTTCAATCGAAAGGCTACCAGAATAAACAGGTGAATGTGATGCTGAGGTGGATATCTGTACCTAATTGCCGAGGAAGTTTGTTTTGAAAATAGACACCTGAGACAGAGATTGATGAAGCTGCTTTGATCAGGCATCTTTAATTGTGTTACACTGATTGCTCTCAGGTGAGTATGAAACAGCTTTAAGTAACCCTCAGTTACATATTTTAAATGAAGACAGGACTACATATGAAGCATCAAGAGGATTCTTTAAAAAATGTGACAATGATACTACAGCCATTAATAGAAGAACATGTACATGTTGAACATTTTCTTTGGGAGACAAGACTGCTAATTAAATTTCAGAAATCTGTAGCAAAATATTGTACAGTACCTAATTTTAAAACAAACCTAACAAAAGGAATCCCCACGTACTAAGCTAGTTCTGCAGGGCTGAAAGCTCCAATGAACCGTTTGAATAAAAGAATAAACGAAATTCCCTCAGAATAACAAAGGACAAAGAAATAAGTATCAATTTCCACTGGCAAATATTGGGGTTTTAAATAATTTTTCCCCCTACTGTTTCCTAATGATTTACACATCAAGTTCTGAAGGCAGACAACACCTTCCCAGTGAGAGAACATAAGACAGGATTATTGCCCATCTCTGCCATTCACCTGACCACGAGTTTTACAGCAGAACACAATGAAATATTCTGGCTGGCTACTACTCCTGGCACTTGCTTGTATTGCTTCTCCTCTGAGAGCTGACAAACAAACATCCTTTTCCTTTCTTCAGAGAACGGACTGTGAGAAAAGAATGGTGGCAGGGACAGCAGCAGTCAGAAGGAGAGCCATGACCAGCTGGTGCTGCAGAAAGTGATTCTGGGCAGGTGACACAGCACAGAGCAAGAACAGAGAGCAAGAGCGACTTCCCTCAAGCTCATACAGCCACGGTTTAAGGATACAGAACTTGCTTTGGACCTGTTTTCCGTGTATGAAATGCTGTCACTTCCTTTCAAAAGCAGGAAGAGTTACCAGCTGTAGCTCTACCAAGCAGTATTCCTCCTTCCAGACAACTGTAACATCTAACTCCATTAAAAAGCTGCATGGACATACTTGGTTTCAAACACCCATCACAGTGATGAAAACATTCCTTCCTCAATGGAAGCATGATTTTTAAATCAGTATTTTAAAGGTATAACCATTATAAATCTAATATTAAGCTACTGTAGTCTGTTTTATTCAGGTTGTCACTGATTAAATAACATTACAAGAGAAAATGCCAGGCAGAAAAAATGTTTGCATTGCAAAGGTTTCAAAGCATTAAAGAGGATGTTCCTATTAGGCAGATTTATGCTGCAAGCAGAAACAAAACTGTGAATATATTACAAAATATATTTATTTGCAAATATAAAGTGCTAAAGAAATGTTGTCATGATAAACAATCTGTCAAAACAGAAGGGTATTGGTTTTTTTAATCCACAGCATTGGAAACACCCAAAATTAAATGAATCCTTGTCATTGGATTTCTATAAGTACTTAATTACTTAAATACAATAAGGATGTTCTTCTATTATAAGAGAATTGTGCAATCTCTTACAAGAGGATATTCATTACTTTCTAACCATCTGTCACTTCAGTTCTCCAAACACCACACCTCCCCAAAAAATCTAATTAGTTTTTATTCAGTCACACATTACAAATGATGCTAGTGTGGATATCGAAAATATAGTTTAATGAAGTTAATATCAAGGCATAATGGAAGGCAGTTTGCTGAACAAAATGGACTAGAAGGCAAAGAAAGGAAAAGTCACACCCTGCTAATTCTGATATACATTTTTCCTTTCCCGTTGAATAGGAAATTATTGGCTAATAAGAAGGAAAAAGAGAGCAAATACAATATTACAGATAAACTTACAGGTAGAAAAGTTTTCCAGCAGCTGGGAGCACTCGTTTCCTGTAGTCTATTCCAGAATCAAGCTGGACTGTGCTGCAATATTTCTACAGACACACACACAAAAAAAAAAAAAGCTTTTTTCAAACCAAATCTGTATTTACTATTGTCTGGGATACAGAGAAGACACACTGCTGTAATAAACCATCAGCATATCATCTGCAAAACTGAAATTCAAGATCGAAAAGCTGAAGTCTCAGTTGCAATTATCGAAGCAAAGAAATAAGCTGAAAATCACTCACATATGCAAAACAAAAAGGTCTATGAGAAGTCCATCAACTAAAAAATTAATATAGATTAGAAGCCCATGGGATGAAATGAGGGTGGGTATTACTCATTCTCTCTAGGTTCTGCTTTGTTGCAAAAATAATTATTTTTGCATTAAAATAGATACATTTTGAAATACAAAATTAGAAGCACTAGAAGTTTAATGGAACACAAATTCTAGCAACAAGTGAAACTACTTCTGTTTATAAGCTAAAAATAATTTAATCTTTTCCTTCTACTAAGAAGAGTAAAGATTTTATAATACAAAGATCAAATACATGAACCACACCAAGTTTTGCTGCAAAATGAACACGGTGGAAATAAACAAAGCTCTCTATCTAAAAGATTTTATTTCATTTTTGCAAAGTCTGAATTAACTCAGAAAAGGATCTTTTTTTCTCCCCTTTAAACAACCTGTAAGATTCTAAGTGTGATACTCAGATGCCACTGAGTAGTTACAATAACTGCTTCTGTTAGGAAACTTAGAGCCAGTTGTGCTAAGGGGTGCTTTTTCTGATTTAAGGCCTGAGGCTGAGAGCAAAATTCTCACTAATATCAGTAAAGACCAAGATTTTATCTCAGCCCCTCGGCAAAGGGAATAGCTTATCTGTTATGACTAATTCCTACACACACAACTTCTAGGTGTTATATATAGCAAGCAGCAAAAGAAGCTGTAGAAGAAAAGAGAGAAAAAGTTTCAGCATTTCAAAAGATATAACCGTATCGACAATTTAATTAAAGCAATAAAACTTTTTTTTTAATGCAATTCAACACCAGAAAAAATCTTCCATTTGCTAGGATCCACTAAATCAGTCTGCTTCTTCACTGCACTATGAGCTGTTGGTTTATATTTAATATTCTTGTTAAGCATTTCATATTCTTCATGTTCGAATTATTCAAGGCCTCCTTGAGGCTATTCAAAAAACAAAATTGGAAATGTCAAACCTCATTCGTAGCAACTACATTGCAGGGAAAACATTTAGAGGAACTATCATCAGTGATTTAAGGAACAATGGCCCTTTTAAACAAATGCATTGCATAGGACACAGATCACAAATATCTGCAGGAATTACTGTGGTGATTCATTGTACTAATTTTTTGCCCTTGGCTGTTAATGAAGGCTGTATACCTACTTTAAACCTCCAACTTCTCTGCAAAGAGATACAGTTGTAGAAAGAAGGTTAAAAAAAATCATCCTCAAAGCACAGAATCCCAGGAAAATCCATGTATCTTTAATTCCAGTAAGTGAAAAAGCCATGCTAATCAAATCATTATCTTGGACTAAGGCTACTGCAAACACAATAGCATTGGTGCTACAATATTATTATAATCTATTCCCTTTCTTTTCCTGAGAGCTCACAAAGAAAGAGAATAACAGAGCAGAAGAAAAAAGTTCCAGAGGCATGTAATAATATGCACAGGGGAGGGAGGATGTTTAAGCTTTTCTTCAGCATCAGTCTGGCAGCCAGGGCCAGAAGGAAGATTACTGAAATTTCACAGCAAAGCTAGTTCACTTGGCTTTTCTTTGCCAGCATCTTTTCACCTAATGGTTCATTTTTCCAAAGCAGTATATTAGCTTTGGTACTATTTGCTTTATGTTAGTAGGGGAAAAATCCTGCAGATTACTACTACAGCTTTGAGGACTATGAGATTACTTAGATTAACTCCAGATACTGCAAATTTAATAATGCTGTTAATCATTATGGCTTGGTTTTTGTTTTTTTTGTTTTTCCTGGGAACAAGAGATGGGAATTTTACATTAATTCAGCCTCAACTCTTTGGCCTCTTCAAGTCCAGATTTTTAAACTCTACAGCTCCCTCACGGTGTTGTGTTGCACAGAGTGAAAAGTGAGCACAGACTCATGTATACCTGAGAGTATTCCATGGCTACGGCAGGGCTGAAATAAAAAAAGCGCACCTGAACACTGTAGCTGGTGTAAATTTGTTCCCTGCCATTTATAGTGGTGCTGGAGGCTCAGCTGGACAAGCAGGTGTCCTGTGCACTCAGACACTTGCTCTGGCTATATTATGTGGGTCAGTGCAGCTTGATGAGACAGAAATGGGTGCTCAGTTCTACGTTGTTTTAGTCCACCCGTGCTCCTCTTACAAACTTGTCTCTCCTTACATGCACTGACAGCTTTTATGACTCCACAATTTTACATTACACTGAATGAGTTTTGGAGGTTTCCTTTGTGAACAAGCGTAACCACCACCGTTCTTTGTTTCTGCACATATAAACATTCACTCATCTGTTTCACAGGAAGGCAGAAGCACAAATATTAATATTTATATTTTTTTTAGGATATGTGCTTTAAATATTAAAAAGACAGCATATAATCAGAACATATAACAAAAGAAAATAAAGCACACGAATAAACAACGTCAATGTTCAAGCTAAATACTTAAAATACTAGATTTGCAAAAAGGAAAACCAGATACATGGCTGCGTGGTATGGAAAAACAAATCCTGCTCACAAGTATAAGAAAGAAAGACTGAACATCAGAGAGGGTGCCTGTGTGAGTATCACCATGCATCTTATCTGCCCTTCACAAGTACCAGCAACATTATTCTCCTCCATCGTGGTACTGAGGAACCAGAACTGTAACTTAAAAATCCTGGAAGTTTGGAGAGGGGTGAAAAGATAGCCTTCTCTATTTTTTTACCCTTCAGCTTCTTACAGCATGGGGAAAACCCCTACAAAAATTACTTATAGAAGTTCTACTTTCTCCATCTTTGGACTTCCTCATCCAGCACAGGACTGATTAAACCCTCCGGATGTGATTGCATTCTCATACCCACTAATCACCATGGAATCCTAATCAACAGCCAAAGGACTAATTGGAGTGCTCAGGTTGTTAGCACTTAATTGCCAAACCCATAACTACAACAATTGGTTTCCATTTCTTAAGATGGAGTTTTAAATTTTCAAATTTCATTTTGGGCTAAACTCCTTTTGAAATACATATTTAATACGTAAACTACAGTCAAGTCTATTGGAACCATCCACAGTTTCCAACAGATTCTGTATTCTATTGAGATATTTAAAGTCTGAATTACCCTATTCAATTCAAATGCATAAAATTAATTAGTGATACAATTTATTTTGAAGTCATTTATGTATTTATGTATACAAAGAGCAAATACAATTACAGAATTGAAAATGCAATTAGTAAGTTAAAAATGCAGTGAGAGCATGCACTTATTCCCACTGAGTAGCATAACAACTTTTTATTCCAAAAGGGAAAAAAAAAATTAAAGCTTCATGGCTCAACTCAAGACACAACATGTAAAACAACCACTTTTTGACAGAATAGGTAAAATTAGACTGTCAAATAGACCTGCCCAAGAAAGTTACTAAATCGAGACTAACAAATAATTTTTTTCAAATAAGCACCTCTGATACTCCTTTATTGCTGTTATCAAGAATGGTATCTATTAAAATGCTTAACTGCTCAAGAAATTAGGCACACGACAAGATAGATTATTATGAAGAAAGAAATTTCAGAAAATTTCAAAAGTTAGCTGGATAATCTGCAAGTTCTCAAGACATGTACCACACATGTCTCCCTGTGTTTTTTTCGGTTTTTTTTTTCAAAAAGCCCTGAAATGCTATAGATGGTGGTCCACAATAAACACTGTACTAAGTATCATGTGCCCTCTGAGCTCACAGATTGTGATCAGCTGGTAACACTTGAGAAATGCAGGTGAGTAGATTATTCTTAACCTTGAAGATCACCCTAAGTCAACCCAATTACCATTCTCTGCTCTGAATTTTAATGGTATTAAAACAAAAAACCAAAAAAAAACAACATATAAATCATCCTATTAGACCACAAGAATAAATTAATCACCCCACAATCCTAATCAACAGCCAAAGAACTAACTGGAGTGGCTCAGATTAGCACTTAGCTGTCAAACCCACTTATGTGAGGACCTCCAAAGAAGGTGTAGGGGAACAGAGATACAAGAGTGCTTCAGTTCAGAAGGATCGTCACCGTAATTCCCACACCTGCTGAGTTTCCACAGCCTTTCACACCTGGGTCAAACCAGACGCATGGAAAATTCAGGGGCAGCACGGCATCTGCAGCACCAAATGCTCATTTTCCATATGAGCAAAGAGGAGTACAGCTCTATTCCCTGGCAGGCAAAGCTGCACAACCAGTACTCTCGGGCTCTGAAGAAGCCCATTAGCACACCTACTATTAGTAACCTTGCCTCTCTAAGGAGTGCAGCTTCCAGCCACTCTTTCTGAAGAAAAGGAAACACAATTTTCACATAGGACACATCCTCTCTTTCAAATGCATCCTCGGATTTGGTCTCCTTTAACAATACAAAGAAGCACTAAAACTTTTCTAATCCAGCAAATCAGAAAATAGATTGTTCATTTGCAATCTTTCTTCTCATACATTTACATTCAACTTATGATGTTCTCCCATATCACACAACATGCAGACATGTGATGAGAGTCACCAGCTAACAGAGAAAGAGCTCCTCGGGAAAACAAAGCTCACTAGACTTAACCATTTCTATTTTTCATTATTTGACACCATATAGTGTTAGATTATCAACTAGAATATTATTTCTTCTTTCTTAAAATTCTTCCTCAAGCAATTTCATGAAAAGCTTTCTCCATCCAAAGGATACCATTACAACTGGCATTTTCCATAACTAAGGTAGAACAAGAATCATCTTAAACAAAAATGTAGTATATAATGAAAAAAATATTGTTGATATACAAAGCATACCCACAGGTTTTTAATTCCGTGTGCTCTCAAAGTCACCAGCATGTGACAGTCACTAGGATGTGAAATTTCAGAATGTGAACCTGGTGCAGCTCATCAGCAGGACAGGTCTATCCACAGCCTGCTGAGAGAAGTGTCCAAGGTAAGAGCAGCTCAACCAGACTGCTAATCCTGAGCATGCACGTGAGGCACAGGTGAGGGACCTTCAAAGGGCTGCTCCTTTCAGTCTTTTGCCTTGCTTGAAAACAAAACAAGCACAAATTTTAAAAAAAAGGGAATTCATCAAGTTTGTAGCACTCCTAACTTTCTGCTCCACTAATCCATGGCACTGAGATGTACTCAGGGAGAGGAGGAGGGAGAAAGGGAATCACCAGGTATTTGGTGGTGGAGAAAAACTTGGTGCAAGCACTGTTGGATGTACTTATAGTTTTTGTCTCCTTGTTCAGATGTTGTTGAAACAGTAGACTTTAAAGAAAATGTCAATGAATCCTCATAAGCATTATACATGACCTCTGGGGTAATTAGCAATCATTCAAAAGCAACAAGACTAAAGTGTTCTATTCTTTATTACTGCCAGCTCTTTTCTTGATCAGCATTTTAATAAAGATGGTTCATTGCTAAGACAGTTTCATGAATCAGTCATAATTACATTCTGACATGCAGTGAATAGTAAAGCAAAACTAAATATCACTTCATCAACCTTTCTAACCTTTGTGCAAGTATTAACTGTAAATAATTTTTACACAATCTTACAACAGAAAATCTGCATATTTCTTAGCTTTGTACATACTCTACCCTAACTGAATTTCCTGTGACCTATACCTGAAAAAAAACCCCAACATTACAATCAGGAATAATTACTTATCTGGCATGGTATTCAGGTATTGCCTTTCACAGACCAAATTAACTTCAAGCAGAAAAGGCTATTTGCTCTACAAAACAGTGCAATGCTTTACAGGGTTAGCTAAGGGGTTTTTTATGGTCTTTTCCTCTATATTCTTCTGCAATAATGAAATACGGAAAATTGTTACAATAGCCTCAGATATTTCATGCTTATCCCAATTGCAAACACTGTAACAAAACTAAACAACAATAACAACAAAACAAACCCCTCAAAGAAAGACAAATTTTGAGGAAAACTTCCTAAATGTCATCCAAGCATCCTGTACAATATCAGGGAAAGTAATCACTCTCAAGTTAATTTCGTATAACAAACATTTTGCTTGCGAATTATTTTTCAGTGGACTTAGAGCAAAAAGATCTGGGAAAAGCAATACTGCCAAATAGAACTTTTTCAATCAATCTTTTTCTTACACTTGTGACAAGAACATTTAAACTTTAAACTGAAGGGTTTAGCAGAGATAAATTGAGAGGCAAAATTCATTCAGTGGAAGTTGCACAAGTTTACATTACAGCCTTCAAAACTTTAGCAACTAAGAAACCCCACTATTCTTGCTACCACAAGGAACATACGATCTATTGTACAACTTCTCAATAACTTATTTTAATGTCTAGCTACAAATCAGCTACCCCCTAAGAAGAGGAAAAATAGACAATTAACTTGTAAAATAATGGTGCATGAATAAAAAGAGAGACTCTTAAAACGTACTGTTCTGTGAATAGTATTTCAGATATTCAGACAAAAGTGAAAGAATTCAGGAGGTACAGATGTGGCTGCACCGGCTCGGAGACAAGTAGCCTCTCCTTTTTCCAGTCAGGGAACAGAAGAATGGCAGAGTAAACTTCCATGCACTAAGAATTACACTGAACACTGCTCCCTATTTCACATCACTTTGGGAAAAAAAAAAAAATCTTCCTTGCAGAAAAAGAATAAATACAAAAGGGAAAAAAAAAAAACCACACCTGCAAATCCCTGCATAACATCCCTGCTAAAGGATCAGTAATGACTGTAACTTTCACTCTCCTAATAAGCAAGCGGAGGCATTCTGTGAAAAACAAACACCAAGAGTTCACGCTGAATTTATAACACGATGTTTCATAAGCTAAGGGTCACATTCATCCCAATACATGTACTTCACTGGAATTATACCCTGGACGAAGTTATTTGTCTAGATTTCTTTTATGCCGTTGTTTTTCTTTTTAACATTTGATTTGTATTTCTTTTCCCCAGTATTAGCCTTTGCTCTTGCCAGAACTGTTGGCAGGCAGGGGAAAAAAAAAAAAAAAAGGAAAGAAAAAAAAATAGTCATGATTTACAAAACTGAATTTCCCAGAATAATAATAATAAAAAAAGCTATTAAGATCTAAACAAAGGCTAAAGATGGCTTACGCTTAGCTCTGATGAGGTCCACTACCTCATTACCCACAACTGAAAACTTCTGATGCATTTTGTTTCAAGGGAATCCAAAAGTCCTTGCTGTAAAGCAGACTGGGGGGTGCAGGGTCCATTCACTCTTTCTGTATCACAACCATTATGTAAGAAGTATAAAACACTGCCTTTATGCTGCCAAACCACAATGACTCTTCTTACATCAAAGGGGTTTTGCCACTAGGGTTTTTTTTTTCACTGAAATTTATTCAAGCCAAGGGCAGGGAGACAACAATTCATACACGCTAATTACACCTAATTATCTATTCCTTTTTTTTCCCCCTTTCCACCAGCTTCGGCCAGTGCTATTTGCTATCTGGGTTTCTCACAACCTCCCCTTGCCCTGTCCATCCAACTCAACAGCAAAGTCTTTGAAGAAAACAGTTGTGGCTTCTTAGAATTTTAACAATATAAGGTTCAACTCAAATTAAATTATTCTATTATTAGTTTTGACACATTTATGTGTTAAATATGAAGGCCTCTTGGTTAATTTGGCAAATTCCTCACATCTCTTCACAACTAGAATTGCTGGTAACACCCTCTCTTCTAGGAGCTTCTCCTCATGCTTTCTTTTCATGATCTAAATGAAATGTTTATTGGATTAAAGTCCTTCTCTGCAGACCTCCACGGTGGCCTGTGACAAAGAGCTTAAAAGCTTTATTAATTGGCTCGGGCTTTTCAGGGGGAGGCAGGACCTCATTTCACATTACATCACAAGCAAACAGAACTGCCACGTGTAATTAGACTAATTTATCCTGATACAGAAGGAATCAACTATTCCATATCTATGATATGCTTTCCTTTACTCATTTTAATAAAGAAGCAAACAAACCAAGCAAGAGCTCAGGAAATCCTAACAATTAAAGAATG
The DNA here is from genome assembly GCA_013396955.1 of Regulus satrapa. NCBI lineage: Eukaryota > Metazoa > Chordata > Aves > Passeriformes > Regulidae > Regulus > Regulus satrapa. Next base: position 181,658 of record VWZN01007045.1, read on the forward strand.
GCAGAAGGCAGGAAGGCTGGCACAGAGCTACAGTAGCAACTGGTTTATCCTAAGATAAAGTTTTGATCCGCATCTAAATAAAATGTCTAAGAGAAAATGTCTAAGATATAAAAGGTAAACAGACTGAACAGCTCATCCCTTGAGAACATAATAAAACAATAGGTACGTTATAAAATATTGTAACAGTAACGTGCTCTGAACTAGAGAATTCAAATAACCCTTGTGCTTGAATTTAACACACACACACACACACACACACACACACAGAGGCTTAGAAGGGAGAATGCAGAAGGGATTGGTAGCTTCTATCCTGACACCTTGCTTTCTACATACAACATTTTATTACTTGGATAGTCTCACAAATTTATCAAAGTAAGATTTCCCAGAAATTATACTGAGGTTCAAAAATACTTGCTGCACAAAATACTTGCAATCACGCTGTATTTCCTATTTCTATTTTTTCTATGTTTAATTAGGTACACTTCACAAAAGATGAGTACTTCTATTACTTGCACAGAGAGAGAACAAGAACAAATGCTCCTTCTACTTAGGAGTTTGCTTGGTTACATACTAAGAAGGGAAACAAAAGGCCCAACATCTTCAGTAATGAAAAAGTCAATTGATAGGCGAAGCCATCACAATATCAAAGGCCTAATCCCTGCAATTCTGACTCAGGTGACAGTTCACAGGGGTCAGAGTGGCTGACACTGACCTCAAAAGCAGGTTTTAACTATTCAACATACTGAAAGCTGCTGGGCTATCACACCATTAGACTGGAACAAACTGACAAATCAATTTCATCAAGGAGATGACTTTTTTGGGAGAGGGGGGAGGAGAGAGGCAGATCCGCCACTCAACAAATCCCTGCATTTCTCACACAGGTGGTTGGACAAAAGCTGACTGCACCATCAAAGACATTTTATATCTACCAAATGCCTTTGTACAAAACTAACTCCCACAATTTCCTCAAGGGCGGCTCTAAATGTTTTTTAAAGGAATATTTTTCACACTCTCATACTAAGCTATTGAAAACTGGAAATGCTTTAAAATTCCTCAGTTTCTTGCCTTGTAGGAAAGGGTATACTTTTAATAAAACCACAGCCAGCAACTTTCTAAATAAATAATCATTAACTAATTTCAAGAAAGGGCAATACAGCATATAAATACTGCATTTCTATTTGAGAGGAGTATACAATGCCTACTTACATTGAAAGTTAAAAGTCTTTCAACTAAACAGTTTTAAAATAAATAATTCCTTGGTCCCTTATAGCAGAGGAAAAAAAAAGAAGGAAAAAAAATTAACTTTATTAAAATTATCCTACTGACAATAGATTTCTGACTGATTCCCCCCCTTTACTCAAAGCAAAATGCAGGTAGCCAAAGCCAATTTTTTTGGTTTTTTTGTAAAATTTGGCCTTTTAAAGTTAGACTATGAAGGGCCCTAAAACTTTTTGACTTTCAGTTAAAATTTAGTGCAGTGCAGGTCTATTGCATGAAGATAACCTGACAAAATGCAGAGCTTACATACTTGGTATTTCAGCATAGCCTCACACTACACTTCCAGGAAACCTTTGGAATTGAAAGGACTGCTCACTCAAGTTACAGACTCTACACAACAAATTATTTGAGGAGCTTTCCTTCCTACTTTTCCAGAGAATGAAACTTTGAACTAGCCAGTGAATTAGAATTTCAGAACAGTTAAGGATTGATGTAAATATCTTTATTAAATGTCTGCAAAAACTAAAATGCTTCCAAAAACTCTGCCAAAGCAGTAAAGCACATTTTTTCTCTTTTTTTCTTTTTTCTTTTTTTTTTAAATTTTTTCCAAGAGCCTCACATACTATCTTACATCAAGCTGTTAAAGATTAGCACAGTGTTGATCTGCCAGGGGCAGGAGGGTTCTGGACATGCTGGATCCATGGGCCAAGGCTGTATGAGGTTCACCAAGGCCAAGTGCCGGGTGCTGCACTTGGCTCCCAACAACCCCAGGCAGCACTACAGGCTGGGGACAGAATGGCTGGAAAGCTCCACGGCAGAAAAGGACCTGGGATTAAAATTTCTTCATCAAAAGGGTTTGTCAAGCATCACAACAGTCCACACAAGGAAGCAAGTGAGACACCATCCCCGGAGGAAAGCCATGCAGATGTGGCACCTGGGGACATGGTTCAGTGGTGGATTTGGCAGTGATGGGTTAGCAGTGGGACTCAACAGTTTTCAAGGTCTTTACCAATCTCAATGATTCTCTGATTCCAAGACACATAGCTTTATGTGTAAATCAGCTTTAAAACATTTAGAAACTTTGTATATTTTAGGTTGAGAGTAACAATTTTTGGAGTATTTCTGCTCTCTGCATTTGAACAAAGTAACTGAGAGAAAAGATTGTTTTTCTCAAGAACTGTCTTTTAAAAAAAAAAATCACATAGGAATTCCACACACTTTAAAAATGCTCAGGAAGAGATCCTGTGAGATTAAAAGCTCAATCAGAAGAGACTGAATCAAATTACAATTATAGAATGAAAAGATTTTTCTTCCTAATACTTCTTATCTCTGTAAAGTTCTATCTTTGTAAAATTTTGTGGATTGAAGAAGCACTCATCTCTTGCAGACACTAAAACCTTTCATAAGGAATACTGTGTCCCAAAGAATCATAGCCACAACAATGAATGGATCAATTCAGAGTTTTCTCCTGTTTATAAAGAATGGCTGAAAAAATACATCTCAAACTATTTCATATTTCAAAAGAAGAGAACACCGAGATAAGATCAGAATTAAACAGGGAGCACACACAGGGCAGGAAAAGCTGCCACTGGTGTTACCGACCTGCCCAACGACACAGACCTGGGGCTTTTATGTGGCTGCCAGATGTAGGACCTGAAGTTTTCATGTGGTTCTAAAAACTGGAACTTTTCAGTTGCAGCCTCACACAACAGCCACTTGCCCCAGTAATCTGGACAAACTCTGGAAGATATAGTTATCTTCCCTAGAGTGTCATTTCACCCTTTTTTTTACTCCACAGAATAAACAAAAGATAACTGGATAGCAGTTGTCTTTGTAAGAAATAGAAACTCAAAGACAGATACTGGAATTACACAGACTGAAGAAAAGAAGAACAAAATTTAGGATGAACATGGGTAATTCTAGAACTAGGGAAGAAACCATTGCTTTTGATCATTTGAAGACAAGAAAAGATATTTGTATAACAGTTACCCAAGTATCTAGAAACTGTGTGTTCCACTGAGGAGGAATGAAAAGAGCCTGAAACCTACTTCAAAAACAAAGCATCTCTTCACAGAAATATATTGCCAGTCACTTCAATTTATTCCATCTTCCCAAGAACATTTAAAGGAATTTGAAACTCCAGTGTTGAAGTTGAACTACTTTTAGTGCTCAAGTCTTATTTTAAGATTTATGATCATAAAAGTTAATTACTGAAAAAAACCAAACAAAACCAACCCACCTATTCACTCCCACTAAACTCCAAACAAAAGCCCTCTGGGAGGTTCTGAGCCCAGAGAAAACTGAGACAGGAGCTAGTCCCAGCTGTCAAGGCCAGTACCAGGGGAAAGGTCAGATGAGACCGACATTGCCACCAGACACACATGGCTTGGAGTGAAGGAAAGGTTGAGGAGACAGTAAATCAAATGTTTGCAAGCAACCAACGCCATATTTTCCTTCATATTTTCATGAAAATCATAGAAGGAATAGTATTTACATTTCCTGGTGACAGAATTGTGCACAGCTGAGGCAGAAGCTGCTTCATCCATTCACACCAATGCTATCTCACAGATTCTACACACATTGGGAAGGGCTAAATCTGCATTTCTTGAACCACTGAAGCCAGGGTATCAATGTAGTTCTATCCACACCTTTATAACATAAAGGTCAATGCTTAAAATCTTACTCTAGAATATATTCCAGTGTGATTTTTAAACATTGACTTCTGCTTTATTGAATTAAAAATGTAGGGTTTTATATTTTTTGATTAATAATTTTAATACCGTGTCCTTATCCTTCCACTTTCCAGCCAGGGACAAAGAAGCATTTTGTGTATAAGCTCCCTCTGACCCACCTTTAGGTCATTATGTCTTTGGGAAAGAATAATTGTTACGTTGGTAATATTTACTAAATTGACGTTGAAGGCACATCTACTTAGAATGAGTGTTAAAACACAAAGATGCTGGGAAAAAGAACAGTGACAAGAAATCCAGTATTTTAGAAAGGCCCTTATGAATTATGTTCACATTTGCTTCTCCCTTCATTCATTATGATGATAATATTCATCTGCCTCTAGTCTGGGTTGTGCTACTTGTTCCCTTCTGCAGTAGTCCATTCTCTAGACTAAGCCACCTTTACTGCTTCTCTCAGCATTCCATCTGGTCCCCACTAAAAAATTTTGGTTACCTTCCCCACCCTCAGGAGACAATCTGATGCATAAACTACATTTCACATGTTTTAAATTCAGCTAGCTAAAAAGAGGAAAAAAAGAAACTCTAAATAAGCATATATGATAGGTACTCTTAAAGCCTGATGATCACTGAAAGGAAAGAGCCTTATGTTTATCAGGGAAAAAACTTGGAGTTAACAAAGAAGGAATGATTTGCCATGGCTGCTGCATTTCAAAAAGCAAATGCATATGAAACTGCTTCTATATGAAGCTTGAAAATACTCTGACTGGGAGCTCTCATCCAATGCAGCCAGCTACAAAATAAACTCTTTTCAAGAATCTGAAATGGAAGCGGTTGTTCATTTATTTTTATGTTCCTTATTTTTCTAAAGCCATCCAGGAAAGAATCACTCTCACTGGTAACCTCCCTGACTTCATACAAAGCCATTCTGAAATGCACAGGAGTGTCAAAATCATGTCAATGGTGTATTAACTTTTAAACCTGGTAATTGTACAAATGTCAACATTAGATGGGATTTTCAAAGGTTCTTAGGCAATTAAGCAATCTTATGATTCCAAAAGGACCCAATGAAAATGCAAGGCACTGTCACCTGCTTTACAGCTGACCACTGAGCAGAAACATTGTCAATGCATCAATTCAGCAATTCCAAACTTCCTATCACAAAGCAAAACCTACCTAAATTCCACCTTACAATTATTTTTTCCTAGACACCAATATAGTTAACATTATTTATGTATTTATTCTAGCAATAAAATACCTTCTGTGATGTAGGGAAACACTGTTATTTCCATTTTACATGTCATGTCAATCCAGGCAGAGCAGGATATGAGAGTTGTATGTTAGCCCTCAATAATATAACAATACAACTGTAGCCTGTGAATAAAAAAAAATCTACAACTTGCCCAGAACTTAAAAGTGTCATTTCAGCTTATATTCTTTTTAACGGCAAAATAAACACCGATTGTGTTATTCACAGAGAAAGGATCCTCGATTTTTAAATTTAAATGAATCTATTATGGTTTTTGACCTCCCTTTTGACAACACAACATGCAGACTGAAGGAAGCTTGCTTGCTTCAGAGCTGCTGCTTGTTGAATACTATGTGAAGCCTCACAAACTGCCTTGAAAAAAACTACTCACACAACGAGAAAGACCCAGAAAAACAAAGTAATTGAGGGCTACAAAACAAACCCTACTTTCCTTGGATCAAAGCAACAGCGAGCTGTTCCAGCATTATAAATGTAAGATATCCACAAGTACAACACAGTATAAATGTTAGAGGGACAGTGTTATACAGCATACATGCACAAGCAGGAAAGTCTTATCCAAACAAACTCTTTCTGCTCCCTTAGTCAAAAAGATAACTTTCTGTCATGCTTAAAAAGTTCAGCTTTAAAAACACATTAATTCCAGAAGGAAAAAGTCCCTTCTTGCCTTCAATCAGTTTTGCTCTAAATAGTTAAAGCAGATATATACAATCTGGAAACTTGCATCGAAGCAAACCTCTACAAATCTTCTACAAATTCATTATTAAAGCAGGCAAAACTGAAAAGCATTGAACAAGTAGCTCTCCTTACCTTCAGCACAGCAATGAATGGTACAAAATTAGCCCTCTGAAGACCATTTTTGTAGAGATCTGAAAGAAAGGAAATCAGTACCATTTTGCTACTTAGTCTTAATAATGTCGGCTTGTCTTCTAGTCTAGCAAATAAAACCCAATGTTGCTAGAGACAGGAGGAGGAACAAAAGGCAGAAAAGGAGAACTAAAATCCATTTCTCTTCTTTTACTGTATGAAAATTCAATACAATCTTAAGGAAGAAAGGAACATCCTGAGAAAGTGTAAAAATGGCAGGGAGCAAAAAATTAATTACACCTCTAAGGACATATAACTAATTCCAGCAGAAGAAATTAAGAGCAGCATCTGTTTTAAAGTAAGGGTATAAAAAATATTTCTAATGCTGGGTATACATTGGTATAGATTGTCAGGCCAAACTATGCAACTGCTAAACCCAAGTATTTGGCAGAGGGCAAAAACCCCACATAAACTAAAAATACACCATTTGTCTTAACTAAGCTAGCATCATTTTTGTTTGATATACTGTGGTACATTTTATCTTCTAGCAATTCTGCCAGGTACACCCCCTATTCAAAAGTAAAAAAAAGGGTCACCTCTAAGGCAAAAAACCTGAAAATGAAATTAATATGCAAATTTAAGCAAAGTTGCTAAAAATACAACTGAATAAAGAAAATAGTACGTTTAAAAAATGCAGGTCTGCATCATCAAACAAAATACAAATTAACAAAAACAAACTACAAAGCAGCATTTTTCATCTTACTTATCTCTATATTTTTATACAACATAAACTTTTTTCCGCTGGAAATTATCAAACTGCCGAACCAGTTCATAACAAAATGACTTCTTCTTTGAAAACACAATCACTTAAAACTGTATGATGAGCCATTCTGTTTCATTAATATTCAGAAGCCTATATAAAAAGGCAGCTTAGCACCTATAACTGACAGAAGGAATGAATAAAAGAATAAGAGACAGCTGGCAGAGATATCACCAAAATTCCACACAAAGCACGTGCCAAGTTATGATTTTCCCTCATATTCCCCATAAGGCCTGAAGGCTACAGCCACACTAAAGCTTTTATGCTTTACCAACACCTCACAGTGGACAGAAGATGCTCCATCCATGAGACACCAATGGGGCACCTAGAGAATGGTTTTCACAAAATTGGATGTGTACATAGAAACATTTAGAAAAATTATCAGCAAAGGTGATTCCATATCCTAATTACTAGCAAAGCTCTAGGAAGGTATGTATCATGCTCATTCCCAACTCAGGCAAATCAGGATGGTCACACATTTGTTAAAATATATAGCAATTGTTGATGTATTTACTTGCAAAAGTTAGTGAACATTTAACAGTAGTGTAAGACAGCTACCCCCATTCGCTCTTCTAGCTAATAGGGCTGTGAGCTTTGTAAAATGCCTCTGTTTCATGTGGATCAGAAAAATAAACAGTAATTTTGGTGGGGAAATGAAGCCAGGACTCCTCAAATGCAATCTCAGCATCTCCCCTCACATTCCCCTGGGGCAGGAGCTCAGCAGTTAACGTGTATCACTAATGATCAGCAGCTGGGCACATCTGCTCTCTAAGGGAAAAGAAACTTTTCCACTTTGTATCCACAAAGGATCTTTTCCTATCCTTAAACACATGCAAAACAGGCAATATTTTACCCCTCCTCAACCTCCCTGTGCCCAAATACTCTCTCACTGGTTTGGATAGAGTAGAGGAGGTTAGGAAGGTTTTGAGTTGCGGAGGAAGGAACACTCTTAGTTTGAAATAAAGGGGTCAGATTGAGTGAAAAAGCCTTTCTTCTTTTAAAACCAAGAAAAAGCAGGGGACAAGCTGAAATATCTTTGATTCTCGCAGACTGGAGAGTTCATTAGTATTAAATACAGTATGATATAAATACAGTTGTTTTGTAAGATACTGAGATTCAATGGATTTGGGTAATACTGGTAGAATGTTTGTTTTTACCTTCTGGCGGCCTGTTAGATGTTGCCACAACGACAACCCCATTTTGGAAGAGATTTTCAAAAAGCTGCTTCAGAATCATGGCATCAGCAATGTCAGTGACCTGAGAAGACAACACATTTGTTTTATCTTGCTTTCAGCTCCTGCTGCAATAGATCTGCAAGTGGCTTTGTAGCTAGGAAAATGCTTGTTAGTGAAAGCCGTGGAAAAAGATTCTAATTATTGCTTGGTGAGGGAAAAAAAAAAATAAAAGAGATAATTAATAAGCAGTGAATGTACCACAGTCTTTCAAAACTTGCCCAGTCTTTATTGCAGAACTCCACCATTTCTTTACCAATTGCTAAATGATTCCATGTTAACTTCTATTATAAAACTACAGGTGGGAGACACAGAAAACAGACCTAAACATTTAAGAGCCTACTTAATTAGGAACAACATGAAAAAAAACAGAAGATAAAAAGAGATACACACCGGCTGTTTTACATTTCTATTACCTTTTAGGCAAAGTTCTGGAGATAACATTTAAGCTGCTGGG